>BLBF01000017.1:53193217-53205808 GCA_015471245.1 Laticauda colubrina | reverse complement strand
TCTATCTATCTATCTATCTATCTATCTATCTATCTATCTATCTATCTATCTATTTATCTATCTATCCATCTATCTATCCATCTGTCCATCTATCCATCTATCCATCTATCCATCTATCCATCTATCCATCTATCCATCTATCCATCCATCCATCCATCCATCCATCCATCCATCCATCCAAAAGATCTGTTTGTCTCTTTTCCTGCCTGCTTGCCTGCCAGCCAGCCTGCCTACCTATCTACCTATCAATATATCTATCTACCTACCTACCTATCAGTATATCTACCTACCTACCTGTCTCTGTCTCTATCCATGCATACATCCATACATCTTTGAGGCGCCAACTCCACAAGCACATCAGGAAAGTAGAGCAAAGCCAGTCTGGGAGGGAGGCAGGGAGGGGGGAGAGGGAGGGAGGGAGGGAGGGAGGGAGAGAGAGAGAGAGAGAGAGAGCTGATGCATCAGATTGAAATGAGGCCTAGTTTAGACTGAGGTCCTTTTCCAAATTGAAACACCTTTAAGCCCCTGTCACACTGCAAAAATGGATGCAAAGAGGAAGCAAAACAGACAAAAAACTCACTGCCTCTGTTTTGCTTCCTCTCAATCCGACCAGCATCCGTTTATTGATGTTTCATCCGCTCCAAAAGTTTTGGGCTGCCCAAAAACTTTTGCGCGGAAAATGTATCCAGTTCGTCCGTTCTGCATCCGCTACGCATCCGCTACGCATCCGCGATATCCGCTAGGCATACGTAACACATCTGTGCAACTCCCTCCACCCGGACACAGGGAGGAAGCGTAATGCACGCAGAACGGATGCAGAACGGATTCCTAGCGGATGCAGCACAGAAACAAAGCATTTAAAATGGAAAAAACGTTCGTAGAGGGGACCTATCTCGGATATTAAGGATGCCTAGAGGATGCCTAGAGGATGCCTGGAGGATGCCTAGAGGATGCAAAGGGACACATATAATGCCTATAAAAAGGGGGAGCAACTCGTCTGCATTTCACTTTCAGACCAGCAGCCCACCAGAGCAGACCTCTGCAGCCTTCATTTGACTCTTCCTCTTCCACAGCATCCAGTCATCTCCACCATGGATTGCGACAAAATCCTTTTGGCAGCCAACATCCTTCTGCATCACTGCGAAACCATCAACAGTCTCTGTGAACTCTACTACGGCAAGAAAAGGAGGCACCCAAAAAAAGTCTAGGTCCAAAGATGGTTAGCCAGAAGAGCACAGTACCAACTTTACGACAAGCTGATGGTGGAGCTCAGGAGTGAAGACACTTGTGCGTTCCAGAACTTCATGAATATGCCTCCAGCCATGTTTGATGAACTTCTGCAGCGCCTGACACCCAGGTTGAGCAAGACAAAAACCAAATTCCCGCCCAGCATGGAACCTGGGCTCAGGGTGGCACTCACTCTGCGCCACCTGGCCTCAGGGACCCCCTACAGGAGCATGCAGTACGGCTGAAGGGTGCCACCCAGCACCATCAGCTTTGTTGTCAGAGAAGTGTTGCGGGCCATCCTCGAAGAATACAAGGAGGAGCTCCTCTAGTGCCCCACCACTGAAGAAGGATGGATGAAAGTTGCAGAGCAGTGGTATCAGAAGTGGAACTTCCCCCACACCGTTGGAGCCATCGATGGCAAGCACGTGGCCTGCAAGGTTCCAGCCAACTCAGGGTCCACTTATTTCAACTCCAAGGGCTTCTTCAGCATCATCCTCTTCGCCATGGTCGATGCTGACTACAAGTTCATGTACATCGATGTTTCAGGCAACGGCTCATCTTCCCATGCCCAGGTATACAATGACAATCACCTCAAGGAGGGGCTGGAAAGCAACCACATGGTGGGCTTCCCAGATCCAGAACCCCTGCCCAACGACACGGAAGATGTGCCCTACTTCATCGTGGGGGATGACGCCTTCTCCCTCTCAACCTACCTCATGAAGCCCTACACCTCCAAATACCTCAACCGTGAAGAGAGGATCTTCAACTACAGGCTGTCCAGGGCAAGGCAGGTGGTGGAGAACGCCTTTGGCATCCTGGCCGACAGGTTCCAGGTTCTTCTCAACACCATGCAGCATCGCCCACAGAGCATGAGGAGGATCGTGGAAGTTTGCTGCATCCTGCACAATCTCATGCGCACCCGCTACCCAGTCTTGCAGAACAGGCTCGTGGACCTCCAGCAAGGCAATGGGAACATGGAGCCTGGGGAATGGAGGCAAGGGCGAAACCTGATCGATACTGAGGATGTGCAAGGCCCCAACAGAGCCTCAGGTGAGGCGAAGAAGCAGTGCAACCTTCTGAAAGACTGGTGCAACTCCCCAGCTGGAGCGGTGGAGTGGCAAGACAGGATGGTAGATGCTTAATGGATGCTTCCTTCAGCCTGTCTCATCACACGGATGAGATTGGGCCATGTATGTTTGGTTGGCCTACAATGAACAGGGCGTTTAATAAAGAGTTGTGTTTATGTTGACATGTGTGGATGATTGATTACATTATTATTGATAAAAAAAGGGCCATAGGGGTGGCACCTGGGCGGGTGGACCATACAGTCCCGCTATGCTTGCACTGGAGATTTATCTATCCCACAGCTATCTTAACCCATCCCAAAGCTATCCCTGCCCATCCCACAGCTATCTTAACCCATCCCACAGGTATCCCTGCCCATCCCACAGCTATCTTAACCCAAAGGTATCCCTGCCCATCCCACAGCTATCTTAACCCATCCCACAAGCATGCAAAGGCTAAACCATTTCTAAAAGTTTCCACCCAGACTTTATAGAAAAAAAATAATGAAGCAAGCGTGTGAAACAAAGATAAACTTTATTAATAACAACCTGTAAAATAAACATGAACCAAGTCAAGTGTCCAAATAAAGTCCAAAAATATCCAGGCAGCCAGTCTCTGGTACTCCTCTTGGTCACTCAGAGGTGAGAGGTCCTTCCTCCATGCCATGGGGTGTCAGCCCCAGTACTGAGGACAGATGTACTGAGGCCGGGCTTGGCTGTGGGATGGAGGAAGGAGTAGTGTAGTGGGACTGCTTGCTGTGCAGTGAGGTGAGGAGTGGCGTGAGTGGCATCTGTGGCGTGGCTGGCATCGATGTCGTCGGTGGCATCATTGGCATGGGTGGCATGGGTGGCATCAGTGGAACAGCTGGCAATGGTTCTGCCCGATGACTCTGTGCCTGGCCTGGGAAGGGCTGCTGCCTGTGTTGTTGGACCTCCGGGTAGCTGTAGCCCTGGTAGGTGAGGGGCTGTTGGAAGCCTTGGTATGGGAGGGACATCACCTGGGGTGGAGGAGCAGACCTGGACTGGGTGGTAGCAGGTGCCTCTGGGTCTGGAGGGTTGTTAAGCAGTGTGCAGATCCTCTCCTTCACCAGCTGGTACTGGGGATCCGGCATCTCCTTGAGGGTTCAAATAATTGAGGAAGGGCTTGCGGTTGGAGCAGGAGGAGTCGATGGGGACCAGCTGAGAGAGGAGACCTATGCTGGTACGGATGGTGTCCCTGATCTCCACCAGGACCTTGTGGCTCTCCCCCTCCTGCGGTCTGGCTCTCTGCCTTCCTGTGGAGGCGGCGGTGTGGGTGGATGGGACTTCGGCAGCGGTGGACTCGATGTTTCCTTTCTCCCACTGCACCAGGGAGTCCTCATCGCTCTCCACCAAGCTTTCAACACCTGCCTGGGGGTTCTCCGCCATGGCACGCTCCCCCGAAACCTGCCTGGAGACAGGGACTGACTCTCGTCTGGAAGAGGACTGGGTCGCAGCAGGCTGCCTGAGAGTGAGGGTAGACAGATGGGCTCCTGGTGCTGCTCGGTGGCGGATCTCACCCTCCAGGAAGCTGCACTTGGCCATGACGTAGTTCTCTCTGTCCGTCAGCTTGACCGCGGCCTGGCCAGATTTTTTGAGGTGCAGCTTCCCGTACCAGGTGTGCATATGTTTCCACCAGCTGAGTAACACCTCCGAAGTGTAGCCCAGACTCTCCGCCCTCTCTCTCCAAGCAGCCTGCTTCTGCTTGGTGTCCCTGTACAGCCGGTGTCTCTTCCGCCACAGATAGTCGTTCTCTCTCAGCCACTCCAGCACCTCATCCTCGTGCGCCTCCTCAATAAAGTACTGCCTCCTCTCCTGTTGACGCGAACGACTCTTCCTCCTTCTGGCAGGGCCATATGGGCCTTCATCAGAGGGACTTCAAGGTTGTAGGGGCTGCTCCTCCACACCAACAGCAGCAGCAGCAGCAGAATCATCATCATCAGAAACATCACCAGCAGGTTCATAATCAGCATCAGCAGCAGCAGCAGCAGCAGAATCACCAGCAGGATCAGAATCAGAATCAGAATCAGAATCAGAATCAGAATCAGAATCAGAATCAGAATCAGAATCAGAATCAGAATCAGAATCAGAATCAGAATCAGAATCAGAATCAGAATCAGAATCAAAATCAGAATCAGAATCAGCAGCAGCAGCAGCAGCAAGACCAGGATCAGCAGCAGCAGAGTAAGCACCAACAGCAGGACCAGCAAGACCAGGAGCACGAGCAGAACGAGCAGGACCAGCAGGACCAGAAGCAGCTTCAGCAGAGTGCGCAGCAGAAGCACCACTGCCAGGAGCAGCCACAGCAGAAGCTCCAGCAAGAGAAGAGCGAGTCCAAGCAGCAGAAGCCCCAGCAGAAGCAGAGTCACGGACATGGGGCGGGAGGGTGGCCCTGCCCCTCTTGCCAGGGATGGCGGCAGGTTGCTGAGCCTTTCGCTTCTTGTCCATGGTTGTGGGGTTGCTGGCTGGCAGGAAAGCTTGCAGGAAGGCTGGCACCAAGGCTGGCAGGAAACCTGGCAGGAAGCCTGTTAGGAAGCCTGGCAGGAAGCTTGGCATGAAGGCAGGCACCAAGGCTGGCAGACAGACTGGCTGGCAGGGAGGCTGGAAGGCAAGCTGGCAGCAATGCTGGCAGGGAGGCTGGAAGGCAGGCTGGCAGGGAGGCTGGCAGGGAGACTGGAAGGCAGGCTGGCAGGGAGGCTGGCAGGGAGGCTGGAAGGCAAGCTGGCAGCAAGGCTGGAAGGGAGGCTGGAATGCAGGCTGGCAGGGAGGCTGCCCAGGAGGCTGAGAGGCAGGCTGGGAGGCAGGCTGGGAGGCAGGCTTGGAGGCAGGCATGCAGGCAGGGCAGGCAAGGAACTCAAAGTGTCCAGCAGCAGGTCTTTCCTCTGAATGGTGACCTGCTTCTGAGCTGCTTCCCTTTATATCCGGGGGACTTGCGCAATGCATCCCCCCCGCATGCGCAATTAACGTGCGGCATCCGTTAGGCTTCCGCTGTGCATCTGCTAGGCTTCCGCTGTGCATCCGCTTCATCCACTGTGCATCTGTTCTGCATCTGTTTTTTCCGTTCTGCGTCTGCTTTTCTGAGACCTCCCGGAAGCCCTGCGAACGTGCCATCCATTCTGCATCCGCTGGGCTTCCGTTCCGCATCCGCTTTGCATCCTCCCTGTGTCCTCCCCGCGTCCATTTCATCCACTCCAATTATGCAAATTTTCACCCCTTTTTAGCGCAGATACAACGGATGTAACATTTTTCTCTTCCGTTGTGTCCTCTTTGCGTCCGTTTTTGCAGTGTGACATGGCCTTACCAGCACATTGAAACATCTGTGGCTTCTATTAAAGGTTTTGTGGACGAAACATGGCCAAGACTATCAGGAAGCTCTCACATTTTGTTGAGGCTTTAAACAGCTTCCATTGGACCAGACCACTACCCTAAAAAACTATTTTCCCCCAATGAATTATAGTGCCAATTCTGAAGAAGGCAAAACCAAAATGTTCTGGTAAATTACAAGGAAAACACACACACACACACACACACCCTTCTAACCCTGCTGGAGCAGGTGATTGGACTAGAATAGATATCTCATTATCTTTCTCCTCCCTCCCTCCTTTATTTCTTTTTCTTTCTGTCCCTTCCTTCCATCCTCCTTTCTTTGTCCCTTCTTCTTTCTTTCTTTCCTTTTTCTTTCTTATCTTCCTTCTCTCTTTCTCTCTCTCTTTCTTCTCTCTCTCTCTCTTTCCCTCTCTCAGGCTCACCCCATTGACTTGGTGCACTGCTCCACTTGGATTTGCTTGGGCAGGTCCCTCCGGTGCAGCGGACTCAATGGGATGGACCTTCAGGGCTGGAACCTAGAATGGAGCTGTGCCGGCATATTTGAAAAGTAGAGCAAAGCCAGAGGTCAGTAATTTTTGCTGCAAAGAATAACAAAAGCTTCTGGACTGTGCACGAGAAGGGACACATGTCAATGCAATTCAGCAACATAAATTAAAGAAATACAAATAAAACAAAACAACAAAAATCAGTAAAGCATCTCTGATTAGATTCTATTCACTACTAGAATCTAATCAGAGATGCTTTGCAGATTCTGGTCCAATGATGTGCTCCAGCAGGGTTGGAAGGGAGTGTGTGTGTTAGTGTGTGCATGGCTGTCAAAACTCCCAAAACAGGTCAAGTAGTTCTGGGGAGGCCAGTCATAAATTAGAACACTTGCTAAACAACCGGCCATTAAGTGAGGACCACTTGTATTTGGTTTGCCAGTTACCTGGGCATGCCCACCCAGTCACATGACCACCAAACCACACCTACCTGGTTATGTGACTAGCAAGCCATGCCCACCCAGTCACATGACCAGCAAGCCACGCCCACCCAGTTATATGACCAGCAAGGCACACCCTCAAATTAGGCCATGCCCACAGAAATTTGAATCCCAACCCTGGGGTGGGGGGCACTGAGGATGAGTTTGTAGCTCCAAGTGGGTGGTGGATTGAAAAAGTTTGGAAACCACTGCATTAGAGTAACATCTGCTGTTGACTAAACTGTATTTCTACAGATCCCTGAACCTGAGCTTACTATTATCTCCTAATTTCTACTATTGTTTTGACTGAGAAATCTTTACATTGAGCCTCTTGACCTTCACCTTGTTTAATAAATCATGAATATTAATTTCCAAAGCATAGGTTTTGGAAAAGTCAAACAGAGCCAGGACACATGCGAAGTATAATAGATTAAATCGAGGGAAAAAGAGAATGAGATTCAAAGAATCCTAGATACTTATATATAATTCAGGATATGTTTTACTCCATGTTTATTTGAATGCACTTTCCCATGTGATTTAATTACTTTAACTGTGCAGATCTATATAACGTGATATCTATGATGCATGACGTGCCCTTTCAAGTAGCTGTGCATTATTGCGGAAATGAATAACATCATATAATCCACTAGCTTAAAGTAATTACAATTACAAGAGATGTTTGTTTAGTTAGAGGGGAAAATTTGAAGGCTTACTTTCCCTTGTAATACTCATTTCACTTTACAAATTCAGACAACTAAAACACACTTTTAACAACCATATTTAAGCATAATTTAAAAACCCTATTTCAAAGCTGTATCTATAGTAGTGTTTGTGTGCATGTGCACGTATTTTCTTATTGCTCATCAAAAGAAATAAAAAAATTAAGCCATTCTTATCGAATTTCATTTTTAATAAACTGTTAATTTTGGGTCTATTTCTTAGATATAATTATGTTAAGAAATAATAACAAAAAATTGTAATGTTTTTATCTAGCTAAACTCTTAGTTTAATTACCTTGAAATAAGTTTAAGGCAAGTTAAGAAATTTGTTGTAAAACAAAGGTTAAAACATTTGACAAGATCATAAAATCTTGGGAAACTCTAAAAAGTATGATCATAGAAGCCCAGACCAACACAATACCACTGAGAAAGAAAAACAAGAAATCCAGAAGAAGAAACCAGCAAGGCTGCACAAAGATCTCTCTGGCAAATTGAAAGAAAAAAAAGGACAAGAACAAAAAATGGAAAGAAGGACATACAGAGAAAGGCTAACTGGCCGACGGACGCAAAACATATGCATAAAGGATACAGCGGACAAGCAAAATTTTGGGGGTGGCTCCATCCGTTGTCATCCGCTCCAAAAAGTGGTGAAAATTTGCATAAACAGAACGGAAAAGAACAGAAAAGAACGGACAGGGATAGTACGTAGTGGGGATGTTAAACAGATGTTCATAAGAAGCCTAGCGGATGACAGCGGATGGAAGCAGATGACACCTCTGAAGGGCTTCCGGGGGAGAATTGCGAAGTGGACGCAGAGCGGAAGGGGTGGATGCGTAGCAGATGACACGGATGCATCACAGACGCCTATAGGAAGCAAAGCGTATGCCGCATGGATGTATATCGGATGCAAAGCGTTGACTGCACATGTGGGGAGTATGAATTGCGTCAGCTCCACGGATATGAAACAATGCAGCATACATGCAGTCAGCATTCAGAGGAAAGATGTGCTGCCACATACATCTTCAAGGGAACACCATGGTTCGTCAGTCAGGCAAGAAGAGGAAGCCTGTTCCTACTCGTTCCAGCCCTGGCAAGAAGGACAGAACCAGCATCCCACATCCTGCCACTGACTCTGAACCTGCTGCTGCTGCTGCTGCTGCTGCTGCTGGTGGTGGTGCTACTGCTACTGCTGCTGCTGCTGCTGCTGTGGTGGACCAGCCCCAAGGCCCTCAAAGCCCTGCTCCTGAAGGCCCTGCTGCTCAAGCCCCTGAAGGCCCTGCTGCTGAAGGGCCTGCCAGAGGGAGGAAGAGGCAAGGGAAGGAGAAGGGGGAGAGGAAAGAGTACACAGATTCCGAGGACCATGAGGATGAGGTGCTGGAATGGCTGAGGGAGAACGAGTACCTCTGGAGAAAGGGCCACAGACTCTATCTCAACACCAAGAAGAAGCAGGCAGCTTGGAGAGACAAGGCAGAGAGCCTGGGCTACACTGCAGAAGTACTCCTTGGATGGTGGAAGCACATGTACATCTGGTAAGGCAAGCTACACCTCAAAAAATTCGGGCAGGCCACTGTCAAGCTCACTGACTGGGAGATTTACGTCATGGCCAAGTGCAGTTTCCTGGAGATCCGCCACCAAGGAGCAGCCCCTCTGATACCCCTCTCCCTCACACATCCCACAGAAAGCCAGTCCTCTTCCAGCCAGGAGCCAGCTAGCCTGTCCAGGCAGGTGTTTTTAGAGGGCCCCACGGCAGAGACCCCCCCGACAGCTGCACTCCCCATGCCGGCGGACTTGGAGGATCACCTGTCACAAATGGAGGAAGAAGCGGCAGCCACCAGAGACCAACCCCCCCCCCACCTCCACAGGATGCAGGCAGAGAGGCAGACTGGAGGGCCAAAGCGACACTGTCCTGTTGGAGATCAGGGACACAATGAAGACCAGCACAGAACTTGTCTCTCAGCTGGTTCATTTGGACAGAGGATCCTCGGGCTGCCACACCTTCATCACCGACATGAGCCACACCCTCAGGGACCTGCCCGAGGCCCAGTACCAGGTGATGAAGGAGAAGATAACAGCACTTCTGCACAACCCTCAAGGCCCAGCTGAAGCTGCTCCTACCCAGTGCAGGTCTTCTCCTCCACGCCAGGCGATGTCACAGCCCTTCCACGGCTTTCAACAGCCCCTCACCTCCCAAGGCTACGACTACCAGGACTTCCCACAGCAAAAACAGACCTTCCCAGTCTAGGCCCAGGTTCATCTCATGCCACAGATGCCACACCTCACCCAGCTGCAGACCAGACAGCCCCACTACACTCCTCCTTCCTCCACCCCACAGCCAAGCCCGTCAACGGACAATCTGTCATCAGTCTTGTGCCTGATATCTCAGGTACTTGATGAAGGGCCTCTCAACCTCACATGACTGAGTCAGCTCTCGGATAGCTTCTTGAACACACCAACCCCTGTACTCTCGGGGCCAAGCACCCCAATGGCGCCTCAGACCAGCACTCAAGCCACAGCCACCTCCACAGTCCCTGCCCTCTTAAGAGCTGAGACCATGGACACAACTCAGAGTGACTGAGAATAGTGCCAGAGACTATTCTGAGTTGTTTACTTGTTTACTTTATCTTTGCTTAAGACACTTTAGTTGGTTCATTTTGCTTATATAAAGCATATTTATAAATATAAAGCAAAATTATAAAGTCATACAGTTTACTTAAGAAAGTTAATAAAGGTTATCTTTACTTAATTCACTTAATTCACACTTAATTCAGTTTACTTGGTTCATTTTGCTTATTTAATAAAGTCATAAAGGTTACCTAAGAAAGTTAACAAATGTTATCTTTGTTTAAGACACTTGGTTCATTTTTTTACCTTAGTGAAGTGTTGGTGAAAACTTTTAACAAATGGTTAAGCCTTTGAATGCTTGTGGGATAGATACGGATAGTTGTGGGATAGATAAACCTCCAGTGCAAGCATAGTGGGACTGTATGGTCCACCATCCCAGCTGCCACACATATGGACCTTTTTTATCAATAACAATTTATTCATTGATCAACACATTTCAAAATAATCAAAGCTCTTTATTAATACCCTATTCATTGTAGGACCACTCAACATACATGGCACAATCTCATCAGTGTTATGCGACAGGCTCAAGGAAGCCTCCATTAATCATCTATCATCCTGATTTGCCACTCCACTGCTCCAGCTGGGGAGTTGCACCAGTGTTTCAGGAGGTTGCGCTGCTTCTTCCCTTCATGTGAAGCTTTGTTGGGGCCTTGTACATCCACAGTGTCTATCAGGTTTCGTCCTTGCCTCCATTCACCAGGCTCCATGTCCCCATTTCCTTGTTGATGGTCCACAAGTCTGTTCTGCAACACTGGGTAGCGGGTGCACATGAGATTGTGCAGGATGCAGCAAGCTTCCACGATACTCCTCACAGTATGTGCCTCATGCTGCATGGTGGTGAGAAATATCTGGAACCTGTTGGCCAGGATGCCAAAGGCGTTCTCCACCACCTGTCTTGCCCTGGACAACCTGTAGTTGAAGATCTTCTCTTCATGGATGAGGTATCTTGAACTGTACGGCTTCATGAAGTAGGTTCTGAGGGAGAAGGCGTCACCACCAATGATGAAGCACATCTTGTGTGTCATTGGGTAGGGGGTCTGGATCTGGAAAACCCATGATGAGGTTGCGTTCCAGCCCATCCTTGAGGTCACTTGCATTGTATACCTGGCCATCTGAGGCTGACCTGTTGCCTGAAGCATCGATGTACATGAACTTGTAGTCAGCATCAACCATGGCAAAGAGGATGATACTGAAGAAGCCCTTGTAGTTGTAATAAGTGGACCCTGAGTTGGCTGGAGCTTTGGAGGCCATGTGCTTCCCATCTATGGCTCCAACGGTGTGGAGAAAGTTCCACCTCTGATACCACTCTTCTGCTAGTTTCCTCCAGCCTTCTTCAGTGGTGGGACACTGGAGGAGCTCCTCCACATATTCTTCGATGATGGCCTGCACCACTTTTCTGATGACTTTGCCCGTATATGTCATGGATGTACATTGTACGCGCAGCTCAAAACTTCTTGCGCAGATGAAATCTCAGTGGATGGATGCTCCTGGGATAGAGCGTATGAAACACGTATGCAGTGAGTACACAACGGATGCATAGCATTTTCCAATGGATGGCAAGCTTTTTTTAACGTTTTACATCCTCTTTGCATCCCTTAGTGCAGTGGGACAGGGGTTTAAGGCAGAATATCAGCAGATAGACAGAATCTTGAAAGACAAAGTCAGGATAGCAAAGGTTCAGAACAAACAAAGACTTGCAACGAAAGTCAAAGATAATAAAAAAACAGTGTCTTCCAACATATAAATAAGAAGAAAAAAAATCAAGGAAGCACTCAGTCTACTAAAGAGAGAAGATGGAAAGGAATTAACAGGCAACAGAGAGAAAGCAGAACTCATTCTTTGGATCCGTCTTCATGCAGAAAGAAACTATAGTTGAACTCACCAAAAACATAACTAAAAGACAGACCAGAAATAAAAGTTAAAATAAGCAAAAAAATAGTAAGAGAACACCTGTTTGATCACGATGAAAACAAATCACTGGGGCCTGATGGATTATATCCCAGAGTTTGAAAAGTGTTGGCAGAGGTCATCTCAGAACCAATGCACCACATCTTTCAAAAATCTTGGAGCACCGGGGAACTACCAGAGGACTGGAAAAGAGTTGATGTGGTTCCCATCTTCCAAAAAAGGGGAAAAAAGCAGAACCAGGAAACTATAGACCAATCAGCCTAACATCAATTCCTGGGAAGATACTGGAAAAGATAATTAAAAAAAACAGATCTGCCAACATCTAGGAGCAAGTAAAGCAATAACTAGCAGTCTGCATGGGTTTGTTAAGAACAGATCATGCCAAACCAATCTTATTTCATTCTTCAACACAGTGACTAAATTAGTAAACCAGCAAAATACTGTGGACATAATATATTTAGATCTGAGCAAGGCATTCGACAAAGTAGACCACAACCTACTTCTTAGTAAGCTAGAAAAAAGTGGAATAGATAGCACCACCACAAGATGGACTCGCAACTGGCTGGCAAACAATACTCAAAGAGTAGTCCTTAATGGGTTTAAGTCTACATGGAGGGAAGTTAGCAGTGGGGTGCCACAAGATTCCGTTTTAGGCCCAGTACTCTTCAATATCTTCATTAACAACTTAGATGAGGGAATAGAAGGGGAACTTACCAAATTTGCAGATGATACTAAGCTGGCA
>BLBF01000017.1:53136793-53184800 GCA_015471245.1 Laticauda colubrina | reverse complement strand
AGAGAGAGAGAGAGAGAGAGAGAGAGAGAGAGAGAGAGAGAGAGAGATATTCCCTCGCGCGCACACACACACACACACCCTGGATTCCCTCGCCAACCCAGCCTGGCCCGTACAGGTACGACCCACATGAGTGACAGAGTTGGCCATGCCCATTCAGTCATATCACCCCCCAGCCATGCCCACCCAGCTGGTCATTTGTAAGAACCAGTTGTTAAATTACTGGAATCCCACCACTGGTCTATCTATTTGAGGAACTGCTTATTTCCACCAATAACTACCAGTCGCTTTAATCCAGCAGAGTTGCATGCTCTAAGTTCCTTTGACCAAATAATGCCATCTATCAGTACCTGGAAGCATGTCTTCTCTGTCACAGTGCCACCCACTGGAATAAGGTTCTTATTGAGATTCAGGAGGATCATGTCCTACTGTGACTTAAAGCCTGGCTCTCCAACCAGGCACTTGTTCATTATTGCTGTATTGTTTTTACATATAAATTTATATGTAACTGCCCAGAATCTTCAGGAGTCATACCATTAAATAAATAAATTGGCTTTGATGTAATATTTCAAATACTGAATGAATGAAAATAAAATTTTCATATATGCAGATTATGAAATAATATATTGCATATGATATATAACTCAATAAATTGAAGAATCATAGTATGTTTCCAAAGGCTTTTATGTGCAGATACTGCAGAAATATTGATTTTTTTAGTCTCACAGAAGAATGCTTCAGTAATGTAAGAGTACTGATACGACACTGAGATATAATAAACTTACTTTCATGACTATCCAATTCTATGTTTACAATTTGTGTAGAACTAGCACATTTCACATAGTATGTCTGTTTATATAAATTCATATGGGATGCCAATTCATATCTTTGAAGAGTGCCTGAAGACACTAAAAGAACCACCTGCACATAAAGACGTAAGGCATCTTGTTGAATGTTTAAACTGTCAAATGTTGTATTGAATTTGAAGATTGATTTCTTATCACCAGTCACAGTATATTAAACTTTTAAAAGGTTAAGCAGATGAGCTGAATAATTTTAACTAGATGAGACATTTTCAGATCATAATGCCATCATCTGAAAGCAAGGGAATAATATACTGTCATTCATTCATCAACAAGTTAGTGAGCAATACAACAGCACATATTTTAAATACAATTTTCTTGTTTAGATGTGATGTTTTTTCCCCTGAAACAGACACTGTTCAGATCACATTCATTCAGTAATTTATATTCAGTAAATTTTTAATAAAAATTAAATATCAGCAACACTATATGATCTTTGCGACAAGCAATACAGTATGAGAATAATATCGTGAAATTCTAGCAGGTGGCAGTTTCTGGTCAACATTGTCTCAGCTCAGAAATTCAGCAAGGTCAGATATGGTTAGCATTTGACAGGGATATCTATAAAGAATATGAGGCTTTAGGGTGAATTGAACCATCAAAAAAATATATCCCAGAATAAGGAAAGGGCAATTCCTTTCTACATTATTCGTAAGAAGAATATGTGGATATACCTATACCCAGATACAAAAGTTGAGTTCAATTTACTTATTATATTGAAAATCTAATTCAAATGACTACTATGGAAATCTCTTTCAAAAGTCAACATTTCAAGTCATGATTTCAAATTTCATTTTTAATGTGTCCCTTTCTATCAAAAATGCCTCTGATTTTATATTCAATCTGACATGATAAATTATTTTTCTACAAACAAAAACCTTTTATATCTAACTGTAAAATTTTGAGAATGTATTAGAACAGTGGTCGCCAACCAGTGGGCCAGGGACCCACTTGCTCCACTTGCATTGCGAACAACACTTGCATTGTGAACAACATGAGGTAGTGAGGGGAAAGGGAGGAGGGGGGAACTTGCCCCACGTGCCCCATGAGCCTTACCTGGCCACCAGCCTGCTACTTTCCACTTCTTTCTTCTGCTTTTGGCTGTACACAAGGAAAGCAGCAAAAGTCTTCCTTTCTCTTCCCCAAACTCCACAAGAAATAAATCTTTGGGACTCTGCAAGGCATCCTGCTCCAAGAAGCTATGCTGGCATGACAAGTCTCACAAAGACTCATTTTTGGCAGAGTTTGGGGGAGAGAAAGAAAGACTTCTGCTGCTTCTGCTGCTTTCCTTGCATGAAGCCAAAAGTGTGTCCCGTCCCCCCCAAGAACAGAACTGGAAATGGTATCCTGCGATCCCAAACAAAGAATGATTGGTTGGTAGGAAAATAGGTGGTGAATTTTGCTGCAGACTTTTTGGAGGATTTTCGCAGGGTCTCTGGTCCGTGGGATTTAAAATTATGAGTTTGGTGGTCCCCAAGGTCCAAAAGGTTGATGACCCCTGTATTAGAACGTATTTGACATAAATACCATAGGTTTGTACATTTATTCTAATCAGTGTTTTTAGTTTTTGTTATTTAATATTTATTATACAAATATAATTGAAGGTCACCTTATTATTGGTAGTAGTTGAATTTTGCTGCATCTGCTTCACATTACTTATAAACTCCCAAGAAAAATTATCACTAACTGAAGTATAAACTGGAAAATAAATGGTGATAGTATGGTTGGAGAGATTCTCCAATCGGAATGAGGAACTGTTTAACAGCAAACTATTTATCACAATGAAAGTGGTTATTTAGCACTTAATATTTTCTTTTTAACAGTATCTAATGAAATAGTCTACTTATTTTGCATTCTGGAAATTGAATTTTGAGGTTTTTTAGGAACATATTTAAATAAGATAAATATGGACCTAAATGTAATAGTGTGGGGAAATGACTTTGGCAGAAAGGACAAAGAGGGCTAGCTAGGGCAAAAGTCGAATAAGCAGCTTAATCTACAGAAGACATGTGGACATGGCAAACATCCCAGAAGGGACCAAGTTTTTAAATGGGGGATAAATATACTTCCAGACTCATGTGATTCTGTTAATGCAGCATTACAACAAAGTTGAGCTGGTACTGGATATGCTTCTTTTCTGGTCTACTTGACAAGGTATTGTAACTATGTATCATTTATGTGTTTGCAACTGTGTATCAATGCAACTATGTATCATTCAGACATTGCAACATTGTATCATTCACGTGTAATCATTAAGCTTCTGTCTTCTCAGTGACCTTTTACAGGGCACGTACAGAGACAAGGAGTCAAACATTTGCAGAAATGGTTTATTCACTTGGGATTACATTGTCTGGCATGCAGCTTTGTGAAGAAGTAATATCCTGATCAAATATAAATCTTGCCATCCTGTCTGTCCTGATATCTTGCTTTTGTTTGAGCCATTGTTAAATCTGTATATTCCGTCTGACCTAGGCTTAACCTAGGTTCTGAATAAACAATCACCCCCTTTTGAATGAGCATAATAAAAGAGCGTGTACCCGGACATTCGGGGCGCACTCATCGCAAGGAACTTCGTCTCCTGTCGTTTCTCTCTCCTTCGCTCCCTATCATGAGACGCCCATCTGATGCGGGATAGCAGATACCGCATTCTGGTGACCCCGACGTGATTCCCTAAGGGGGATACGCTGCGACGCGCTCATATCTTACTCGCTCGATGGGAGCTGTGCACATCATCGGATCTGAAACACGGTCTCGACTTTCGTAAGTATGGGTGGAAACTTTTCTCAACAACAGACAGAGCATCTGAAGGAATTGAGGGAGTTAGTCGCCTCTTCTTCTAAATATTCTGCTAATTTAAAGGGCTCGCCTGTAAAAATTAAACCTATTGCTGCATTATTGGCTTATGTGTGGCAACATTGTCCCACTTATCCAGAGAAAGGGTCCTTAAAAATCTCCATTTGGGAAAAAATTGGTGACTATCTCCATAATCCTCCTCGTGCACCTATTGGCATTTTGGTCACTTGGAGGAAAATTATGGAGGCTTTAAAAGTCCATTATAAAATAGAAGCAGAAAGTGTATTAGAATCTCCTCCACCAAGTTATGATAACTTTTCTGTCCTTCAACCCTCCGATCCCAATGATCGTAAGTCATTACGAGAGCCTCCCTCCATCCAATCCACTTCTTTAAAAGGAGAGCTCTCGTGTCCTCCACCACCACCCCGAAAGGGGAGGGGTGTTGTAAAAGCCATTCAACAAGCCTTTTCTGAAGGAGAAATGGATGAGGACACCCTTGCAGCTGCCTCCCTTTATCCTATCATACAAGCCGGCAATCCTCCAGCTCCTCAGTATACCCCAATGCCGTACAAAATAATTAAGGATTTAAAAGCAGCTTGCAAGGAAAATGGTATTCAATCTCGCTATGTACAGGGTCTTTTAGGATCAATAGCCCAACCAGGAGCTGACTTGATAAATGCTGATTGGCGTACATTATTTGCCATGATCCTCACGCCTTCACAATTTTTGGTCTGGGAGTCAGAATTTCATAAGCGTACTGCAGCCGCAGCCGCTAGAGGCTTACTGGCAAATGTCACTCTAGATATGCTTAATGGTACTGGCACTATGCTTACCGTTGCCCAGCAGACTGCCACAGATGCAGCTGCTTTCCCTATACTACAGGATTGTGCTTTGGCCGCTGCTCGAAAAGTTGACAATGCAGGATGTGTGCCCAAATCTTTCTCTAAAGTTATTCAAGGACCTTCTGAGCCTTTTTCCTCCTTTATAAACCGTCTCACAGAAGCCTTAGAGAGACAAATCGATAATGAGGATGCTTGTAATGAATTACAATTGAAACTTGCCTATGAAAACGCAAACGCTGATTGTCAGAAAGTTTTGCAACCAATAATTAATAAGAAAAATGTTACCCTGGCAGATTATCTTACAGCCTGCTGAATCATAGGAACCACATCCCATTCCATGTCTACTCTGGCTACAGCCATTACTGAAGGCATGCAGCAGAACATGAGCTCTCTTCTTCCCATTTCCCAACAAAACACTCGCAAAATGGGCAATTGTTTTAATTGTGGCAAGCCAGGTCACTTTAAGAGCCAATGCAGAGCCCCGGGCGGGGGAGCAAATATGTCAAGAAACCAGGTAGCTCGCCCAAAGACACCATGCCCTCGATGCCAAAAAGGCTATCACTGGGCTAATCAGTGCAAAGCCCAAAAGAATGAACAACAGAATAACCCTGCAATCATCAAAAAACCCTTTTTGAATCAGGGAAACTAGAAACGGGGCAGGCAGCCAGCCCCACAACAAAGGCTGCTGAAAATTGCAACTTTTCTTCCTTCGCTTACGATCTTGTTGCTAATGAAACTGTTACTTATCTTCCTGGTGTCACTGACTTTCTCTTTGTACGTCTTGTTCAGCCTTTTCATATGCCCCCCAATATTCCAGTGCTAGTCTTTCCTGTAAGGGATTTAGCTGAACAAGGTATTCTTGCCTCTCCTTTTCTGCATGATCCCTCTGTATTGTCTGATGTCTGTCTGTCTGTACTAGCTAATACAGAAGTTACTATAAATGAGGGGGATGTTGTGGCAAAAATGATTGTGCTCTTAGACCAACAACAAGAGCAACTCTATGCAATTGAAAGACCAATTAGTCAACCAAAACCTACGGTAACATTCTTATTGAATGGTCGATCCTTTCTTGGTCTTTTAGATACTGGAGCGGATATTTCTGTCATCCGAACCGCTGAGTGGCCAAACACCTGGCCTGCAGATGTGGCACCAGCGGTGAGAGGAGTGGGGGGACTCCAGGAGACTCGCATTAGCAGAAACTGGGTAAAAGCCCATTCCCCTGAGTCTCAATGTGTTGCTTATATTAAACCAGCTGTAATTCCTCTGTATACTAACTTGTGGGGAAGAGACCTTATGTCACAATTTAATGCACAACTTACCCTTTACTAACCATGCTTCGCTTGCATTTGACTCACAATAACCCTGTGTGGATTGATCAGTGGCCTTTCCCTTCTATAAAGCTTGAAGCCTTACATTCTCTTGTTCAAGAACAATTAGATAAAGGTCATCTAGAACCTTCATTGAGTCCATATAATACCCCAGTTTTTGTTATCAAAAAGAAAAATGGCGCTTGGCGCCTCCTTCAGGATTTAAGGGCTGTGAATTCAGTCCTCCTTCCAATGGGACCCCTGCAATGTGGTCTTCCAAATCCTAACATAATTCCTCAAGAGTATGACCTTATCATTATTGATTTAAAAGACTGTTTTTTCTCCATTCCATTACACCAGTTAGATAGAAAATTATTTGCTTTTACAGTACCAACTTTAAATAATCAGAGACCTACCAAATGATATCAATGGAAAGTCTTACCACAAGGCATGTTAAACAGTCCAACTATGTGTCAATTTTTTGTGGATTTAGCCTTGCAACCATACAGGGACAAATATCCTCATTTTTTAATCTATCATTACATGGATGATATATTGGTATCTGCACCTGGCCCAAAGGGCACGGTATTAAAAACTCTGCCGTGCCTGACCTCCATTCTAAGTAAAGCAGGTCTCACAATAGCCCCAGAAAAAATACAATCCAAACCACCCTTTTCCTATTTAGGTCACAAGTTACTTGCTTCAGCTGCTGTTCCTTCCCTTCCCCTCCCAACACTTCCCCCAAAACCTACACTTGTGATCTTACAACAGTTCCTAGGAACCTTAAATTGGGCACGTCCTTATTTGGGTTTGACCACAGCTACATTAGCTCCTCTCTTTAATGCTCTTACACAAGGTAAAGCCCCTTCTGATGTTATCATTCTAAATAAAGAGCAGTTGCAGGCATTAAAAGACGTTTCTCATTCACTGGCTACTCGATGGGTGGATCGAGCTATAGAAAATTGCCCTTTATCAATTGCTTTACTAAATACTGTTCAGAGACCTACAGCTGTTATAATGCAATCTCATCAAACACAGGTTCTGATTTTAGAATGGCTTCATTTGTCTCACACCCCACGGACCACAATCACTAGTAAAGCCTCTGCATATTCCCAGTTGATCTTTAAAGGTTGACAAAGATGTAAACAACTCATGGGATGTGAGCCTGTTTCAATATTCACTCCTTGCTCACTGACCACGTGGGAAATGCTATGGTGTAATTCAGAAGAACTACAATACGCTTTAGAAGAATGGCCAGGGCAAACTTCTTGCCATTTACCAGCAGACCCACGTTTCACTTTTCTTAAAACTCTCCCTTTTGAATGGCAATCCCCTCTCTCAATATCTCCATTAGTAGATGCACCTACGCTTTATGCAGATGGGGGGAAAGTGTATGGTGCTTGTGCATGGAACCAGGAGGGAGAGTGGAAAACTAAAATTACCCCTCCGCAATCTTCTGCTCAACAGGCAGAACTTGCTGCATCTCTTATTGCATTTCAACAGTTTCAAAAAGCTCCTTTTAATTTAATAGTTGATTCCTTGTACGTTTCTCAGATTTTGAAAAATATATATCAAGCCTATTTATCTCCTAGCATATCTGTTCCTTTGTTAAAATTGATGATTCCTATACAACAATGTATCAACAGTCGTAGGCATCCATTCTTTGTAGCACATATCAGGAGCCACCAACCTCTTCCTGGTATTTTACAGGAGGGAAATAAGGTGGCAGACGCTGCAGCAGCAGCTGCATCAGGTAAATTAATTTGTAATCTGACAGCAGCCCAAAGCCATGACTATTTTCACCAAAATAAAAAAGCATTACAAAAACAATTTTCTCTAACTCAGGCAGAAGCTGCTGCCATTATTCAACAATGCCCCACATGTAGTAAGCAAGGACATTCCATTCCCATAGGAGTAAATCCTAGAGGATTAAAAGCTTGTGAAATTTGGCAAATGGATGTAACTCAGTATCCACCTTTTGCCCCTTGGAAATATTTGCATGTTTCCATCGATACATATTCAGGATTTATTCTGGCTACTCCTCAAAGGGGAGAAGCTGTAAAACATGTCATCAATCATTCAATTCGTACCTTTGCCTCGCTGGGACGTTCAAAAGAAATCAAAACAGACAATGGACCTGCCTATACGAGTTCTGCTTTCCAGGACTTCTGTAATAGATGGGATGTAACTCACAAGTTTGGGATTCCCTACAACAGCCAGGGGCAGGCTATTGTGGAACGAGCTCACTTATCTCTGAAACGTGCTCTTGATCGCTATTCGTTACGGGAAAAACCTCCCAACCTCCCAGCATTGCAAAATTCTCTTAACATTTGTCTTTACACTTTAAATTTTCTTAATCTGACTGGCATTCCTCCTACTTCTGCTGCCTCACGTCATTTTTCCTCCCCTTCACCCCCTCCTAACAGACCTCTGGTACATTATCGCAGATTGCCAGATCCCGCCTGGCAGGGTCCTGCTGAGCTTCTCACCTGGGGATGAGGCTACGCTGTGATTTTACTACCAGACAAAACCACTTGCTGGGTCCCTGGTCGGGCGGTAAGACCCTATCATGGGAATTCCTCTGCTACATCTGCATCTTAAACTCTTCCTGATATTCTTGCCTATATCCTCTTTGCAATTTCTACCTTATTCATATCCTACTTATACCTTTGTTCAACATGGTCATTGGACCACATTAGAATTTCGCTTTATTAATTATAATAGTGACTGTCCTATTGTCTGTTGGCATAATAATCTTCCCTTAAATCTATCTCCTTACATTTACACATACTTCAACAAAACCTATGCTTCCTGTCAAAAGATTATGCATATTAAAGCCACTTCATTAACAGAAGGCTATTATACTTGTTCTATGAAGGTACGTCATGAAAATGCTACCCATAGCTTTCACTCTGTCACTTCTGTTTTGTTTACAGAACACTCTATCACTCGCTCTTTTGTTCCTTCCTTACTCTTCCTATGGAAAAGAACCTTAAAATCTTTTCCTCTGTTCAAGCTAGATATAGGGGGACCTAAATGTCCTTCTCTTGTATTATGGGTTCCTCCAACCCAATTAACATCCTTGATGAATGACCAAATTAATCTTCATTGTCATTATTGTAATTATTATCCTTTTTCTGCTAATTGCATTCCCTTCTCATCTCGTAAATGTTCTACAACTAACTTGTCCATAGTCCTCTCTCCTACTTGTAATGCTTTTATATACCCAAACTCTGATCCTGTCAACAAACAACACTTCAAAAGAACTGTCCATGACGATCCACAGAAGCCTCATAGAAAATATAATATTACTTGGACTATAAAAGACTTTCAAGGCATTCATTTAAGCTCTACAACCAATTCTTCTCGCATAGAAGACTTCTACCCACCACTTCAATTTGATTTGGCAGAAATGCTTGTAGGCTCCACCGCCTACAACTCACCTTCTCATCCAACTGAGCCTAGTCATAGAGTGGTAAATAAATATAGGTTTTATGTATGCCCCGGACAGCCCGTTTCCAACACTCAGACCCCTGCCCAACGACTTCTCGACTGCGGGGGGTCATCGGATTACTTTTGCAAAGCCTGGTCATGTGTTTCAACTGGATATATTTATTGGGATCTGGGCACTAAGGGTGATCTCATTACTGTCACTCGCACCACATGGGACATTCCATGCAGTGATAAAAAATTGCCCAAATGCAACCCGGTAACCATAAGGTTCACGGACCAAGGCAAGAAAAGTACTCTATGGGACACTGGCTTGAAATGGGGTGCCCGCCTAAAAGGAGTCTGGCCGGAAAAGCATTATGGAAATATTTTTTACATTCAATGTCACATTGAACTCCCTCGCTCTAACCCGGTGCGACCACATGAAAAGGTTATTAAATCCCCATTCTTGCAACCCATAACACAGGGAGTTAACCCATTGATTCCAATGATAAAAGCTTCCTACGCCTTGCTGAACTCTTCAAAATCATCAATTGCCTCCACATGTTGGCTTTGTATTTCTGCCTCTCCACCTTTTTACGAAGCCATCGCTTCCCAAGAATCCATTGCTAATTCCACATCAGACGAACGTTGCCGTTGGAGGAACTCCACTATTACTGTTTCTTCCATCACTGGGGTAGGTTGTTGCTTAGGAAATATTCCATCCAATTACTCACAATATTGTCATAATGTTTCTAATGGCTATCATTGTAATGTATATCTTCCTAAGAACCGCCTTGGCCGCTTCCACACCATCGGAGGATACTCTGCAGTCTACACCACTTCAGGAGGAAATTTAACATCACGCCTGAAAGGAATGTATTTTATCCCTGGCAATAACTCTGTCTGGGCTTGTTCCACCAGTCTCACAGCATGTGTCTATGGGGATGAACTTATTAAATCCAAATCATTTTGCATTCAAGTATGGCTTGTACCAAAAATTAACGTGTATAACTCTGATGATTTTATATCCCTACAGGCACCCATGGAATACCCCCTCAGAGCAAAGCGGGAAATTATTAGTACTCTCACTCTAGGTTTACTGCTTGCTCTGGGCACCACGGGCGCAGCCACGGGCATTGCAGGACTAGCTGTCTCTGAACAAAAAATTACAGCTCTAGGTTCAGTCATTGATGATGATTTATTACGAATTGAGAAGTCAATTACAGCTTTGCAAAACTCCTTGACTTCCCTCTCAGAAGTGGTCTTGCAGAATCGTAGAGGCTTAGATCTGTTATTTTTAAAACAAGGGGGATTGTGTGCTGCGCTTAAAGAAGAATGTTGTTTTTATGCTGATAACAGGGGGATTGTGTTGGATTCTATGAAAGAATTAGAAAAACACTTAAAAGACAGAGAAAACGAAAGGTTAAACATGTATAATTGGTATCAAGGCTTGTTTTCTATTTCACCATGGCTTACAACCCTTTTAACTGCATTGGCAGGACCATTAATAATCATTATATTGATATGTATTATAGGACCTTGTTGTTTTAATAGAATATTGCAATTTTTGAAAAATCAATTATCCTCCATAACTGCTAATGTTAATGTGTTATTGCAAACTCATGTTAAGCCCTTAACACCGGATGAAAAAATGTCATTGCTGAGTTACCGCTCCTTGGACAACCCTGACGCTGACGGATCGCACTCCTGCCTAGATGACTGGGACGGTGAACATTTTAGAAAAAAGGTTCCTGTCTTCTTGGACAAGGAAGAAGATTCGTCATAAAAAATAAAAACAGAGGAGATGTTGTAACTATGTATCATTTATGTGTTTGCAACTGTGTATCAATGCAACTATGTATCATTCAGACATTGCAACATTGTATCATTCACGTGTAATCATTAAGCTTCTCTCTTCTCAGTGACCTTTTACAGGGCACGTACAGAGACAAGGAGTCAAACATTTGCAGAAATGGTTTGTTCACTTGGGATTACATTGTCTGGCATGCAGCTTTGTGAAGAAGTAATATCCTGATCAAATATAAATCTTGCCATCCTGTCTGTCCTGATATCTTGCTTTTGTTTGAGCCATTGTTAAATCTGTATATTCCGTCTGACCTAGGCTTAACCTAGGTTCTGAATAAACAATCACCCCCTTTTGAATGAGCATAATAAAAGAGCGTGTACCCGGACATTCGGGGCGCACTCATCGCGAGGAACTTCGTCTCCTGTCGTTTCTCTCTCCTTCGCTCCCTATCATGAGACGCCCATCTGATGCGGGATAGCAGATACCGCAACAAGGCTAACAATTTTTCACACTATGGGAGATAATGGTTGAAAATTGCACACTTCAACTTAATATTGGCTAAAAATGACTTTTAAATGTACAAAACCCATAACGTCTACCATAAAATGGTAGGGGGAAAAAAATCAAGTCAGGCATTACTTTATTTTGAGTGATAATTTTTGTGTATCTTGATTATTGCAATGTGCTGGTAAAAAAGATGAATAGTTTCTTCTTGTATGACTTTGTTTATCTAAATATTTCACTCAAAAGCAATATGAACAAGAGGCTCCTACTCCAACTGGCAAAAGGCATTATGAAATAGAAATCCTATTATTGACTTACAAAATGAATGAAGAGCTTGGGAGATATGCTGTATATCTTAAGAAAAAAAAACATGAAGTAGATTCCACTATTGAGGGATCCTGCTGCCTTGTCAACATATCTTTTCATAAGGTTCAAGTATCTTATATAGAAAAGGCACTACGTAATCTGAAACCATTCCTATCTATTGGCCCCGATGGATTATGGGCATACTTCTTTAAAAAGCTTTCCTCTGCCATAATGAAACCCCTAAGCATTATATATGCCATATCATTCAGAACCAGCTCTTTACCAAACCTATGGTCCTTAGCTACGGTCATGCCTATCTTCAAAAAAGATGACCCCAGCCTGGTTGAAAACTACAGACCAATCTCACTGTGTTGTGTCACATGCAAAGTCATGGAATCAATCATTAACCAATTCATCACCCTTCACTTAGAGTCAAACAACTACTCTCCCAAAAACAATTTGGTTTCCAGAAAAAATTGTCCTATAACCTACAACTCCTACATTGCAAAACCATATTGACTACTCTACTCGACCAAGGTAAAAACATATGGACTACTCTACTCGACCAGGATAAAGCAATATACGCAATTTACATATACAGATAGCTGTTTATTGTTTAATTGTGGGTTACTATCCCAGTAAAGATGGCACAAGACCCTTCAACAAGTCTATCACTGATAACCCAGTTGGATGGAACAAACTATGTTTCCTGATCTATGAAATGCAGTCTCCTTCTGCGTAGAGAAAGGTTATGGAATGTAGTTCAAGACCCACCAGATGTAAATGCTTGGGATCCAGAAAATGAGGATGATGCCAAGAAGTTAGCTGACTTTAAACGGACCAAGAAACCTAGTTTGGGAGGGGCCAGTTATGTTTCGAGTATAAGGACCATTACTCATGGTACGGTTTCTGCTATCTCATGAAAAACAAAACAGAAACATTCCAACATTTCTTTAACTGGCTAAGATTTGCTGAGAGAAAAATGAGGTTACTCCTCATTTTTCTCTCAGCAAATCTTAGCCAGTTAAAGAAATGTAATTACTTTAGTTAGAAATGTAATTACTTTAGTTACTGATAATGAGACTGAGTTTGTTAACAAGAGATTCCAAACAATGTTGAAATTGGCTGGTGTTGAGCATAAATGTTCTGCACCTTACAGACCACAACATAACTTATTTGTAGAATGAGGAGGGCAAACATTACAAGCCATGGCTCATACTATGTTATCTGATTTAGGTTTACCTGAAACACTGTGGGGTGAGGCCATAATGTGTAGCAATCATGTGTTAAACAATGTAGTTAACACAACAACTGGAGAATTGCCATTCACTCGTTGGCATGGCAGAAAACCAAATTTAAGTTATCTACGCACATTGGGAACTCCAGCATGGGTGCATATTCCCTCACAAATAAGACTGAAAGGGCAACATAGAGCTAGAAAATTATTTTTTGTGGGTTACGAGGCCAACCATAGATCATTTAGATTTTGGGATTCAGGCACAGCTCATGTTTACTGTAGCGCCAGTGCCAAATTTCTTGAGCATGTTGGGTAGAATAAACTGGAACAGGAATCTAGCATGATATTATTATTGACACCAAAGTAGTCCCTAAATATGAAATAAGTAAATCACGAATAGCCTTTAAAGAGGAAGAACAGGCACAGGAGGAAGTAGAAGAACAGGTACAGGAAGAAATAGGAGAACAGGAGCAGGTCACACAGGTGAGTCCACCAGTAAGCCCTGTATTACCAAGATGTTGAACCTAAATAACACGATATCAGGCTAGTATTGTATGCCAAGTGAATACAGTTCCTGGTAACTATAATGAACTGAAACTGTATCCTGCTAAGGATCAGGCTGCTTGGCAGGAAGCAATGGAAAAGGAACTGAAATCCTTACAAAAACTGGAGATATATGAACATGTTAAGTTACCATCTGGTAGACATGCCATAGGATGTAAATGGGTTTATAAACTTAAGACTACTGTAGATGGGATTGTTACCCATAAAGCCAGGTTAGTAGCACAAGGGTTCAATCAGATAGCAAACGACTATGATGAGGTGTTTGCACATAGTCTGAAGGCTACTAAATTACTAGCAGCATTAGTGTGGGTAGCTAAGGAGAAATACATTATAAATCATTTGGATGTAGAGACGGCATATCTTCATGCACCGCTGCAACACACTATATATTTAAAGAAACCTGTAGGTATTAAAAATGATAATACAACTGATTGCTGGAAGTTGAAAAAAGAGTCTATGGTTTGAAGCAATCAGGATATGAGTGGAACCAGTGTACAGTTAAAGAGTTAACTAAGATAGGCTTTGTAACTGGCATGGCTGATCCATGTTTATTTAAAAAGGAAAGTAATGGTATAATTTCATTGTTGCTATTGTTTACTGATGACAGCATTAATCACCAAAACTAAACAAGAAACTACTAAAATAATATCACTGTTAGAGAAGAAATTTAAGATAAAATAGTTAGGAGAAATTAAACAATATCTTGGATTAAAGATAGATAAAACTAGGAGAGGATACAAAATCTCGCAAGGAGATAAAATTAATCAATTACTAAAAAGTTTTAAAATGGAACTTTGTAAGCCGGCAAAAACACCCATGAGCCAGGAGTTTAGCCACAATGATATTCAAACTCCTATTTTTGATAAGAATATTTATCAGTCCTTGATTGGTAGTTTATCCTATCTCAGTAATTGGTCAAGGCCAGATATAGCATACAGTGTTAACCAATTAGCTAAATTTAACACTGAACCAACTAAAAGGCACTGGCAAGCTGCTAAACATGTGTTAAGATATTTGAAACAAACAATGCTTTATGCATTGTATTTGGAGCCTAAAGATGAACTGAATTTAACTGCATATGCCGATGCAAGTTTTGCTACAGATAATCTACATTGGGTACTGTAGTATTATTGGGAAAGGTGTTGATTGGATTCGACAGAAACATTTAAGTTGGTCAACAATGGAGGCTGAATTCTCATGTTTGTCTTCATTATGTACAGATTTAGTTTTTTATAAGCAACTATTGATTGATGTGGGAATTGATGTAACAGGTTCTATTGTTGTTTATGAAGACAACCAATCAGCAATACAAATGGCTTGAAATATTGCTGTAAAGATCAAAACACAGAGATTTAATATATTTAAATGTGAGACAATGCGTGCAAAGTAAGATAATTAAGCTGGAATACTGTATGTCAGAAAATAACATTGCAGATCATTTTACAAAAGCCCAAGGTTCTGTAAAGCATCAGGCCTGCTGTGAGGATTATGGACTTAGAATGTAAGGTTGTATATATTGTCCTGCCCAAAGGGGAGAATGTTAGGAATGTAAGTCACCTAACAGTTAGTTGGGTTGGAAAATATATAAACCAGGATAGACATTTTAATACTGTCTCTTTAAGAGAATGCTAAAAATGTAATTGGGTGTGGTTCCACAAACAGCCATAATATGGAACCAGAAACCTTGGTTGTTTAGTCCGTTTATGTTCTGGTATTTCTGGAGAGTGTTGACGTTCCTCCATTTTCCCTATTGGCTGTTACTCTTGGATTTGATGTAAGTTTTTTACTGAATTCTTTTTGATACTGGACTTTGTTATTTGTATTATCCCTGGACTGAAAACTGACTGCATTAAGGCCCGGTCCCACTGCACTTACGGATGCAAAGAAGATGTAAAACGTTAAAAAAAGCTTGCCATCTGTTGGAAAATGCTATGCATCTGCTGTGTACTCACTGCATACGTGTTTCATATGCTCTATCCCTTGAGCATCCGTCCACTGCAATTTCATCCGCACAAGAAGTTTTGAGCTGCACAAAACTTTTTGAATGGATGAACTTTCCACCGCGTATGATGTACATCCACAACATATATGAGCAACAAATGTTCTATGTCCATTATCATCCATTAAACGTCCACTGTATCCTCTCTGCATCCTCTGGCCATCCCCTCAACTCACATCCACTGCAGCTGAAAACGGAAAGAGGGAGGAAACAAAAGGTACACGGAACGTCTACACAGCGTTAGTAGCACGGAAATAGAAAGGATGTAAGCGTATGCATCTCGTATATAAAGTATTAAAAATGGACATCCCAGTTTATATCTGGGATGTATCTCGTATATTTAGGATGTCTGCAGTATGTCTAGAGTATGTAGAAGGACACCTAGTGGACAACCGATATTTTCTATAAAAATGGGGAGAAAATCATCTGGATCGCTCCACTGTGGTTGCACTGGAGGTTTATCTATCCCACAACTATCCTTATCTATCCCACAAGCATGCAAAGGCTTAACCATTTTTTCAAAGTTTTCACCAACACTTTATTAAGTAAACAAAATGAACCAAATAAACTAAGTGTCTTAAGCAAAGATAAACTTTATTAACTTTCTTAGGTAAACTTTACGACTTTATTAAATAAGCAAAATGAACCAATGAACCAATGAATGAACTGTATTAATATTAATATATTGAATATTAATATTGAATATTAATATTAAAAATGAACTGTATTAAGTTTCTTAAGCAAAGATGAACTTTATTAAATAAACAACTCAGTCTGAGACTATTCTGAGTCAGAACAGACTATTCTGCATGCGTGCTGCATCCTTTTATATCTGCGGAGCAGACACAATTCATACCCCCCGCATGCGCAGTGAACGCTTTGCATCCGATATACATCCGCGCGGCATCCCCTTTGTTTCCTATAGGCGTATGTGATGCATCTGCTTCATCCGCTATGCATCCACCCCTTCCGCTATGTGCCTGCTTCAAAATTCTCCCCGGAACCCCTTCGGAGGTGTCATCTGCTTCCATCTGCTTTTATCTTCTAGGCTTCCGATGAACATCCATTTAACATCCCCGCTACATACTACCCACATCCGTTCTTTTCCATTCTGTTTATGCAAATTTTCACCACTTTTTGGAGCAGATAAAAACGGATGGAGCCACCCCCGAAATTTTGCTCGTCCGCTGTGTCCTTTCTGCATATGTTTTGCGTCCATCGGCCAGTGGGACCTAGCCTTTAACCATGAATGACTTGGACTGTGTTTGCAGTTTGCTTAACCATTTTACTGGAAGTAGAAACCTACATTTTACAATACAGTGTAACTGTGTGCTATGTGTATTATTCCACACCACTTTCACTACATCTCTCTGTGTGCGCTCATTCTCCTAATGGGGAATTACCTCAACAACATCTTTATTATTTATTCTTTAGTTACTTTAAAAAATCTCAAAGCCTACCCAAAAATGATCCTGAAGAATGTCCTCTTATTTAATCAATTTTTGGGATCTTCAAATACAAGCTGAAGTTCTATTGTTCATTTGTGAAATGAAGACCCACATCAGTTTTTCATAGTCTTCTACAAAAAACTGCTTTCAGTTCTTTTGCTATTTCAATCGGGCTTTAGCTGTTAAAAATCATACCCTACAATTCCATGACTGCCTGAGGTAAAAGCTACTCACAGGTTTCTATGAAGAATATAACAATGTGGACAACCCCATCATAGCTTGAGTTCCATTTCCCCCTACAGAACCTTTTCTCTGTGTAATTTTATTTTAATTTTAGGTAAAGGAATTTCCTTTTGTAAAATAAATTAAAATTGTTTCTATTCCTGCCCTACTTCTATATTTTGGATATGGCTCCCTAGGCAGGTAAAAGGCCAGATGGAAAAGTTGTGCACTCCTGTGTTATATTACACTGTAAAACATTTCATATTTTCAAGCAAAAATGTTCTGCTTTTTTGGAACTGGGAAGTCATATCAAACATCCTCTGTTTGAAATGCCCAGAGAACTACAATGCCGTCATTACATTTTCCAGCACTAAAGCTGGTAATTATAGACCAGTTTTGAATCTATATGTAAAAGAGTTTAATACAGAAATGCAGGTTTTCTTCAGGTAACTGTCTACCTTTGGGGCATGTAAAGGCTTGCACTGTGTGAAATCTGGATACTGAATGTTGCAAGTCCACTATAACAGGATCCCCATTTATTGTTTCCTGAGAATTGGAGGTAGGAAATAGCACTTGCCAATCCTTTTAACTCACAGAGCCAATCTGGAGATTTTCCTCAGATATTCTAGTGCTTATGGGATTTAATCAAATCTTTAGAACATACAATTTAGAAAATAACACCACATCAAATGCAGTGCTTTTTAATGGGCAAGAATAACAATTAGGAACTTTCTGATCTAGCAAATGAATTGAATGGAATAGCTTAGCATAGCATAGCATAGCATAGCGTAGCATAGCAAAGCATACTTTATTGGCTGGTGCAAAAACTTTCAGTGTATACGCAAAGCAACAAGGTAATAATGATTATCATAATGATACCAATGAGAAGAGGTAGTAAAGAAGATGAGAAGGATAATAATATTACAGACATAAAACATGGGTAAATATACTCAGACATAAGATAGTACTGTGAGAATTTGGTGTTCAGAAGAGTTATGGTATGACAGAAATTCTGTCCCTGTGCCTGGTTGTTTTGGCATGCAGTATCCTATATCAGTGTCTCGAGGGAAGGAGTTTAAACAGTTTATGTCCACCATGTGTGGGGTCTGTAGATACACTGCTCAAAAAAATAAAGAGAACACAAAAATAAGACATCCTAGATCTGAATGAATGAAATATTCTTATTACTTTGTTCATTACATGGTTAAATGTGCTGACAACAAAATCACACAAAAATTATCAATGGAAATCAAATTTAGCAACCCATGGAGGTCTGGATTTGGAGTTACACTCAAAAGTAAAGTGGAAAAAACACTACAGGCTGATCCAACTTTGATGTAATGTCCTTAAAACAAGTCAAAATGAGGGTCAGTAGTGTGTGTGGCCTCCATGTGCCTATATGACCTCCCTACAATGCCTGGGCATGCTCCTGATGAGGTGGTAGATGGTCTCCTGAGGGATCTCCTCCCACACCTGGACTAAAGCATCCCCCCAACTCCTGGACAGTCTGTGGTGCAATGTGTTGTTGGTGGATGGAGCGAGACATGATGTCCCAGATGTGCTCAATTAGTTTCAGGTCTGGGGAATGGGCGAGCCAGTCCATAGCATCAATGCCTTCGTCTTGCAGGAAATGCTGACAGACTCCAGCCACATGAGGTGTAGCATTGTTTTGCATTAGGAGAAACCCAGGCCAACCACACCAGCATATGGTCTCACAAGGGGTCTGAGGATCTCATCTCGGTACCTAATGGCAGTCAGGCTACCTCTGGTGAGCACATGGAGGGCTGTGCGGCCCCCTAAAGAAGTGCGACCCCACACCATTTCTGACCCACTGCCAAACCGGTCATGCTGGAGGATGTTGCAGGCAGCAGAACATCCACATTCTCCAGGGTGTTTCCAGGCCCTGTCATGTCTGTCACATGTGCTCAGTGTGAACCTGCTTTCATCTGTGAAGAGCACAGGGTGCCAGTGACGAATTTGCCAATCTTGGTGTTCTCTGGCAAATGCCAAACATCCTGCACAGTGTTGGGCTGTAAGCACAACTCCCGCATGTGGACATTGGGCCCTCGTACCACCCTCATGGAGTCTGTTTCTGACCCTTTGAGCAACCACATGCATATTTGTGGCCCGCTGGAGATCATTTTGCAGGGCTCTGGCAGTGCTCCTCCAGTCCCTCCTTGCACAAAGGTGAAGGTAGCAGTCCTGATGCTGGGTTGTTGCCCTCTTACAGCCTCCTCCACATCTCCTGATGTACTGGCCTGTCTCCTGGTAGCACCACTATGCCCTGGACATTATGCTGACAGACACAGCAAATCTTCTTGCCACAGCTCGCATTGAGGAAGAAGGTGGTCAAAACAAGTCCAGCATCTTTACGCCCAGGGGACAAAACTCCATTTCTTTGCAGGAAAATGGCGTAATTCGGGTGGTCTTCTGCATATGTTTTAATCTCCTTATTGTACCATTGTAAGAACATTGTAAGAACACCATTTTTTATTGTCATCAGCCTACAACGTCTACATTGACTACAATCTCTCTCATTTGCTTATGCATCCATTTAGGGAGCTGTCCGTTACATAACACGTTCTCCAAACAATGATAAAGTAGAGTTTCAAGTGCACAGTATTCCTAAGTGACAGATTGACATGCTCTGAATTGTGCCATTCTTCTTTCACATGTTCTTCCTCTCTCTATCACTCTATCATCTTGTCTTTCCCTCTCTCTATCTCTCTGTAAATGTGAACTAATGAAATGCTGTTCGGAGAGGATCGGCTTGTTATACTCTCTGATTATGGTTTCTGTTTTTGCTTTTGTTGTAATTGTAGTTCGTAAGTTTCCTCATGATGCTCTTCCCTCTCTTTCCTCTGTTTCCATGTCATTTGCCTCGTCAATCATCCTAATTGCTCAGTCTTGTGTATTTCACATTGTATTCTGTTACAATTGTTACTGGATACTTATTATACTAACGATTTTGAATGAATTTTGAAGAAGAAACTGATATATCACATATAGTAGATTGTAAATATTTCTTGCCCGAAGAATTAAACACCTATATGTATACTGCCTTACAGTGCCAACATGGCCGATTTAATTCTGTTTTAAGTTTTTTACATATCAACGCTCGCAGTTTGCCCAAAAATGATGATAATGTAATCACCTTGTTATCATCTCTTAATTTTAATTTCTCATTTATTAGTGTAAGTGAAACTTGGTTGAATGATAAATCTCCACCGATATTCAATATTGACGGCTATTTTTTGATTCGCTCTGATAGAGCAAACTGTCGTGGAGGTGGCATAGCACTGTACGTTCAGAATAAATACTCATTTACTGTACAGCATAATTTGTTTTGTGTAAACTCTAATGCTGAGATTTTATCTGTTGAAATTGAAATTCCAAATGGAAAGAATATAATTGTTGTAGTTATTTACCGACTGCCAGATGCAAGCGTGGATTCATTTTCTGATGATTTTGAAATTATATTATCTAAAATTAGTACTAGTAATAAGATAGTATGTGTAATGGGTGATTTTAATATTGATTTATTTTCTGAAAATAAGAACTCACAAAGATTTTGCACGATACTTCATTCTAATTTTTTTCACTGTGTTATTGATAAACCGAGAAGGATTAGTGTGCAATCATTATCTTTAATTGATAATATATTTATAAATACAAATGTAGCACGAAATCAATCAGGTATTCTTTATAGTGATATCTCGGATCATCTCCCCATTTTTTGTATCTTTTTTGAAGTACAAAGACATTCTAAGAAAATAAATAAGGGAAAATTACGTAGGCTTACAACGGAAAATATCAACTGTCTGAATGATGTTCTATCATCAGAAACTTGGGATGACATGATTGCTTGTGATGATGTGGATAAAGCATATGAATTATTTTGGAATAAATTTTATTATTATTTTGATAAGAACATCCCATTGCGAAACAAACAAACAGGAAGTAAAAGAATAAGAAATCCATGGATTACAAGAGGTATTTTACAATCGATATTAAAGAGAAATGAATTATATAAGTTGCAATTAAATGATCATTCTGATGGAAATGTATACTGTGGAGAAATATTACTGTAATGATCAGATAATTTTGCCTTGCATTAGCCATATAATCTTTTGAATAAGCTATATTGTTTTGAATAGCTATATTGTTTGTCCATATCCTGTTCTAACCACGAACTACCTCGCTGCATATGACATTCTGCAACAGAAAAGCTCTGTAGAAATATAACCACATCTGCTGTTGCAAACTGCTTAGAAACGCTAACCACAGGGGCCTGTCCGAAAAATACTGGACATGATGTAGAAACTGCTTTTTACACATAAAAAACATCTACTGACACCCAAATATGGATATCCATCCCACTCAACTGTGTTTGCAAAACATCGTTGCCATATATGTGTATTCAACCCAATGTGTCAGTTTGAGTATGGTCAATCAGGATCACATGCTTGCCTTCTGATATTTTGTAACCCACCCAAACCTCAATAAAAGAGCTTGTCTCGAGCTAGTTCGGGGCTCACTCACCCCGAGGAGAAAACGTGTGTCATGTCTTTCCTCAAACCCATTTGGCAGTTCGTGGGGAGCCCTCCGGGAGAGCGATGCCTCAACTGGTGACCCTGACGTGATTCACAGACCCAGGCTCCGCTCCGTGATTCGTTGAACCCGCGGACGAAGTTCAGGTGCCGTGTTACGCCGCCTGACACCCCATTTACTTGCTGTCTGGAACAGACATCGCACAACCTCACGTGAGTTATGGGGCAGGACCTATCCAAAAGGCAGACTGTGCATTTGCAAGAATTGGAGAGGTTAGTCAGGAAAGCTAATAAAATTCAAAAGTCAAATGGTAGTACCATTTACCCCGTCTCCCAATCAAATGTTAAAATCCTTCTAAAGTATCTGGGAGACCATTGCCCTGCCTATCAGGAGGAAGGGTCGCTGAAAAAATCGGCATGGGTGCGCGTGGGGAAATGGCTCCATGAGCCCCCACGAGCCCCTCCATCATTACTAACAACATGGCAGGCCCTTATGGCCATGATTGATTTGGAAAAAGGAGAACAGACCTTTGACTCAAAGCCTCCTGCTTATGACACAGTGGCAGTTGCTACTGCCTGTCAGTCCCCTGTCACCCACCCCCGTATCCCCCTTCCTCTGTTCCTGGCCCTAATCCTTCTGTTGCCAATCTTAATCACCCCCCCTCTGCCTCTTCCTCTTTCTCTTAGAACAGATATCCCTGTGTGGGTGGATCAGTGGCCTCTCACACAGGAAAAGCTAGCTGCTTTGCACTCCTTGGTGCAAGAACAGCTTGCCAAAGGGCACATTGAACCTTCTTTTAGTCCCTATAATACCCCAGTTTTGTTATAAAAAAGAAATCAGGAAAATTGAGATTTTTGTCTGATCTCAGGCAAATTAATGCCATTATTCGACCTATGGGCCCTTTACAGTGTGCTCTTCCAAACCCAAACATCATCCCCAGGGACTATGATCTAGCTGTCACAGATCTAAAAGATTGTTTCTTCTCTATCTTGTTGCATCCAAAAGATAGGCAGTTATTTGCCTTCACTGTCCCTGAATTCAACAATGCAAAGCCTACTTCTCACTATCAGCGGAAAGTTTTACCCCAGGGAATGCTCAATAGTCTTACTATGTGTCAATATTATGTGGATAAAATCCTTCAACCTTTCCGTACTCTTTTTCCTTCCTTTCTGGTTTATCATTACATGGATGGTATCTTAATTGCTGCCCCAGGACCTCCTGGGATGGTCAAACCTCATTTACCTACTCTTCTAACAATCTTACAGAAGGGGGGCCTCACTGTAGCCCCTGAAAAAATTCAGTTTACACCTCCCTTTTCTTACCTGGGTCATGTTGTCCTTCGCTCAGTTGCAGCTCCAAGCATGCCTCTCTTACATCTCTCTAAAAATCCGCTCAGAGAGCAGAACTCTTTGCATCTATACTTGCTTTTCAGATATTTCCTTCTCAACCTTTCAATCTAATTCTTGACAGCTTGTATGTAACTCAAATTGTATCCTCCATCTATGAATCATACCTTTCTCCATCTCTTGACTCTGAACTACTTACTCTCTTTATTAACTTGCAAACACTCATTTCTACTCGCCACTCTCCTTTTCATGTTTCTCACATTCGAAGTCATCAACCCTTCCCTGGAATACTACAGGAAGGAAATGACCAAGCCGATGCTGCGGCATCGGCTACTTATCTAAAATCTTCTATGACAGCACTTTCTATTTCCTCCCAAACTCCTTGGGAAAGTCATTCTTATTTTCATCAAAACAAAAAAGCGCTCATGAAACAATTTGGCTTATCAGCTACAGAAGCATCTGCTATTTTACAGCAATGCCCTACTTGTAGCCAACAAGCACATTTTCTTCCTATGGGAGTTAACCCCAGAGGAACTCAAGCTTGTCAAATCTGGCAAATGGATGTAACTCAATATCCATCTTTTGCCCCATGGAAATATCTCCATGTTTCCATCGATACTTATTCAGGCTTCATCATGGCAACCCCTCAAAGGAGTGAAGCCACAAAACATGTAATTAATCACTGCATTTGTACCTTTGCATCGCTGGGATGCCCAAAAGAGATTAAAACAGACAATGGTCCTGCTTACATTAGTACAGCCTTTGCGGACTTTTGTAACAAATGGGGAATCACACACAAGTTTGATATTCCCTACAATAGTCAAGGTCAAGCCCTGGTAGAGCGCGCCAATCTAACTTTAAAAACAGCTCTTGACCGATATACGAAAACACAGGGGAAAACAGCCCCTGGCCTCCCAGCAGTGCAAAACCCATTGAATCTATGTCTTCATGTCTTAAACTTTGTCAACCTGACTTGAGGAGGACCTGCTGATCTCATCACCTGGGGTCGAGGCTATGCAGCCATCCAGCTGCCGGACCAAGTGCTTTGGGTTCCAGCCAGACACACCAGACCGTATTTGGTTAAGTCACATTAAAGACGGTTCCCTTCTCATCTCCCTAAAACCATGCTTCAACTGGGAAGGATGCTGTGGTTTCCTGTTGCCCTTCAGCTACTGAGCATTGCCTTTTATTTCTAACTGTGTGCAACCCAATCCTCATCAGCCCCAAAACTTAACATGGGTAGTACTGGACGTACATGCAGACATCCTGAACTCCACTTCATCCATGGCAGTACCGGGATCCTGGTTTCCTGATCTGTACTTTGACTTTGGTATAATGATGGACACCACCATAAGCCACAAGTGGGTCAAGCAATGGCCCCTCTATGTCTGCCCTGGCCATAAGAAGGATACAGCACACCGGAAGAAATGTGGGGAGGAAAGCGTATACTTTTGTGCAGACTGGAGCTGTGTCTCCACGGGAGAAATATCATGGGACCCTCCTCTCAAAGATGATTTTATTACGCTCAAAAGGACTGGCGAGAACGTAATATGTAAGCGAAACCAAAGAGGAGTATACCAGAATTGTAATCCGGGTAAAAATTTCTTTTACCAATCAGGGAAAAAGGTATAGGGGATGGCAAGCAGGGGTCACTTGGGGAGGTCGTGTTTATGATAACGACAGAGACCCAGGTAACATTTTCACCATAAAACTAATACAAAGCCCCATAGAACCCCCTGTGCTGGTAGCCCCCAAGAATATACCAACCAACCGTAAGATGCCATCCCCACAACCCACCGGTACTCCAGAGAAAAGTTCACCTGCTACCATTAATTTTGCTTGTATTAATATGCACAATTGGCCCATGTTTGTTTAAATGCTTCTCTAAATTTATCACAAGAAGAATGGATTCATTGCAGACCCTGTTGTTGCAATCCCAGAATACCCTCTGGGACCAGGATAACGGTGATACCTATCAATCTGTGCCACAGGATAATATGTCAGCAAAAAATCTCTTCATCCTGAATGGGGAGAATGAGGACGACTTAGTCCTCTAAACAAATAAACATCTCCTCAGACTATGATAAGGTAAGGTCAAACGATACAGGCTGAGTCGGAGGACTTGACTCTGTGTCCAGTGGTTGGTGAGTGGAAGTGACTCTCAGACTTGGAGGAGTCTGGGCTACACTCCGGCTTAACCTACCACAGCCTTTTCCTTGAAATAAAAAAGAAAGGAGGAGATGTGGAGAAATATTACTGCAATGATCAGATAATTTTGCCTTGCATTAGCCATATAATCTTTTGAATAAGCTATATTGTTTTGAATAGCTATATTGTTTGTCCATATCCTGTTCCAACCACGAACTACCTCGCTGCATATGACATTCTGCAACAGAAAAGCTCTGTAGAAATATAACCACATCTGCTGTTGCAAACTGCTTAGAAACGCTAACCACAGGGGCCTGTCCGAAAAATACTGGACATGATGTAGAAACTGCTTTTTACACATAGAAAACATCTACTGACACCCAAATATGGATACCCATCCCACTCAACTGTGTTTGCAAAACATCGTTGCCATATATGTGTATTCAACCCAATGTGTCAGTTTGAGTATGGTCAATCAGGATCACATGCTTGCCTTCTGATATTTTGTAACCCACCCAAACCTCAATAAAAGAGCTTGTCTCGAGCTAGTTTGGGGCTCGCTCACCCTGAGGAGAAAACGTGTGTCGTGTCTTTCCTCAAACCCATTTGGCAGTTTGTGGGGAGCCCTCCAGGAGAGCGACGCCTCAACATATGAATATAAACGGTATAGAAATAAATTGACAACAATAACACGAACGTCGCGTAGATTGGATTACAAAAATCAATTTGAGAATGTACAAGGAAAAATTTCTTCCACATGGAAATTGTGAAAGAAATATTAGGGAATCATAAGCAGAAAATCATTCCTAAAATACTGAATGTTAATGAACATTGTGTTAAATCTTCACAAAACATAGTTAATGCCTTTAATGAGTTTTTTGTAAAAATTGGTCCTAATCAGGCTAAGAAAGTCGATTGTCATGGAACAAATTTTCGTCAGTATCTTACTAATTCATGTAATCATTCACTGTTCTTAAACCTACTAATCATATAGAAATTATGTATATAACATCATCTTTGAAATCAACACATTCTACTGGATATGACAAAATCAGCACTGTTTTGCTGAAACAGATCATTGAATCTATTATTACCCCTCTTTCTCATATTTTTAATCTTTCTTTACTATCTGGAGTATTTTCTACTCCATTCAAGACAGCAAAAGTTATTCCTGTGTATAAAAAAGATGATTCTTCAAATATTACCGACCCATTTCTTTGTTACCCACATTTTCTAAAATACTGGAAAGAATTATATATAATAGACTAGATAGTTTTTTAACTAAATATAATATTCTGAATCCTGATCAGTATGGGTTCAGGAAATCACATTCAACTGATCTGGCACTTATGCAATTATATGATCGAATATCAAATGCCTTAGCTGATCGAAAGCATGTTATCGGTGTCTTCATGGATTTAAGGAAGGCATTTGATACTCTTAACCATTCCATATTGCTATCAAAGCTACATTTCTATGGTATAAGAGGAACTGCTCTGAAACTAATTGCAAATTCTTGAAATGATCGAAAGCAATTTACATGTTTTGATTTCTGTAATTCGGAAATATTGTCGATTAAATGCGGCGTACTACAAGGGTCAATTCTTGGGCCACTATTGTTTTTATTACATGTCAATGATTTACCTAATGCATCAAGTTTATTACAATATGTTATTTTTGCTGATGACACTAATGTATTTCTCTCAAATTCAGATTTTCAGTGTCTCATTAGATCCTTAAATAGTGAATTACCAAAATTGTCACAGTGGTTTAAAAGTAATATATTATCTTTGAATTTACAAAAAACGAATTATATACACTTTAAACTTCCAAGGAAACCGATTGGCTGTGATACTGAATGTATTCTGAAAATAGATGGTTTTCCTCTTGAGAGGACAACATCCACTAAATTTCTTGGAATTATAATTAATGAAACTCTTAGTTGGAATGATCATGTGAAATATATTTCATTTCCTATTGCTCATAATGTTGGAATATTATGTCAACTCAAACATTGTTTATCTTTGGATATTTTGATATCTTTGGATATTTTGATATTCTACCATACATTTCTTATTGTAATATGATATGGGCAAACTCAGTGTCTGCCAACAATATTATATTAAAATTGCAAAAGAAAGCTATTCGTATATGTGCAAATGCTGGTTATAATGATCACACAGATCCCCTATTTTTTTCTTTTAAGACCTTAAAGGTAAATGACATCCACACTTTACAAACTGCACTTTTGATGTTCCATTTTAATACCGATTTATTACCTCCTTCATTTATCGATATGTTCCAGCTGAACTCAGAAATCCATTCCTATCCAACAAGGAATGCAATGGATGTACATTTGAATAACCCCAAAACATTCTTAGCACACAAATCCATACGATACACTGGGCCAGATATTTGGAACAAACTTCCACTTGAGTTACGTAATACCACGTCTATTTATTCATTTTAAAAAGTATTAAAGAAAATGTTGATCTCACAGTATCAGTGATATTTTCTGTAGAAACATTTAACGATTCATTCTTTATTCATTGTTGTTTCTATTATGTTTATCTCTTTTTGAGATCCTGTACATGTGGATGCACCTGCAGTATACTGTGTTCCTCTGATTTAACTGGGATTCATTCCTTCTCTGTTGTTTTATTATTCATGTTGTGTCGGGCAAATCATGCTTCACTATAATATTATGTCTTGAACGAACAAGTAGAATTTTATGTTTTATAGATGATTGTTTTTGTCTTTTTCTCTTCTTCTCTTTCTCATTCAATGTAATTTTTATATGACAAAGGTAACATTTATCATGTGAACACATCACTGTAATTTACTAGCATAAATATGTATATACATGTATATGTCTAGGTATATAGGTATGTCAAGTTGATTTGGCGAGACTAATATCAGGAGGTTTTTATCATCTCCTCCCCTTCTATTCTTCTCCTTCTCTCTCTTCCTTTCTTTCTCTCTCCCTAACCCTTATTCCACAAGCATCATGTTGGACCCTTTTGTTTTTATTGTAATGTTATTCGTTATCGCTTGCCAAATAGTCAAGCTTTGTGCTTATTTTTGGCAATCGTTTTGTATTGTTTTGTATATTTTTGGATGTTTTGTATGTTTTATAAATAAATAAATAAACAAATAAACAAACAAACAAATAAATAAATAAATAAATAAAAATAAATAAATAAAAATAAATAAAAATAAATAAATAAATAAATTGATGTGCCATCCTGGATGAGCTGCACTATCTGAGCCACTTGTGTGGGTTGTAGACTCTGTCTTATGCTACCACTAGAGTGAAAGCACTGCCAGCATTCAAAAGTGACCTAGCCATCAGCATAGGAACTGAGAAGTGGTCTGTGGTCACCACCTGCAGAACCACTCCTTTATTGGGGATGTCTTGCTAACTATGTTTTCCACCTGTTGTCTATTCCATTTGCACAACAGCATGTAAAACTGATTATCAATCAGTGTTGATACTTAAGTGGACAGTTTGATTTGACAGAAATGTGACTGACTTGGAGTTACATTGTTGTATCTAAGTGTTCCCTTTATTTTTTTGAGCAGTGTATTTTCTCAGCCTTCCTTCTGACTCGCACAACATACAGGTGTTCTATGGAAGGCAGACTGGTTGCAATTATTTTTTCTGCAGTCTTAACCATATATTGGACAGTTTGGTCTGTCCTGTTTGGTTGCTGTATAAAACCAGGCAGTTATAGAAGTACAAATGACAGACTCAATAATTCCTCTGTAAAACTGTATCAGGCTGAAGCATGTGTCAATTTTTTCAATTTTCAATGTACAAACATTAGGGGTGCTCAAAAGTTGTGATGCCTTGGGGATTGTAAAGATGTTTTGGTTACTTTAATATAATTTAGATTTGCTTGGTAAATAACTACATAAATTCATAACTTTTTAACATTTTGTATGTTTCATTTCCCAGGTTCAGCTATTTTTCTCTTTTTGTTAAATGTCATATTGTCTGAGAGTGTTAATATTGCTGGCCTGGTTTCTAAAAATAGAACAAGACTGGGAACATTCATTCATTTGAGCAACCTAATTGGGACTGACAGAGATTTGTTGCCGTCTGAACTCCCAACACTGCAAGACATTCAATTCATATATGACCTACTATTAAGAGAACAAAGTAGTGATGATGCTGGAAACTACCCAGCACAAAAGATATATATATCCAAAAATGCTTGAAAAGTGGGAACAAGCAAATAATTTTTTGTGACCCCTGTTGTAAAATCATGAGTGACAATCTTGAGCAAGATCCAAGAGAGCTGGGATCAAGCCAAAAACATATCTCTTGGTATAGGAAAGCTAGGTGTCAAAGAGACTTTTTCACTCTGAAAGTTGACAAACTGTTTGACATCCTCAACTTCAAGTGTCAAATTGTTCTGTGTGCTGAATCTGGTTGCTTTGTTGGCTGCAAAAAAGAAGCTCACATTAACTGTACCTGCCCTAAGGAGATGAAGATACCATTGAAGGAACTTGCTTTTGTGAAAGTTCAGAGAGACAAGATTGGTTATTTTGGATCACACCCAAGCAAAATTGACTAGATAAAAGGCAAAAACAGCAAGACAATGAATGACAAAGCCTTGCTAAATATAAACAGAGAAATATTCCAGACATTTTGATACTGGCAAATGAAGGATGACTGATGATGAAGATGAAGAGGAATGTGATGGAAGTTATGAAGAGGCATTAGACCAAATATACATACATCTACTTCAAAAAAAAAAAGATAGAATACAGTAGATTAGAAATAACAAATGTCACTATGCAGAGCATAAGATATGATGTTGGTCTACATGCCACTGCTGCCATTATCACAGCTGCCTTCGTAGATGTTGGCTTGATCACTAAAAAAGACAAAAGACCTGTAGTTGTCAACACTAAAGTCAAAAGAGGACTGGAAAAAAATATGAAGTCCCTAAATCAAAAATTTGATCAGCTCTATAATAATGGCAAAATAGAATGCATCTTCTTTGATAGCTATATTGATGTAACTAAAGTTATGCTGAAAGTTAACAATTCAGACCAGCCATTCCTCAGTATCACCAAAGAAGAACATTGTTTTGTATGCAGTGAGCCACGTGGAAGAACAACAAATGGGCAGATAAAATTGGCAACATTGGCCTCTTCTACCTGCCAATCAAAGTGGTTGGTGACTGCCCTTGGGAAGCTTCCATCACCCAAAAGACACTGCCTCATGGCAAGGGGACGTGGGCAGCCACACCTCGCCTTGAAGCGGCTAGTGACTCTGCCTTCAGGGAGCTTTCACCAGCCGATAGAAATGGCCTCGTGGCAAGAGGAGTGTGCATGGGTGCTTGCCCCAAGGCTGCTTCTACCTGCCAATTGAAGTGACTGGTGACTGCCCTTGGGGAGCTTCCATTGCCTGAAAGACACTGCCTCATGGCAAGGGGACGCAGACAACCATGCCTTGCCCTGAAGCGGCTGGTGACTCTGCCTTTGGGGAACTTTTGTCGGTTGATAGAAACGGCATCATGGAGAGGTAAGTTCTCATGGGGCAATCTAGGTGGGGGAGGAAATTAAGTCACCCCTGAAAAGATGGCCTAGCTGTTTTTTCGGGGGTAAAAAAAAAAAAAAAAAGGCCTGGCCTTATTTTGTGAGAAACACAGTATCAGTTGACCATTCTTTTCAATAAGGCAGGAAGGTGTTAAATCATGGGTGAGAGAAGATGCGGAGGCTCTGACTATTTTAGTTTCTTTGTTGCATCACTCAGAACAAGATAGCAACTGTGGGAGCTCCTTTGCTACCCCCAGGCTGCTACAGCTGCAACCAGTGACAGCTCAATTTCCCGCCACCATGGGACAACCAATCAGGGCATATATGTAAATATCTAACACCCCTCCCCACCTGGTCCAGCTCAACCAATCCTGTTCTGCCTACTTTACATAATCACACAAGTAGGCGGGACTCTTATGGGTTTGACCAGACTACGCAGCTCAGTCATAGGTTGGTCTCCGAGCTGCTCAGTTGGAGTTATCACCTCTCCTGCTCCCCTCTGTGGAACCTCCTGGAATTTTTTCATCATGGTGGTCTTTGTACTTCCACTAGATGCCACCCTTTTGCTTCCTCCCTTGGTTTGTTGCTGCCTGTGTGTGTGTGGTGAGTGTCTGCTACTTTTGTTCAGTTCTTCCAGAGCTATTCTTAATTGTTGAGGTTGTGTAGTTGTTAGGGCCTGTTCTATGTTATTCCTTATGCGGTCTTGGTGGTTGGGTTCTTCCCTTTCCTCCCTGTTATTGTTGGTTGCGTGTGAAGGGTCTCCCACTTCCTCCCTGTTTGTTCCCTTTGTCCCCCAGCTCTGTAGCTGATCAATATGTCTTCTCCAACTCCTGCCTTCTATTGTCTTTACTCTGTATGAACAAGGCCCCGTTACTTGTACCACTGTTGCTGGTATCCATAATGGTTCCCTTGTTAGATTTCTAGCATTTTCACCTGTTTTGAAACTGGCATTTTCTGGAAGAGTCCAGTGGTCTTTCTGGTGTGTAATTGGGGTGTACTCTGTCTAATTGTGATCTCAGTTTCCTTCCCATAAGAAGTTCTGCGGGGCTTTTATTTGTTGATGCACTAGGTGTTATGTGCTGTATATTTAATAACTTATCTACTTTTGCTTGCAAATCCGCTGGCCCTATTTTTGAAGTATTTTTTTCGTGTGCTATACCATGCGTTCAACCAATCCATTCGTGGATGCATATCCAGGTGCTGAGAGGGCATGTTGTATCCCATTTTGTGCTAGGAATCCTTCAAACTGTGTGGCTGTGAATTGAGGTCCATTGTCTGATACAATTACATCCGGAAGGCCTTGTGTAGCAAATAGTTTCCTTAGGGTTCTTATTACTGCCTCTCTCATTGTGGATTGCATGGTACTGACTTCCCGCCATTTAGAATATGCATCCACTACGATAAGAAATGTGTGTCCCCTTACTGGTCCCACAAAATCAATATGTATTCTAGACCAGGGTCCCCTGGGTGATTCCCACTCATGTTTGGGTGCTATGGGTGGTGCTGGTTGATTCTCCTGACAAACCTGGCAGGCACATATCCAGGCCTCTATATCTTTATCCATCCCTGGCCACCACACATAGCTCCTTGCTAATGATTTTATTTTAACTATCCCCGGATGCCCTGCATGCAACATCTCCATTATATCATTCCTTAAAATGGCTGGAACTATAACTCGATCACCCCACAACACACAATCTCTCAGTATGGATAATTCAGTTTGTCTGTTTTTGAAAGGTTTAGTTTCTTCAGTTTATTCCTGTTTGGGCCATCCGCTCCCTACCCAGTTCAAAATGTGCACCAGAATTCTGTCTTTCACTGTTGCTCTCACGATATCGGCTGCCATGACTGGCATTCATTGAACTATCTCTATCAGGAGTATAGTGGTGGCTGGTGCTGGATCTTCATCCTTGATGGGCAGGGGGCATCTGCTTCATGCAGCTGCATGATCAATCTTTTTTCCTGGTCTATGGATCAAGTTGTAATCATATGCAGATAAGAATTCTATCCAATGGTCATTCTGGGGGGCACAATGTTCGGGATGGCTCTATCCCCCGTAATGATGCTGAAAAGGGGTTTGTGATGTGTGACCAATGTGAACTTCCATCCATATATATATTCGTGGAATCACTTGATTCTGGTGACCGTGGCTAATGCTTCTTTGTCTAGTTGGCTATAGTTCTGTTCAGGTTTGGATAATGTCTTTGAATAAAATGCTACTAGGGCTTCCTTTCCGTTTGGCAAAAGGTGGCTGAGTATTGTGCCCACCCCAAACAATGATGCATTGCAAGTTACTATCATTGGTAAAGTCTCATTATATTGAATCAGTACGTGTTCTGATGTAATTAAGTTCTTTATTTCTTTGAATGCTGCTTCTTCTCTATGTTCCCAAACCCAGGCTGCTTTCTTGTCAAGCAGTCTGTGGAGTGGTTCTGCCACAGTTGTCTTCTGCGGTAAGAATATATGGTAAAAGTTAATTAGCCCCAGGAAAGCTTGTAATTCAGTTTTACCTTTTGGTTTGGGGGCATCCCTGATTGCTTTGGTTTTACTGTCCGTGGGGTGGATGCCGTCTTTGTCTGTTGAAAAATCCACCCAAATTTTTCTTTTTTTACTTTTAGCCTTACCTCCTTGAAACGGTTGAGAACTTCCCTTAAATGATCTTGTAAATACTCTTTGTCTTAGCTGAGATGAGGACATCATCAAAGTAAGGCACCACCCCCTTTAGTCCGTGCAGTAAGTGTTCCATGAGGCCCTGGAATAATCCTGGGGCAACGCTCACCCCAAATTGTAAACAGTTACATTTAAACGTGCCTCTGTGTGTCACAATTGTCTGTGCTTCTGCTGTTTCAGAGTCTACTGATAATTGCTGGTAGGCTTGTACAAGATCTATAACTTTGCTAATATTTTTCCCCACTCCAAGGAGTGCAAAAGGTGTTGCACTACTGGAACGGGATACGCACTCTGCTGTAAAGCATGGTTAAGGGTTGCGCAGTAGTCAGAACAGATGCGCATAGATCCTTTTGGCTTTATAGAAGTGGCTATTGGGGTTTCCCTCTTCACATGATGTATGGGTTTCAGAATCCCTTGGGAAATGAGCTTGTCTAACTGCTCATCTATTTTTGGTTTAAGTGCGAATGGAACTCGCCTTGCTTTTAGTCTGATCTGGGCAATATTTGGGTCTAGATTAAAAGAAATAGGGGACCCCAAGCACTTGCCAAGTTTTCCATCAAAAACATCCCAGAATTCCTCTATCAGTTGGTCCTCCCACTCGACCCCCAGCAGACTTGGCCAGTCCCTGTTGACCATCTCAGAATAATTTCAGAAGGATACTCTGAATTCTTCAATGCCAATGACTGGAATCTTGTTCTCTTCATAGTCTTTTAGGATTATTTTTTGTTTCTTCAGTTTTATTTTTTTCAGTTGGGGAATTATTCTTTTGACTGTATTCCACAACCCCATTGATAAAAGAGATCTGGAATCCACTTCCATTTTACATGGTTCACCTTCTATTGTGACGTGAACATGTACTTTCTTGGCGTTTGGTACGCTGGAGTGGCCCATGCTTACCGTCTGGTGCATTTCATTTCTCTTTGTGCTCAGCTCGTGGTTTCACTGATTTCTGCTATTTTGACCCCCACAGTTTTCAGTTTGATTTTCCCGAGTTCTTGCAGTGTACCTTGTCTTGGACTTCAGTTGTTTGGCTTGAATGCTTGGCATGATCTTGCAATGTGCCCCCTCTGCTTGCAACGTTGGCAAAAAACATATTGGAAACTGCATTCTGATCTAGGGTGATTTCCTTCACAACCCGTACACCAAAATTCCTTCCGCTTTCTCTTTTGACTTTTCTGGTGCCGTTCAGGGTGGAGTTGACTCCAGCAGTATCCTTTTGCGGAGGGGTTGTGGATACCAATTCATTTTCCTCATAGCTGTGGCGGACTTTTGCGACACTTGTACCATTGCTGCTTCCTCGATGGCCTCCTTTAGTGTTATTTGGGGTTTTATTAGAAGTCAGCTCTGTAATGTCAGGTCTCTAAGTCCCAGGACTACATGATCCCTCATTGCCTCATTCACATTCAGGAATTCACATGCCCCGGCAATCTCCCTTAGATTAGCAATGAAATTGTTGATGCTCTCTCTTTCCTTCTGATCTCTCTGGTAGAACTCATGTCTTTTGACCAAGCTGGATATATGGGGAGTGCAATGGGCCCTCAGAATTCATTCTAGATCTGGCCAGGACATCATGTTTACATCACTTGGAGCTGCGAGGGCTTTAGACATCTTGAGCACGGTGGGGCTGCAATGTGTGAGGAAAACTGCTCTTTTCCTCTGTTCCATAATATTTACCAGATTGCTGCTCTCTAGGAACATCTGGAAACGATTGGTGTAGGACTTCCAGTCCTCGGTCATTGGGTCAAATGGTGCAGGTGGTGTATTGTTCCTGGCCATGTTGAGTTCTTTGTCTGGTTAGCTAACTATATTGTCATACTCCTGCTTCTCTCAGGTTCCCATCTTCATTGCCAGTGTTAAATCATGGGTGAGAGAAGACGTGGAGGCTGTGACTATTTTAGTTTCTTTATTGCATCAGTCAGAACAAAAGATAGCAGCTGCGGCAGCTCATTTTTTACCCCCAGGCTGCTGTGGCTGCAACCAGTGACAGCTCTTCAATTTCCCACCACCACGGAACCACCAATCTAGGCATATATGTAAATATCTAACAGAAGGTCTGCTGTAACCAACTATATTCTTCAGGCTTCTCCATACATTTTCTGGTTTATTACTGTAGCTGAGAACTGATTTTGCAGTTTTTCAGAGTAGCTTCTCTTTGTTACCCTTGTTAATATCTTCCTGGCCTGATTGTACAAAAACCTCTCTCCTCTCCTGTAGGCCTCCTCTTTGACATGACATAGCTCAGGGGTGTCAAATTTGATCACATCATGTAACATCACATGATGTATCATGACATTTTTTTTGTATTTGCAGAGCCAAGGTGGATGTGGCCTGAACATGATGCATCTGGCCCACAGGCCACCACTTTGACACCCCTGCCATAGCTCTTTGAGTTTAGTTGTGTTCCAAAATTTATTATTATTATACTGTATATGCACAAGCAATTGGTAGGCACAATTATGCCAAAATTATGTTTTCTTATAGTTTTACAATCTTGTTATTAAATATTTAAGCACTTGAAACTTCAGAAAAAAAATCTTACAGCCTGTGCTAAGAATGCTTACAAGAATGCTTTCATAGTTGATATTAGACAATTTTATCACTCAATCTATTATTAAATAAGGCACATTTGCTCTTTTAGCCATATCATTTTATAAGCAATTAGCTGGCAAAGGCAGGGAGCCATCAGCAGTGATAGACAAGTAGACAAGAAGTATACAAAAATCAATCAGAATTTGTGTGGCAAAAAGGGTCAAAAGAACCAGATATAAAATTTCAAAAATGTCAACATGGGCAGCAGCTCATTTACAACAAAGAGGTGCTTTATTAATTGCTGCATATATAAATCACTATAAAGTACTTTTATGCACCAATAGATTCATATGGATTTTTTTTCTTTACAATTATACAGAGAGAAGGACAAAGTCTTACGACAGCAGCCTTCTCAGGAGGAACTGCATGCACTTGCCACTGATGTGTATATAGATATGAGAATAGGAGGGTACTGATAGCTGTGCCTAGAAAACAAGAAACTGTCCACAGCCAGGTCAATTCATTTTATGCTTCTAACCTAGTTCTGTCTACCCTGATCGGCAAGAGCTTTTCAGGAAAGGTATTTTTAAGTATTACTTTTCTATGTTCTATTTTTTAATGTTTTCTTTTTTCTAAAAATAACACATGCAGTAATTCAATCAATAAACTTTCACTTTCTTGTACAAGAAAAGAGAAAGTAAAATGTAAAATAAATACAGGACAGAAAATAAAAGATAAATAAATAGGCAAATAATAAGGATAAGAGTGGAAAATTAGAAATCAAGGAAGAATAGGATTAATGAAGATCAATCAAATAAATAAGGCAAATCACAGTAAAATGGTGTTCAAATAATTCATGTGCTTTATCAAATGTTATCCTATTTTTTTATCTTGCCAGGTGACCAGAATTCCTTCTGCTATCAGCCATCTAAAAGTCATGTTATATTTGATCAGTTGTACTGTCAGAAATTGGTATTGTCTCCTCTGCTTTCTAACTCTCCTAGGGATCTGTTTTAAAGTCATGAGTTCTCTCCCTTTATACTTCAAGGACTTATCTCTAATTCTTTTATATATTTCATCTCTCAATGTTTTTTTTAGTAAATCTCATGTGCACCTCTTTTGGTAGTTTACATCTTCTTGCATAATTTGTATGGATTCTAAATATTTCATATATTTTCCTTTATACGTCTTGTTTACTTTTCTGTAGTGCTCCAGCCAGTAGTTGTGTCATCACGTGAGCCAGGTCTTCCTCTTTCTCTTCCATGATATGCTGAAATCTCACATACTAGGACGATATTTCCATCACTCATAAAATATTGGCCTATGATAGCTTTTGGTCCATTTCCTCCATTTTTTTTCCTCTTTGCTCAGCCTTTGTTTCTATTTTCTGTATCCTGTGTTCATTCTTTGCTATCATTTGCTGAATGTTCCCTATCTTTTCATCCATCTTCCATATATCTCTTTCATTTCCCCCTTTCATTCTTAATCTCGTCATGTTTTTTTGACATATCTTCCTGACTTTGCTCTATTGATCTTTGATTGGATGGGCTTGATGTGCTGCTGCTGCTGAGGGTGTAGATGCAGCTTTCTTTCCTATCTTATATGTGTTCGATATACTTGTCTAATATTCAGCAGGAAGCTTGTCAAGGGGGTGGGGACAGAAAAATGTTATTTCCCACACCCTCAGGTGTACCTCCTTCAATTCTCTGGGATTGTATCTGTAAAAGTATACCCACAATCTAAGATTTCCAATCACCACTGTTTGGAAAAATATATCTTTGATGTATCGTATTAATAGTCCTATTGTCCATTGTACTTGTAGATCCCTTAAGGGTAGGTACTTCCTCTATTCTTCTTCCTCCAACAATCAAATTTATAATTCGCATTGCCCTGTCCACATTGCTATTCTTATAGTCCTTTTAAGAAAATTAAAATGTAATCCACCAAGGCCCCAAAACCCATCAGGTTACTGAGTTTCCATTTCAGAGCAGTACCGAGATGAAAAAAACAATTTCCAAATTCACAAAGGATACTTCCCCTTCTTTTTTCACTTTTCCACAGCTCAAGCTGCTTGATGTCCAATTGTCTCAATGTCCAGATATCTCAAGGGTGTTTATGAAGTCTTTATGGGTCTTTATAAATCTAGCAACAGTCACTTCCTCATCTTACAATCTCTTCTGGACGGTAGATAGTGCCCTTACTCTCTTTTAACTCTCTTTTACATGCTCAAAAGGTTTCCCCTTAAGTGTTCCAAATCCAGAATTAGTCCAAAAAGTAGTAATCAGTCCAATGAGTACTAATAATATTCCAATATTTAAAGTTCTTTCAAGGTAGTTGGTCTGGGCTCTCCCTTAAGCCCATGTCACACTGACCAACGGATGCAAAACGGACACAACGGACGAGAAAAATGTTCCATCCATTGTTATCCGCTCTCAAAAGGGGCAAAAATTTGCATAACCGGAGCAGATAACACGGACGCGGGGAGGACGCAGGGCGGATGCAAAGCGGATGCGGAACGGAAGCTGAGCGGATGGGAGCGGATGGGAGTGGGTGGCACATCCGCAGGGCTTCCAGGGGGCCTCAGCAAAGTGGACGCGGAACGGATACAGCGGATGCACAGCGGACGCCGAACGGATAAAGCGGATGCACAGTGGATGCACAGTGGATGCAGAGCGGAAGCCTAACGGATGCCTGGCGTTCACTGCACATGCAGGGAGGATGCATTGCGTCAGCCCTGCGGATATAACAGAAGCAGCTCGGAAGCAGGTCACCATTCAGAGGAAAGACCTGCTGCCAGACACATCGACTGCCTTGCCTGCCCTGCCTGCATGTCTGCCTGTCAGCCTTGCTGCCAGCCTTGCTGCCAGCCTTGCCACCAGCCTTGCTGCCAGCCTTGCTGCCAGCCTCCCTGCCAGCCTTGCTGCCAGCCTCCCTGCCAGCCTTGCTGCCAGCCTCCCTGCCAGCCTTGCTGCCAGCCGGTCTGCCTGCAAGCCTTGCTGCCTGCCTTCCTGCCAGCCTTGGTGCATGTCTGCCTGCCAGCCTCCTGCCAGCCTTGGTTCATGTCTGCCTGCCAGCCTTGGTGCCTGCCTACCTGCCAGCCTTCCTGCCAGCCTTGGTGCCAGCCTTGGTTCCTGCCAGCCTCCCTGCCAGCCAGCAACCCCACAACCATGCGGAAGCACAGCAAGCCTCAGCCATCTGCTGCCAGCCTTGGCAAGAGGGACAGGGCTACCATCCCGCCCCCTGGCCCTCACTCTGGTTCTGCTGGGGCTTCTGCAGCATGGGCTCGCTCTTCTGGGGCTGGTGCTTCTGCTGCTTCTGCTTCTGGAGGAGCTGATGACAAGCACTCCAGCACCAGCCACCTCCACAGCACCTGCACCCTTCACCCCTGAGACTGAGCGACCAAGAGGAGTGCCAGAGACTCTTTTTTGTCTTATAGCTTGTTAATAAAGTCTATTTTTGATTCACACACTTGCTTCATTTCTTTTTTTGTATAAAGTCTTGCTGGAAACTTTTAGAAATGGTTTAAGCCTTTGCATGCTTGTGGGATGGGTTAAGATAGCTGTGGGATGGGCAGGGATACCTTTGGGATGGTTAATAGCTGTGGGGATAGATAAACCTCCAGTGGAAGCATAGTGGGACTGTATGGTCCACCCTCCCAGGTGCCACACCTACGGCCCTTTATTATCAATAATAATGTAATCAATTATCCACACATGTCAACATAAACACAACTCTTTATTAAACGCCCTGTTCATTGTAGGCCAACCAAACATACATGGCCCAATCTCATCCATGTGATGAGACAGGCTGAAGGAAGCATCCATTAAGCATCTACCATCCTGTCTTGCCACTCCACTGCTCCATCTGGGGAGTTGCACCATTGTCTCAGGAGGTTGCGCTGCTTCTTCGCTTCATTTGAGGCTCTGTTGGGGCCTAGCACATCCTCAGTGTCGATCAGGTTTCGCCCTTGCCTCCATTCCCCAGGCTCCATGACCCCATTGGCTTGTTGGAAGTCCACGAGCCTGTTCTGCAAGACTGGGTAGCGGGTGCGCATGAGATTGTGCAGGATGCAGCAAGCTTCCATGATCCTCCTGACGGTCTCTGGGCAATGCTGCATGGTGGTGAGAAGTGGTGGTGAGAAGTACCTGGAACCTGTTGGCCAGGATGCCAAAGGCGTTCTCCACCACCCGCCTTGCCCTGGACAGCCTGTAGTTGAAGATGCTCTCTTCACGGGTGAGGAGTCTGGAGGTGTAGGGCTTCATGAGGTAGGTTCTGAGGGAGAAGTCGTCATCCCCCACGATGAAGTAGGGCACATCTTCCGTGTCGTTGGGCAGGGGGTCTGGATCTGGAAAGCCCATGATGAGGTTGCCTTCCAGCCCCTCTTGAGGTCACTGGCGTTGTATACCTGGGCATCTGAACATGAGCCGCTGCCTGAAGCATCGATGTACACGAACTTGTAGTCAGCATCGACCATGGCAAAGAGGATGATGCTGAAGAAGCCCTTGGAGTTGAAATAAGTGGACCCTGACTTGGCTGGAGATTTGCAGGCCACGTGCTTGCCATCTATGGCTCCAACGGTGTGGGGAAGTTCCACTTCTGATACCACTGCTCTGCAACTTTCTTCCATCCTTCTTCAGTGGAGGGGTACTGGAGGAGCTCCTCCTTGTATTCTTCGATGATGGCCTGCATCACTTCTCTGACCACAATGCTGCTGGTGTTGGATGGCACCCTCCAGCCATTCTGCATGCTCCTGTAGGAGGTCCCTGAGACCAGGTGGCGCAGAGTGAGTGCCACCTTGAGCCCAGGTTCCAGGCTTGGCCGGAAGCTGGTGTTTGCCTTGGTCAACCTGGGTGTCAGGAGCTGCACAACTTCGTCAAACATGGCTGGCAGCATCCTCATGAAGTTCTGGAACGCCTGAGTGTCTTCGCTCCTGAGCTCCACCATCATCTTGTTGTACAGTCCATCCTCCGCTCTACTGGCGAACCATCTTTGGACCCAGACTCTTTTTGGGTGGCTCCTTTTCTTCTCGCAGTAGTATTCACAGAGCCTGCAGATGGCTTCGCACTGTTGCAGAATGATGGTGGCTGCCGAAAGGACTTTGTTACAATCCACGGTGGACATGACTGGATGCTGTGGAAGAGGAAGAGCCAGATGAAGGCTGCAGAGGTCTGCACCGCTGGGCTGCTGTTCTGAAAGTGCGATGCAGGCGAGTTGCTCCCCCTTTTTATAGGCAGTATAGGTTTTCCGCTAGGCATCCTGTAGGCATCCTGTAGGCATCCTGTAGGCATCCTCTAGACATCCTTAATATCCGAGATAGGTCCCCTCTGTGAACGTTTTTTCCGCTTTAAATGCTTTGTTTCCACTAGGCATCCGTTTTGCATCCGTTCCATGTCCGTTCCACTTCCTCCCTGCATCTGGGCGGATGCGCGTTGCGCGGATGCGGGACGGATGCCTAGCGGATATAGCGGATGCGTAACGGATGCGTAACGGATGCGTAACGGATGCGTAGCAGATGCGTAACGGATGTCTAGCGGATGCGTAGCGGATTGAGAACAGATGAACTGGATACATTTTCCGCGCAAAAGTTTTAGGCAGCCCAAAACTTTTGGAGCAGATGAAATGTCCATAAACGGATGCTGGACGGATAGAGAGGAAGCCAAACGGAGGCAGTGAGTACAGAACGGATACATCGCGCTAACCAATGGATGGCAAGGTTTTTTGTCCGTTTTACATCCTCTTTGCATCCGTTGGTTCAGTGTGACATGGGCTTTAACTCAAGCGTATTCCTTTATGGTCATTTCTCCCATTCTTTTCTGGATCTGTCAGTAGCTCTGAAAGCTTAGTCACTGCTATTTTCAGGGTGCAGAGATCCTGCTCCACCTTTTTTTTGAGTCTCACTTTTCACAAAGTTTTCAATATTAAATCAGGATAGATTCATTTGCAAAAAGTTAGAGGTTTCTCACCCAGTACAGCCATGTTGCTCTTTGATTTTTCCTTTCCTGTTTCTCACGAAAGCAGTCACAGCTTTGGATCAGCCATATTGACTGTCTTCTTTCCTGTCGGCTCCTAGGGGTTTTCCCTAGTTCTAGGGGGAGATTGCCTTTCTCCATGCAGTCTTCAGGGCTTCCCTTCTACCTTTGTCAACCCTTCCGGGGTTAATTTTGACCACTGAAGGTCTCCAGACAGATAAAATTGGATGGGAATAATGGAGCCCTGTCAGAGAGATCTTTGTCCAGTCATGCTGGTTTTGTCTTGGATTTCTTATTTTTCTTTCTCAGTGGTATTGTGCTGGTATGGGCTTTTATGGCCATACTTTTCAGAGTTTCCCAAGATACTTGAAAGTTGTTTTCTCCTTTAGGATTTTCATCTGAGGAATCTTTTCCAAGTCTCTTTGAGTTTATTACAATCAGCTCTTTTAAAATCTAATACTCTGGTACCATTATGTTTTATTGTGTTTGTCTTACGCTGAATTCTAGTATGACATGGACACCCTCACCTAAGGTTAATGCGCTTTCAAATCCCCCTATCAATTCTTATCTGTTTGTAAGAATTAAGTCCAGTATGACTGTCCCTCTAGTTCCCTCATCTACCTTTTGGACAACAAAATTGTCAGCTAGGTTGGTCAGGAACATATTTGATTTCTCACTTGGTGCAGAATTAGTCTTCCAATTGATGCCAGGGTAATTGAAGTCCCCCATTACTATTGCAATATATTTCCTACATATATTTGTTAGTTTGTTGGAAAAATGTACATCTATTTTTTCTACTTGGTTAGGTGGCCTACAGTATGCACCTATGGCAATGTCATTCTTTTTTTTTCTTTTATATTGATCCATATGCATTCTAGGTGGTTTTCGTCTTTGGTTTTGTGCATTTCTGTAGCAATATAGTGGCCCTTTACACATAGTGCACCTCCACCTTTTTAAAATGGGGTCTGGATTTTTTGAACAGAAAAAAATGCCCTTAGCCAGCGGTTGACTTTTGACCAGAGTTTGTATTCTTCTGTCAGTATTTTCCATCATGGGTTACATCCCACCAAGTTTCTGTTATTCCAACTATAACATATCTACCTTAATGTATTAATAGTTCAAGTTCACCCTGTTTGTTCCCCAAACCTTTTGCATTTGTATATAGGCACTTGAGTTCTTTATGTCTGACTCTGGTATGCTTCCTGTAGTTCCTATTTGGTATTTGAGTTTGTCTTTCTTGCCATCCCTCCTTACCTCATGATTTGTTTTCTAGGGTTTTTTGCTTGGAATTCGCTCCTGGAGATTGGTCATCTTTCCCCTCAATTTTAGTTTAAAGCCCTCCTGATAAGTTGAGCCACTCATTTTCTGAAAAAATTAGTCCCAGTCTTTGTGAGATGTAGCCCATTCCTTGCCAAAAGCCCATCATGGAGGTAGTGCAGACCATGGTCCAGGAATCCAAAGGTTTTTTTGGCAACACCAACCCTTTATCCAGCAGTTGACTTCTGGAATCCTTTGTTGTCTTACTGAAAGTTGAGCTTTCATTGGCAGTACAGATGCAATAATTACTTGTGCACCTAACTCTTTAACTTTCTTGCCTAGCTTCTCAGATTCATTCAATATTGCTTTCAAGTCCTTTTTTGTGTCATTTGTCCCTACATGTTATAGTAGAAAAGGGTAGTAATATAGTCCTAATTATTTTGGTTAGGTTCTCAGTCACATCCTTCATTTTTTCTCCAATGAGACAACATACCTCTCTAGATTGTATGTCTGCTCTGCAGATGGCTGGTTCTGTTTCTTTGAGAATAGAATCTCCTATTACCAACACTCACCTTCCTTTTTTAGGGGGTGCAGTCTGGGGTGCTTTTATGTTTATCCCAGGTGAGTTTGTTGATGTGACTTTTTAGAGATATTGGATGATGTCTCTTTTCTAAGTATTTGCATGTTTTCTTTGAGGGGGAGGTTGTGGGTCTGTGTATTTCCAACTAGGGCAAGGAATCAGTTGCTCAGTTCTAATAGCTGTTTCTGATTGGGTTAGATTGAGCAGTAGGGGTTTGTTGCCTCTTTCTTTGATTATTGTGTTTCCTTCTATGTGTGACTTATCTCCATTTGTCTTCTTCCAAGGGTTTATCAGTAGGGTCAAATTCTCTGGCAGTTATTTGTTCATTATTTGGTTCAATTTCGGCATAGCTTTCTTTGTGTAGGTTAGAGTTTGGCTAGAGCTGCTTCTAAAACCCTTACTTTTTCCTCTTGTAGTTCACATAGCTTACATTTAAGACATCTGTAATTTGGGTGTTCTTTGGGCATAAGCACATATATAGAACGTATATTGCATTCCAAAATAGTATCAGTCACCTGTTCCCTAAGTATTCTTTTTGCTGGTTCTTTTCAGGGTAAAAAGATTTGTATCTTTTTAATCATGTTTTGCCTTTTTCTGCTTGTTTTTATACTTTTTAAATTCATTTTACTTGTTTACTATTATGTTAGTTTTATTTATCCCTTTCTGTAGTAACAATTGAGATTCTGTAGGTGACGCTAGTGGCACACCGCAGCGTCCTAGACCTATGGGGCCTCTTGGCTACTGGCATGATCTCATTCCCTATATCTTGGTGAAGGTGGAAACTCCCAGACTTTCCGGACTTATAGGTGATCTCATTTTACTAACATCACCACTCGTTTTAAGGATTGGTTGGGAGGTTGTACCAATGTGGTTGAGAGGTTTCACCCATGTGGGATCTATTCTCCAATCCAGATGCTGTATCTATGTTGCCTTTGTCTTCTTGTAAAAGCCCTATAAATGTCATAAACACTACCCATGCAGTCAGACATCTTGGCACCCTTCACAATGACTGGTCTTTGAAATCCATCACCTTTCTTCCCTATATTTTAAAAAAGTTTTTGAACTCCAGTTCCCCCCATTTATTATTTAAGATTTGCCTTAGTTATTTGATTGATCTTCATTGATCCTATTCTTTCTTGATTTCTAATTTTCCACTCTTATTATTTGCCTATTTATTTATCTTTTATTTTCTGTCCTGTATTTATTTTTATTCTTTATCGAGGTCTTGCCACCCTGCCTATTGAAACCTCAGGCTTAATTTGTTGTATTTACTTCCCTTGTTTGCTGCACTGGCCTCTTGTTTTCTCTGCCAGCTCCCTTTTGTCCTGGTCTTTTCAGCCTCGTACCTGCTGTGGTCAGCTCTTTTAGCCTGCCGTGCAGCTTTCCAGATAACTCAGCTCTGCTGTCCAGTCTGCTCCATTCAGCCCTCCACTCAGATCCACTGTTGCTCTGGCTCACTGCACTACCCCAGGCTGCTGCTGGCTCTCTCCTCCCTGCTGCTCTGCTGCTGCTTTTTGTTCTGGAGCCACATGGCAGCCGTTTGCTGTCCATTGCACTGGGGATGCTGCTTCCACCAGTAAAGAGGACTGCCTAGATGGTCTCTAACATGCTCATCTCTCTTCTCTTCCCTTCCTCCCTGCTCTGCTCACTCATTAGCTTACATCTTTGTTCTCTACCAACCACTATGCTGCCCTTGGTTGGCTGGTTTCTCTGGCTTACAGCTGTTTTTCCTCACTGCTTCACAGCAAGCCCCACTTGTTCAGTGGCTCATCTCTTTATTTTCCACCAGTTGGCTTTGCTGCCTGCAATCAGTTTGCCTCTCTGCTCATCTCATTTTGAAGGGCCTCTGGTCTCTTGGGTAGGTCTCTTGGGTGCGGCTGGGCTTTTATCAGTCCTCTCAGATGTAGCTTGGCTTCTGTCTCTTAATTTCTCCAATCTTCCTCTCCTTTTCCTTTCTCCGGTCTTTTTTTTTTCCTTATGACTTATCTTTTCCTCTCCACCTCTCCTCCTATTGTTTTATTTTATTTTAGTAACAACTTTTCTGCCCACGATGTAGCTATGCTAGGTTTTTTTGTTAGCCTGAATTAGGATCAATCAAATGTCAGCTTGAAACATGTTCATACTAATTTATGTGACTGCAGCTTTAAGCTTGCTATAGTTCTCTGTCATCTGTAGGAACAAAGGAAATGAGTCATGAATACCACATAAATGGTAGGTCAGAAGCAACACAGCAGATCAACAATGCACTTAAATCAAAAAGTATGCCTCAGACATAATCACAAATAGAATGTGAATTTCAATATGAATAACTTCTTAAACTGTCCCAGAAAATCAAGCCATGTTTTTACATCTGAGGACAATTCACAAGAAGTGCAGCTGTCTCTCTTTCACTCTCTAAATCTTTTAAATCTTTTAACCTGTCCACCCTTGTCATTATTCTTCAGATTATTTCCCCATCTATCATTTGCCTTGTCCTTGCTTTTTAATTTTTTTTCATCCCTCCTTTCCACCGTGCTTGTATCTATGCCAACAAACAAATATGACTGAATATGTCTAAGACTGTTGCTATCGCTGCATCCAGCAGCTCTCTTGCCATATATAGAAGTCATACGAGGAAACATTATAAGTCAATGGTATTTTTCTTTTGGTATCGTTGTAGGTTAGTTTGTTCTCCATATAATAGTTTTCTTCAATAGGTAAAGCACAGAATTTTGAAGAGTAGAAAAGGACTTTTTGAAATCCAGTGGTGGGGGGACAAAGGAGGCCCAATGCCTCTGGAGACTAAGCAGGGCAAGATGTGTGTGTGTGGGGGGGGTAGGTAGGTGGCATGCTGCAGCATCTTTGTAAAATTAAGAATTCTACAGAAGCCATCCAGTAATTCATAAGGGTGAATTACCAGATGGGTTCTGTAGAAACTGTAACTTTGAAACAGGGTCATAAATAACTTTTGGGGGGTCTGTTGTAACTTTGAATGGTCATTAAGTGATCTGTTGTATTTTGAGGATTACAGGTATGTATGCACAGTGGTGGGATTTTACTACCGGTGAGACAGTTCCGGTTTGCAAGGCTTCGGCGGCAGCAGGAATCAGCAATTGTGCACAATTTCTGCTGCGCTTGCCACTGGAGTGCCCCCAATGCAGCTCTATTACCCCATAGAGGTAACTGAAGATAGGGGAGATTCAGCAAGGGTCCAGGGGAATCGCAACCCCCCTCCTCAGCTGGGAGGGGATTTTTTTGGAAAACTCCCTTTTCCAAAAGTAGTGGAGCAGCGGTCAGCAATGGCTGCCACAAAGATTTCATCTGGATAAGAATGTGCAGGAGGAAGCTGAGAAAGTGAAAGATTTTGACTAACCGGGATAATAAGTAACATTTAAATACCCTGGAATTTAAGTTTCATTAAAGATACATCGTTCCCAACGAAGATGGAAAAAGTGGCGAATGAAAGTAAAAAGGGAAAGTTTGTTTTTTCTCACTCTCCTTCCTTACGGTGATAGCAAATGAATAGGAAATCAGAAAAACCCATTTTGGCATCAGCAGGTAATCCTGAAAATTAAAGCCAAGGGGATAATAAAGATTTCTGAGCATTGGGGGAAAAAAAAACTTTTTTGCTATAAGTGGGAAGGGAGAGGAAAAGAATTAATATTAAGATTTTGTTGGAGGAGGCTACTTGGAATTTATAAGAACAGAGCTAAACTGTAACAAGACTTCTAAAAGATATATTTTAATTGGAGCTTTGTAACTTTAATGAACAAACAACTTTAGATGGGGAAGAAAAGGGAAAGAGGGGAAAGAGAATGGAGAATTTAAGACTTAAAAAAAACAATCAAAAAAAGGGAAAAATAAAGTGAAAAATCAATACAATGTCAGAAAGCAACAGAAAAGAGGAATACAGAAGAAGGTGGAAATTAAGAGACAAGGGGGTAAAAAGGCAAGATTGGAGAAGAAAGGAAGGGGAAAAGGGAAGAGAAGTTACAAAGGTTTAAAACAAGATGTAAAGAAACAAGATTTATTCAGAGATAGTGGGTAAAAATATGATTAGAAAAGAGATTCTGCAAAAGTACATAAGATTGTATTGTTGTATTTATA
>BLBF01000017.1:53114657-53131426 GCA_015471245.1 Laticauda colubrina | reverse complement strand
GGAAGGAAGGAAGGAAGGAAGGAAGGAAGGAAGGAAGGAAGGAAGGAGTTTTTTCTAAGTGAGGGAGCCCTTAGTTTAATTTATTCTAAACTAAACATACTTCATCTTAAAAATTATGTGACTTACTCTGGACTTTCATTCCATTTTCTGATTATGATGGGATTAGAAAATACCATGAAGAAATGGGAGATGACTGGTAGAACTAAAGTCTTATGTTGTCATTACTTTTCTTGCACCAAAACTCCTTTTGCCATTCCAAAATATACAATGTACTGCTATGAATTCCAGAGCACATCATAGCAGCTCTTACAAAATGGATGTCATGGATATAAATAACTAATCCCTTAATTGATAATCAGGAGCAGGCTAATTTGGGTTGGAAATTATCAAAGATTACCAGGCAATGTCTACTTATCAAAACTTCGCTCTCCCCATATCTCCAAATGACAATGCTTTTAATAAAAATAATTGCTATTTTCTTCAACAAATTCCTTTCATAAATTTCATCCAAGTTCTATGCTTTAAATTTTTGATGAATTTTAAACAATGGTGATCACTATCAATAATTTTCATATTGCTACCCACTATTCTTTCCCATTTAAGCTGGCTTTAGATTTTTTTTTAAATATTTCTACAAAATAACACCTGTTTTTTTTTTCAATTTGATTTTTGGTTCTAGCTTAATATTTAGTTCCTATTTATTTAGTTTTAAACTATGTTATTTGTTCTGTTTTTACTAAAGCCATTGAATTAAAGTATACCTTGAGGCCTAATTTGTTTAGGCATTTAAAGCCTAAATCATTACTGTGTTCTTCAGTAGAATACATTTTTCAGCGTCTGTTCTCCAGAGAAATATCAGGCTAAAGAATTTTAAAATGCAATTGTTTTTCTATAGCAAGTGCAACATATGTATTAACACATGTCCAGGGCTCTGTTTTAAGGCAGAAAGCAGAATCAAGTAAGCTATAAAACATCATAATAATTTCATGATAATTAGGTTCCACTGAGTCAAATTCATTACAGTATAAAATGTATAGACATATGTTTGACATTTTCAGCAATAACCAGGAGGTAGCTCTTTAGCTGTAGTACTTTTCATGCTAATCTACACTGGTAAAGATAATATTTTGTAAGGGCATATTTTTGAGTTTATAATTGTCTTCTATACAGGATAATTTTTTTTGTTCCCCAGCACACTGTCCATCTTTATCAATTCCTAAATGCAAGAAAACAAAACTATCCAAATTTTTACTTCTTTGACATTAATAATTATACACATTAATGTATGTATAATATAATATAATATTATAATATAATGTATGTAATATAATATAATATTAGTATAATATAATAGTATAATATAATGTATGTAAATGTATACACAGCTACATTTTATATCCCAGGTAGAAGAACTACGGGACAATTAATTGTTCTACATGATAGTGACATTGCTGTCTCCTCGGTACAAATTTTCAATTTTAAACACAAATTTGCAAATTTGTGTTTAGATTTGAATGATCCTACGAGAAGTTAGTCAAAAGTCCCTGAATAGCCATGGTAATAATGAGAATGGCTATTAAGCAAGTAGTTTAAAATTAGAATTCTTTTCAGGAGGAATACATCTGGGCTGAAAATTGTTCACTTGATATTTTAATGGAAAGTAGATAATTCAGAAAAGATTAATTTTTACATCAGAGTACAATTTACATATATGCCTTAGTTCAAGTACTATATTCTGAAAAAGATATGAAACATATCATGGTATCGAACTAGTTCCCATCACACAGTTAACCAGGTCGAAATAGTGATACTGTATTATAGAAATAGTAAAAACAGGTGAGGATGACACGATTAAAAAGAAAAGAAAAGAGTTTATACTTATCCTTATAGATCCAACTACTTTCTACATTGCAAGAATTTCCTATTTTGCTTATTTAGTCTTAGGGAAAAGAACAGAGAGAAGAGAAAGAAAAGGGAGATCTGGAATGAAAGAATGCTTGAAAAATCCCAAACAGTATTTTAAATTGCAATATAGTATTTTTAACAACACTGAACATGTTCACCCTAATGCTCATTTACAACAGAGACAACTACACATGCAAAGAACCAGCTAGGCTTCCTCCAAGTTCATACTATGCAAACAGCAATGCTCTGTAAACTCTTGCATACATTCCCACATACACAAAATATCAATGCTTCGAACAGTGCTCTTTGGAAGCATCTCCTGAATGTTCGGAACTGAAGATGAAGCAAGAATTTGATGTCTGATGTGCTGTTTCTGAGCTCTGTTCATTTCTTCCTTCCTCCTACCTCCTGTCTGCTTTATGTTCTCTGGGGCATGTGGTTATAGAAGATTCTTTGTTGTTGCATTCTTTTCTTCATAAAATACTTAAGTGTGTTCCATTATTACTGATCATTTACAGAAGAAAGGAAGCAAAACTGTCCATACAAACCCCACCACACTGCAATTAGTTTGCTTATTTTCTGGCTTTATTGATTATGTGTCACTAGAAATGTCTGCAACTAAGTATGTTCTGACAACACATTTTAAATGAAATACTTGTTGAGGGATATTTTTAAAGACTCAGGTGCCAAAATGCAGTTCAAGACATTGCCTATAAGAAATGTTCGTTCAAAGCTAAAGTACAAATGCAAGATAATAAGATAGGAAAACAAAGCTCTTAGAAACCCATCAAATTAGACAAGGTTGCAAACTTGTAAAAGTTTTATATTGCAAATATTATTCCTTCCTAATTATATAAGCATGCAGGTACTTGTCTATTTATGCAGCAGACTGTAGCTATAGTGAAATGACTATTTAGTTTATATCTGAGCAATGTATAAAACCAGTGCAGGGAGAAATGCATATAAGAAGGGAATTATTTATCATAAATGAATAAGTGTAGTTTCAAATTTGTGAGTTAGAATGGAATAAAACTGGAAGGGACCTTGGAAGTCTTCTAGTCAAGCAGGAGAACCTATACCATCTCAGGTAAGTGACAAGCTGTTCCATTGGTTAATTGTCCTGTTATTTTTTATATTTAATTAATTAATTAACTTCAGTATGCTGTTCATCAAATGGCTCTATGCGGCTTACAAAATTTACTTAAGGTTAAGCTCCTAAATTGGGAAATTGCTCAGAACATCTTGATCATTGAGGTATACTCAGGGGTGGGATCGGACAGGGTTAACTACCAGTTCAGTCATTTATGAGGTTCAGTGATTTACGATGTGTTTCCCTGCCAGCATGCGCCTGTAAATCGTCATCTGCAGGAATTTATGAAATACCATGGAACAATTGCCCAGCCACATACATTGGACAAACCAATAGGAGAATAAATGCACGCATTGCAGAACACAAAAACACAGTCAGAAAAGAAGAAAATACTTCCTCCCTCTTCCAGCACCTTAAGCCACAGGACATGAAATTAATTTCAAAGGAACCAAATTAATATCCAATGCTGAACACTCCAGCAAGAGAATAATCAGGGAAGCCAATGAAATAGAGAAACACCCTCATAACGTGAATAAAAGGGATACCTCCTGCCTACAAGACATCTGGAAACTAGCCCTCACCAACAAACGAGTCCCAGCCATGAAAACCAACACCAGACCCAAAACAACATGGGACACCACTGCCAATCCCCCTCATCAGACCCAGGCCCAAACCCAGCCTATAAATGAAGGACAACCATTGCCCAGAAACCAGGCCATGGCTGCTTCACCAGCTGCTGCACTGCCTGGCCCCAAAACCAAACAAGTTGACACACGCCAAGAACACAGACCTAGACCCCAAACTCAAAGCCAGACCAAAACCCAGAATGCTACATCACAGCCTCCCATTCAGGATATCACATCAGAAAACTCAGGAAATTATATCACAAGAACTCAAGAAGTTGCAACACAGAAAACAACCCAGGAAATCACAGCACAAGACCAAGGATACCACAGCAATAAAACTCACAAGTCATCACACAACCCATTATCCAAGCTGTTACAACACAGGAAGCTAATGGAAAAGAGATCAAAATACAAACAACCCAGGAGATTACAACTCAGAACTAGGATACCACAACAAAAGAACTCGCAAGGCCATCACACAACCCATTACTCAAGCCATTAAAACATAGGAAGCTAATGGAAAAAAGATCACTACAAAACAAATGACCCAGGAGATTACAGCACAAGATCCAGGATATCTCCACAACAAAACTCACAAGGCCATCACACAGCCCATTATACCAACATCAACTCCATCAACCAATCAAGAGGCAGCAGCTCAGCCAACCAGCCCAGCACACCAGCCCCCCCACCAGTATTTATAGAGAGACGGCAGCTCCGAAAACACACTGCTTGCACTGGCACAAAGCCTAAAGCCTGTACCCGTGTACCTGTACCCGTGAAAATCTATGAAAACACACACACACACACACACACACACACACACACACATCCATTATGTCTCAGTGTGCTTTTGTGGATCAAGCCAGTGATTTTGCTTTTGAATTCTTCCATAAACAGGTTTGCAATGACGGGTGACAGTGGTGATCCCATAGGGGCTCCTTCAATTTGCTTGTATCTTTGTATATGAAATATGTGTTGGTTAAGCAGTGTTCTGTTAGTTCCATGAGGTCTTTAGTTGGTTGGTATTTATTTTTGATGATTTCAAGAGTTTCTTTTATCGGGACTTGAGTGAATAGTGAAACCACGTCGAAACTTACAAGCAGATCTTCTTGTTCCGATGTGTAGATCTTTGATCATTTCTAAGAAGTGGTATGACTTTTGTACATGTGAAGCTACTGCTTCAGCATGGGGTTGTAGCTGCTTTGCGAGGTATTTGGCTAGGTTTTGTAGTGGTGCTCCTTTTGACCACTCCATGGCCAAAACACTAATTGCCAGAACCAAACACCTGGCAGACAAGACACACATAAAGACTGAAATATACAGCCTGAATAAAGTACTGACAGCCAACGGTTTCCACAAAAGCAAAATCACTGGCTGGATCCACAAAAACACACTGAGACATAATGGAGACCTAGAAGATGAACAGACCTATGGAACAGCTGTCCTGCCCTACATAAGAGGTACTACAGACAAAATCAGTAAGATACTACACAGGCATCATCTCAAGACTGCCTTCAAAACAGACAGAAAAATAGCAGCCATCCAAAGAAACCCCAAAGATAAAATTGACCTGGAAAATCAAGGCATATATGAAGTTCCCTGTGCATTATGCCCTGCCACATACACTGGACAGACCAATAGAAGAATAAGTAGCCACCTAGATGAACACAAAAATGCACTAAAAAAGCTGGAACATACTTCCTCACTAGTCCAACACATGAAAGCCACAGGTCATAGCATCAACTTCAATGGGACCAAAAACCTAGCCATGAAAGAAAATCCCAGCTACAGAATGATCAGAGAAGCCATAGGATTGAAAAAAGACCTGAAAGCATGAATAGAAGAGATGACTCCACCAGACTGTCAATTATGTGGAAGCCTGCACTCTCAAAAAAATCTCCACACCACAAGCCAACCAAACACCTGGGCACAAACAGACTCCCCCTGATATCAACAGCTCAACCATACTCCAACCAGGCACCCAGATGAAACCTAGCTTCCTAATAAATGATAGTGTCCATTTACTCAGAGACAAGCCACATTAAAAGCCTCCAATACAGGAAATACAATGTTGCCACCCAATCAAGACAAAAAAAGTTACAAAACAGACAGAAGTTATTTGAAACACCAATCAAGCAGAACACAGCAAACTCCAAGAGCAATAAACACAGACCAAGACTCCCAACCAATCAGGATGAAGAAAAAACCATTCTGGCACAGCAGTACGCTCGCGCAAAATTTAAAACAGAAACAGCTGTGAAAGTCTGACCCACAGACGAACACTACACAGAAGCCTGATGATGGCAGATGAGATTCTGCTGAAATTCCATTGCTACAACATTAAAAGCACAACTGTAATGACGTGGGAAAATACCCTAAGTTGAATACCATGTGTGTGTGTGTGTGTGTGTGTGTATGAATGCAGTTCAGCTTCCTTCAGGTATTATCCCACGTCATTGTAATGCTTTTAAAGTTGTACAATGACGTGGGATAATACCCAAAGGAAGCTGAACTGCATTCATGTAAGTACCCGCAAAAACTTAAACACACACACACACACACACACACACACACACACACACACGTGTGTGTGTGTGTGTGTGTGCTGTTCAGCTTCCATCGGGTATTATCCCACGTCATTGTAGTGCTCTTAAAGTTGTAGCAATGTTTCAGCAGAATCTCATCTGCCACCATCAGGCTTCTGTATTGAGTTTGTATGTGGGTCAGGGTCTCACAGCCGTTGGTTTTAAATTTGAGGCGAGCCTATTATTGTGGCAGGATGTTTTTTTTTTTACATCCTGATTGGTTGGGAGTCTTGGTCTGTGTTTATTGGACTTGGAGTTTTTTGATTGGTGTTTCTGATTTCTTCTGTCTGTTTTGTGGCTTTGATTGGCTGGCAACACTCTGTTCCTGTATTGGAGGCTTTCAGTGTAGCTTGTAGATGGCAGATGAGATTCTGCTGAAACGTTGCTACAACTTTAAAAGCACTACAATGACATGGGATAATACCCGAAGGAAGCTGAACAGCACACATGTAAGTACCCACGAAAACTTAAAAAAACAAATATATATATATATTTATACCTGATGATGGCAGATGAGATTCTGCTGAAACGTTGCTACAACTTTAAAACCACTACAATGACGTGGGATAATACCCGGAGGAAGCTGAATAGCACACATGTAAGTACCCGCGATAACTTTAAAAAAAAATATTTGACCTCTACGGGGAGGAAATAAACAGCCAGATCAAAAGCTATGAGAAGCTGGAAGTTAAAAGAGCAGGAATATTATGTGACCTGAAATTCCTATGCAGCTGCAGAGAGAGCAATACAACACCAACCTGCTTCAAATTAACATTTCATCACAGCACAGCAGCTACTAAACGTATCCTGAAAAGAAGAGAAATGATTTTGCTCAGGAACGAAGTTCACAGTAAAAGATACCAATTGGATCAGTTAAACAAAGATTTGCTAGCACTACACCTGGAATTGAGCAGCAAAGTCCACCCTCTACTTTGGGATAAGATAAAACAACTTACAACTTGGAGAGCTGAAACTGAAACCACTTACAAAAATGAAAAACTCTTAAAGAAACTAAAGAAATTAGAACATTACAAGAAAATCCCCAACAGCTGACAACAACACCTGAAACAATTAGTATATAACGTTTCCAACAGAGAACTCACCAAAACAGAAACAGATGTCCTAACCAAAGGATTCAATTATGCCATAGCACGCAAAAAGATCCCCACAGAATCCATCATATGTGCAGTAGAATCCAGCCTAACCAAATTAAATACAGATGAAGCTGACAGAATAAGACACCAGGTTAACTCACATCTTATGCACAACGAAACCACCAAAAAATAACTTGCAAAAAGATGAATTCAGAGCACGACAAATCCTGAAAAATGATAACAGCATAATAATACTCCCAGCAGACAAACGAAATGCCACAGTAGTCATGGATAGAAAAGACTAAGAAACAAAATTGACAGACCTACTCCAAGACTCCACATACAAATCTATAAACACAGACCCAACCACATATCTAGAAAAATTAACCAAGAAGAAAATTATAACCAGCCACATAAGCAAAGAAATCCAACAGACGATCATCCCAAGAGAAAAATCTTCTAGATGCCCCAAATTATACGGCCTCCCAAAAATACACAAAGAAGGCATACCTCTCAGACCCATAGTCAGCTCCAAAGGAGCACCATTACAAAACCTTGCTAAACACTTAGCAAAACAATTACAGCCCCATGCTGAAACCGCAGCTTCATATGTACAAAACTCATACCACTTCTTAGAAATGATCAAAGATCTACACGTAGAACAAGAAGATCTGCTTGTAAGTTTCGACGTGGTTTCACTATTCACTCAAGTCCTGATAAAAGAAACTCTTGAAATCATCAAAAATAAATACCAACCAGCTAAAGACCTCATGGAACTAACAGAACACTGCCTAATCAACACATATTTCATATACAAAGGACAAAGATACAAGCAAATTGAAGGAGCCCCTATGGGATCACCACTGTCACCCGTCATTGCAAACCTGTTCATGGAAGAATTCGAATCCAGAGCCCTGGCTAATGCCACCCACAAACCCAAACTATGGCTAAGATACATCGATGACACATTTATGATTTGGCCCCATGGAAAAGAAAACTTAAACAATTTCCTAACACACCTAAATAGCACACACCCCAAAATCAAGTTCACCATGGAAACAGAAATAAACAAACAACTACCATTCCTAGATGTACTAATCTACAAAAGCACAGATGGCACACTGGGACACACTGTATACCAGAAGAAAACACACTTCAACCGCTACCTCAAAGCCCAATCCCACCACCACCCAGCACAGATAAATTCCGTGGCTAAAACACTAATTACCAGAACCAAACGCCTGGCAGACAAGACACATATAAAGACTGAACTATGCACCCTGACTAAAGTATTGACAGTCAATGGCTTCCACAAAAACAAAATCACCAGCTTGATCCACAAAAACACACCAAGACATAAAAGAGACCTAGAAGATCAACAGACCTATGGAACAGCTGTCCTGCCCTACATAAGAGGTACCACAGATAAAATCAGTAAGATACTACACAGGCATCACATCAAGACTGCCTTCAAAACAGACAAAAAGATAGCAGCCATCCTTAAAAACCCCAAAGATAAAATTGACCTGGAAAACCAAGGCATATACGAAGTTCCCTGTGCATCATGCCCGGCCACATACATTGGACAGACCAATAGAAGAATAAGTACCCGCCTGGATGAACACAAAAATGCAGTAAAAAAGTTGGAACACACCTCCTCACTAGTCCAACACATGAAAATCACAGGTCACAACATCAACTTCAATGGCACTAAAACCCTAGCCACTATAGAAAACCCTAGCCACAGAATCATTAGAGAAGCCATAGAGATTGAAAAAAGACCTGAAAGCATGAATAGAAGTGATGATTCCACCAGACTGTCAATCATTTGGAAGCCTGCACTCTCAAATAGAAAGATCTCCACACCACAAGCCAGGCAAACACCTGAGCAGAAACAGACTCCCTCTGATGCCTCCAGCTCAAACACCCCCCCACCAAGCACCCAGATGAAACCTGGCTTCCTAATAGATAACAGCCGTCCTTTCACACGAAGCCAAGCTGCTCTGAAAGCCTCCAACACAGAAACAGAGTGTTGCCAGCCAATCAAAGCCACAAAACAGACAGTAGAAACCAGAAACACCAATCAAACAAACTCCAATAAACACAGACCAAAGTCCAATAAACACAGACCAAGACTCCCAACCAATCAGGATAGGTTAGCCTCAAATTTAAAACCAATGGCTGTGAGACCCTGACCCACATACAAACTTAATACAGAAGCCTGATGATGGCAGATGAGATTCTGCTGAAACGTTGCTACAACTTTGAAAGCACTACAATGACGTGGGATAATACCCGAAGGAATATAATAATACCTTCGGGTATATACACACACACACACACACACACACACACACACACACACGCATACAACATAAGTTCTTTTCTATTTAGAATAGGAAGGTAGCCCTGTGCATGTTTTCTTCCTGATTGTGTTCAAAACTTTAAATTGATTTTAAAAAATCAATATAATTTAAGGAACAAGTTTGTGTCCACTTTGTAGAGGAAGCAAAAGTCCACATTTGTGGAAAATATCAGAATTTGTCCAAAACAATTCGAAGCCAAAATTCATGGTAAGAATTAAACTGGTGAAAATAAAAATAAGGCAAAATAATCACAGAGTTTTTACACCTATACCCAGAAAAGTGAGAAAAAAAGAATTTATTGCTTGCCAACTTTGAAGACCAGCTCCAAACCTAGCTACTCTCTCCTACTGACTGATTTTCTGAAGAAAAAAAAATCATTTAATGCTGGCTAGACAAGTTCTATTTTCCTCCAGAGTAACTGGTAACACAATACACAATTAAGCAATATTATTTGAAATTGTGCTTTCTAAACTTATCTGTGGCAAGTCTTTGCAGCCACTGTTTTGCAAAAACATTCACAACAATAAATATGCATTAGAATCCAAATATAGGGTTCAAAATGTCAGAATATATTCATGAACCAGAATAGAGCTTAAGCCCCTGTCACACAGCACCAATGGATGGAAAGAGGATGTAAAACAGAGAGAAACACTTGCCATCCGTTGGTTAACATGATGAATCCGTTTTGTACTCACTGCATCCGTTTTTCATACTCTCTACCTGTCCAGCATCTGTCTACTGACATTTCATCCGCTCAAAAAGTTTTGAGCTGCCCCAAAATTTTTGAGCAGAAAATGTATCCAACACGTCCATTATACATCCGCTACGCAGACGGGGAACATCCATTATACGTCCATCGTCATCCATTACACGTCCGCTATATCCGCTAGACATCCGCTGCACATCCGCGCAAGTTGCATCCGCTCCAGGAGAAAACGGACACAGGGAGGAAGCGAAACAGACACGGAATGGACACGCAGCGTGAGTAGCATGGACGTGGAAAGGATGAAAGTGGACGCAGCTCGCATACAAAGCATTAAAATGGAAAAAACATTCCTATAGGGGACGTATCTTGGATATTTAGGATGTCTGCAGGATGCCTATAGGATGCAAAAGGACACCTAGAGGAAAACCTACATTTACTATAAAAAGGGGGAGAAATCACTTGGATCTCACTTTCAGTCCAGCAGCCCTGCGGTGCAGACCTCTTCAGCCTTTATCTGGCTCTTGCTCTTCCACAGCATCCAGTCATCTCCACCATGGATCATCACACACTCCTTTTGGTAGCCGCCATCGTTCTACAACAGTGCGAAGCCCTCTACAAGCTCTTTCACCTGTTCTACGGGAAGAAAAGGAGGCAGCCAAGAAGTGTCTGGGTCCAAAGATGGATCGCGAGAAGAGCAGAGTATGGACTTTATGAAAAGCTGATGGTGGAGCTGAGGAACGAAGACACTCGTGCATTCCAGAAGTTTGTGAGGATACCGCCAGCCATGTTTGACAAAGTTGTGGAGTGGTTGAGACCCAGGTTGACCAAGGCAAACACCAACTTCCAGCCCAGCCTGGACCCTGGGCTGAAGGTGGCACTGACTCTGCGCCACCTGGCCTCAGGGACCATGTACAGGAGCATGCAGTACGCCTGGAAGGTGCCACACAACACCATCAGCATTGTGGTCAGAGAAGTGGTGCAGGCCATCATCGAAGAATGCCTGGAGGAGCTCCTCCAGTGCCCTTCCACTGAAAAAGGCTGGAAGAAAGTTGCAGAACAGTGATATCAGAAGTGGAACTTCTCCCACATCGTTGGAGCCATAGATGGGAAGCACGTGGCCTACAAAGCTCCAGCCAACTCAGGGTCTACTTATCACAACTACAAGGGCTTCTTCAGCATCATCCTCTTCACCATGGTCGATGCTGACTACAAGTTCATGTACATCGATGCTTCAGGCAACAGGTGATCTTCAGATGCCCAGGTATACAATGGCAATCACCTCAAGGAGGGGCTGGAACGCAACGTCATCATGGGCTTCCCAGATCCAGACCCCCTGCCCAACGACACACAAGATGTGCCCTACTTCATCGTGGGTGATGACGCCTTCTCCCTCAGAACCTACCTCATGAAGCCCTACACTTCCAGACTCCTCACCCGTGAAGAGAGGATCTTCAACTACAGGCTGTCCAGGGCAAGGCAGGTGGTGGAGAACGCCTTTGGCATCCTGGCCAACAGGTTCCAGGTACTTCTCACCACCATGAAGCATCGCCCAGAGACCGTGAGGAGGATCGTGGAAGCTTGCTGCATCCTGCACAATCTCATGCGCACCCGCTACCCAGTATTGCAGAACAGGCTCGTGGACCTCCAACAAGGCAATGGGGACATGGAGCCTGGTGAATGGAGGCAAGGGTGAAACCTGATATATACTGTGGATGTGCAAGGCCCCAACAGAGCTTCACGTGAAGGGAAGAAGCAGCGCAACCTCCTGAAACACTGGTGGAACTCCCCAGCTGGAGCAGTGGAGTGGCAAGACAGGATGGTAGATGCTTAATGGATGCTTCCTTCAGCCTGTCTCATCACACTGATGAGATTGTGCAATGTATGTTGAGTGGCCCTACAATGAACAGGGCATTTAATAAAGAGTTCTGTTTATGTTGAAATGTGTGGATGAATGATTACATTGTTATTGATAATAAAGGGCCATAGGTGTGGCACCTGGGAGGGTGGACCATAAAGTCCCACTATGCTTCCACTGGAGGTTTATCTATCCCACAGCTATTACCCATCCCACAGATATCCCTGCCCATCCCACTGCTATCTTAACCCATCCCACAGCTATTACCCATCCCACAGGTATCCCTGCCCATCCCACAGCTATTACCCATGCCACAGGTATCCCTGCCCATCCCACTGCTATCCTTACCCATCCCACAAGCATGCAAAGGCTTAAACCATTTCTAAAAGTTTCCACCAAGACTTTATTGACTGAAAGAACTGAACCAAGTGTGTGAAACAAAGATAAACTTTATGAATAACAAACTGTAAAAGCAAAATGACCCAAGTAAAGTGTCCCAAGCAAAGGTAAAGTCAACAGGTAGCAACCCAGTCTCTGGCACTCTTCTCAATCACTCCATAGTCTCAGAGGTGAAGGGTCCAGGTGCTGTGGAGGTGGCTGCTGCTGGAGTGCTGGTCTGAGGCACCATTGGGGTGCCTGGCTCTGAGAGGACAAGAGGAGATGGTGTTTGGAGGAAGCTCTCAGAGAGATGGCTCAGTCCTGTGATGTTAAGAGCCCCTTCCTCCATGACATGGAGTGTCAGTCCCAAGACCGATGACAGATGTTCTGAGGCCGGGCTTGGCTGTGGGTTGGAGGAAGGAGGAGTGTAGTGGGGCTGGCTGGTCTGCAGCTGAGTGAGGTGAGGCGCTGGTGGCATCTGTGGCGTCGGTGACATCTGTGGTGTGGGTGGCATCGGTGGTATCAGTGGCATTGGTAGCACCTGTGGTGTGCGTTGTACCTGTGCCTGGACTGGGAAGGGCTGCCTGTGCTGCTGAAACTCGTGGTAGCCATAACCTTGGTAGGTGAGGGCCTGTGGAAAGCCTTGGAAGGGCTGTGACATCACCTGGGGTGGAGGAGCAGACCTGGACTGGGTCGAAGCAGGTTCAGCTGGGCCTGGAGGGTTGTGCAGAAGACCAGTGATCCTCTCCTTTATCACCTGGTACTTGTATTCAGACATGTCCATGAGGGTCTGGTTGACGTAGGTGAGGAAGGGATTGCGGTTTGAGGATGGTATGTCAGTGTGTACCAGCTGAGAGAGGAGATCTATGGTGCTTTTGATGGTGTCCCTGATCTCCAGCAGGATAGTGTGGCTCTGTCCCTCCAGTCAGGCTCTCTGCCTGCTTTCTGTGGAGGTGGAGCTGGGTGTGGGTGTGGGTTGGTCTCTGGTGGAAGTGCCCTTTCCTTGCTCCCACTGCATCAGGGGGTCCTCCACATACTCCGCCACGGGGAGTGCAGCTGTCGGGGGGGTCTCCATCATGGGACGCTCCACAGATACCTGCCTGGACACAGGAGCTGACTCTTGGCCAGAAGAGGACTGGCTGTCTGTGGGCTGCCTGAGAGAGAGGGTTGTCAGAGGGGCTGCTCCTCAGTGGTGGATCTCACCCTCCAAGAAGCTGCACTTGGTGATCACATAGGTCTCCCGGTCGGTGAGCTTGACCGCGTGAGGTGCACCTTCCCGTACCATGTGTGCATGTGCTCCCACCACCCGAGGAGGACCTCCAAAGTGTAGCCCAGGCTCTCCGCCTTCTCTCTCCAAGCAGCCTGCTTACTCTTGGTGTCTCAATAGAGCCTGTGTCCCTTCCGCCATAGGTACTCGTTCTCCCTCAGCCATTCGAGCACCTCATCCTCATGTTCCTCTTCGATGGAGTATTGCCTCCTCTCCCGTTCTCGCGTATGCCTCTTCCTCCCTCTGGCAGGGCCATCTGGGCCCTCATCAGAGGGGCTTTGAGGTTTTAGGGGCTGCTCCATCACACCACCAGCAGCAGCAGCAGGAGCAACAACAACAGTAGCAGCAAAAGCAGCACAAGCAGGACCAGCAGCACCAGCAGCACCAGTATCAGCAGCAGCAGAGTAAGCACCAGCAGGACCAGGAGCACCAGCAAGACCAGCAGCACCAGAAGGACCAGGATCAGCAGCAGCAGAGTAAGCACCAGCAGCACCAGCAGGACCAGGATCAGCAGCAGCAGAGTAAGCACCAGCAGCACCAACAGCACCAGCAGGACCAGGAGCAGCAGCAGCACCAGCAAGACCAGGAGTAGCGCCAGCAAAGTAAGCACCAGCAGAAGCACCAGCACCAGGAGCAGCGCCAGCAGAGTAAGCACCAGCAGAAGCACCAGCATCAGGAGCAGCACCAGCAGAAGCACCAGCACCAGAAGAGTCAGCCCGAGCAGCTGAAGCCCCAGCAGAAGCAGAGTCAGGGCCAGTGGGTGGGATGGTGGCCCTGTCCTTTTTGCCAGGGCTGGCAGCAGATGGCACAGGCTTCCTCTTCTTCTCCATGGTTGATGGCTGGAGATGTGTCTGGCAGCAGGTCTTTCATCTGAATGGTAACCTGCTTGCGAGCTGCATCCTTTTATATCCGCAGGGCTGACGCAATGCATCCTCCCCGCATGCGCATGAATGCTTTGCATCCACTAGGCATCCGCTCTGCATCCCCATCATCTGCTAGGCACCTGCTCTGCATCCGTTCCTTCTGCCGCACGTCCGCTTCGCTGTGCTCCCCCGGAAGCCCTGCGAATGTGCCATCCGCTTCCATCCGCTAGGTTTTTGTGGAGCATCTGCTTTACATCTTCGCTACGTCCTCTCCCCATCCATTCCTTTCCATCGTTGCCCGCTCTCTTTATGCAAATTCAGGGCACTTTTGAGAGCGGATAACAACGGATGGAAAATTTTCTCATCCTCTGTGTCCTTTTTACATACTTTTTGCATCCGTCGGCCTTTGTGACAGGCCCTTTAGTAACAAAGTGAGCCAATGAATAGGCATGGCAACTGAACAGCCAATTGGAGCTGAACTGGAAAGTCAAACTAGAAGTGGCCTGGGTGTGGCTCTAGTCTTGCTTGCCTGATGAACTAAACTGCAACTAGTCTCTGCTCTGAGCTTCTGCTTGTGCTTTTGCTTGTAACCTTTTCCATGTTGGAAGAAATTACAGGTATTGTAAACTTTACTTCAAAATGTTATTATGTATGTAAAGAAGTTTATGAATCCTGCTGAATCAGTCATCTGTGTGCTTTCTGGATTTGAATTTCTACTGCAAAATCTAACACCAACTTTAGGTGACATTAATGGCTGCTTATTTTGTTTCTACTACTAGTAAAGAAATGAGTGGTAAATCATCATTTTTATAATTATTCCTGAAGTGGTGTATGTGTAAAAGGTTGCACTGATCACTGATCATAACAGCACAAGAACAGGCACTAAGCAGCAGATCCATAGAAGCAGGGATTTACCACACTAGATAGAACCCAAGAGGTAGATCAGTGTCTCTCAGGTGAAAGATGTATGGACTTTAACTCCCAGAATTCTCCATCCATCAATGAGTTTCCACAGAAGATTGTCAGAAATAATAAAGCTAAGAATCTGTGGGAGTTCCAGATCCAGGACAGGCAGGTATTAGATAAACAACCAGACACTGTAGTAGTAGACAAATTAATAGACAAAGACCAGAAGAGCTCAGGAGGCCAGACAAACGGGTCAAGGCACCGCTTGATATGATTGGAGTTAGCCATGCCCACCCACTCACATGACCACAAAGCCATGGCCACCAAGCCACACCCACAGAATCAGTAGTAAAAAAAATTGAATCCCACCACTGCTTAAAATATAGAGTTTGAAATTATTATATATAAAACTGGATATTTTGAGACACTGTTGGCAACATTAATTATTTCTTTCAATGTATTATCCATAGAACAATGCTTAGGCAGAATAAGCAATCATTTTCAGCAGCATGATTACTCTGTTTGCTGATTTAGAGACTTGTCAGTCAATCTAAGGAATATTTTTAACATTCTTCTGCTCTTTGTTGCATGAATAGAAGATCAACTTATTTGGCATAGCCCAATTGTGAATAATATTACATGTATTGCTGATAGTAAGCATTATATATGTTTTTTTTTTAAGTAGTTAAGTGCTGAGAACATCAGACCCATCAGCCTTTACCTGCCACAATCTGTACATTCATTCTAATTAAGAACAGATGTTCCTTCCTTTCACAGAATATCTTTCACAGAGGCAGTCAGCCACCTCAATGATCCCTGGCTAACAGGTGCCATATGTCAAATAAATAAATAGAGAAGAAATATACAGTTCAGAGTAAACCAGTCATAGCCAGCTGTAAGTGCAAGATATAGCAACAGAAAGAAGATGGTAACAGAATAAATACAGAAGGAAGGAAGGAAGGAAGGAAGGAAGGAAGGGAGGGAGGGAGGGAGGGAGGGAGGGAGGGAGGGAGGGAGGGAAGGGAAGGGAAGGGAAAGGAAGGGAAGGGAAGGGAAGGGAAGGGAAGGGAAGGGAAGAGAAGGGAAGGGAAGGGAAGGGAAGGGAAGGGAAGGGAAGGGAAGGGA
>BLBF01000017.1:53073991-53114647 GCA_015471245.1 Laticauda colubrina | reverse complement strand
AGGGAAGGGAAGGGAAGGGAAGGGAAGGGAAGGGAAGGGAAGGGAAGAAGAGGAGAGAAAAGAAAAGAAAATGGCAGTAACATTTGCGAATCTGACAAACCAGAACTACCAGTCTTGGACATTCAAGAAGAAAATGCTGCTAATAAGAGAAGGTATGTGGAAATGTATAAATGAAATTAGGCCAGAACACCCTTCAGATGAGTGGCTAGAGAAACATCAGAAAACTGAGAGCACAGTCTCTCTTAGCATAGAAGATAATCAAATTATACATATATGTAAGCGTGAAGAAATTTGAGGAGGATTACAAAAGATGAATGAAAGAACTAATCTCAGTAATAAACTGTGTTTGATTAGAAAGTTGTACCAAACCAAGATGATGAAAGACCAGGATATGCAGGATTACATAAATCATACCTTGGAAATGATTGAATGCCTGAGAGATATAGGAGAAGAAATAAAAGATTTTCATGTCACAGCATTATTATTTAATGGTTTTCCACATACTTATTAAATGCTTGTCATAGAGCTTGATGCACATCCAGATGACAAGCTAATATTTGAATATGTTAAGGGCAAGCTTATAGATGAATATAAGCATAAAACAGTGGTGGTGCTTCGACTGCAGTCTGTTTTAAAGATAAAAAAAATAAGAATAAAAACAGTTACATGAAGCAACAAACATGTGAATGCTTTGTGTGCAAGAAAAAAGGTAATTTAAAAGCAGATTGCAAAATCTGGAACACTATAATGCATAAACTACAAAAAGCCAAAAGTGTGAAGAAATAAACTGATTTTGCTTCTGATAATTAATATATTTTTCAATCCAAAAGTTGCACCTCATCTTTGAAAGCACGGTGTATTGATTTGGGAGCTACAATCATATGACAAATGACATAAATTTCTTTACTCACTTTGACCAGAGTAAAACAGGAAAAAATCACCTCAGCTAACTGGCAAATAATAGAATTAGAAAGAATAGGAGAGGTGTTTTTTTTACTGTCCTATTTCTCTTGAGTATCACAAAGATACTTGTGAAAAATACACTTTTTGTCCCTGCTTTTGAAACTAATCTTTTATCAGTGAGGAAGCTCACAAAACAAGGTAATGTAGTGACCTTTAAAGGGGACAATTGTGATATCACAAAAGGAGATACCGTAGTTGCAAGGGCTAAAATTACAGATGAACGATATCAGCTGAACTTGAATCAGTTAAGGCTAGGTCCCACTGGCTGACGGACGCAAAACGTATGCAAAAAGGACACAGCGGACGAGTAAAATTTCAGGGGGGGCTCCATCTGTTTTCATCCACTCCAAAAAGTGGTGAAAATTTGCAAAAACAGAACGGAAAAGAAAGGAAAAGAACGGACGGGGGTAGTATGTAGCAAGGATGTTAAGCGGATGTTCATAGGAAGCCTAGCGGATGACAGTGGATGGAAGCAGATGACACATCCGAAGGGGTTCCGGGGGAGAATTGCAAAGCGGACGCATAGCGGAAGGGGTGAATGCATAGCAGATGATGCAGATGCATCACGGACGCCGAGAGGAAACAAAGCGGATGCCGAGTGGATGTATATTGGATGCAAAGCATTCACTGCACATGCGGGGAGTATGAATTGCGTCACCTCTGCGGATATAAAAGGATGCAGCTTGCACGCAGTCAGCATTGAGAGGAAAGACATGCTGCCACATACATCTTAAAAGAACACCATGGTTCGTTAGTCAGGGAAGAAGAGGAAGCCGGTACCCACTCGTGCCAGCCCTGGCAAGAAGGACAGAACCAGCATCCCACCCCCTGGCACTGACTCTGAAGCTGCTGGTGCTGCTGCTGGTGCTGCTGGTGCTGCTGTGGTGGACCAGCCCCAAGGCCCTCAAAGCCCTGCTGCTGAAGGCCCTGCTACTCAAGCCCCTGAAGGCCCTGCTCAAGCCCCAGCCAGAGGGAGGAAGAGGCAAGGGAAGGAGAAGGGAGAGAGGAAACAGGACACCGTTTCCGAGGAGAATGAGGAAGACATGCTGGAATGGCTGAGGGAGAATGAGTACCTCTGGAGAAAGGGTCACAGACTCTATCGTGACGCCAAGAAGAAGCAGGCAGCTTGGAGAGACCAGGCAGAGAGCCTGGGCTACACTGCAGACGTACTCCTGGGATGGTGGAAGCACATGCACACCTGGTATGGCAAGCTACACCTCAAAAAATCCGGGAAGGCCACTGTCAAGCTCATTGACCGGGAGATGTATATCTTGGCCAAGTGCAGCTTCCTGGAGGGTGAGGTCTACCACCGAGGAGCAGCCACTCTGACACCCCTCTCCCTCAGACAGCCCACAGACAGCCAGTCCTCTTCCAGCCAGGAGCCAGCTAGCCTGTCCAGCCAGGAGCCAGCTAGCCTGTCCTCCTTCAGAGGAGCCCACGGCAGAGACCCCCCTGACAGCTGCACACCCCATGCCAGAGGACTTGGAGGATCCCCTGTCACAAATGGAGGAAGAAGCGGCAACCACCAGAGACCAACACAACCCCACCCCCAGCTATACAGGATGCAGGCAGAGAGGCAGACTGGAAGGCCAGAGCCACAGTGTCCTGTTGGAGATCAGGGACACAATGAAGACCAGCACAGAACTTCTCTCTCAGGTGCTCCACTTGGACAGAGGATCCTCAAGCCGCCATACCTTCATCACCTATGTGAGCCACACCCTGAGGGATCTGCCCGAGGCCCAGTACCAGGTGATGAAAGAGAAGATAACAGCACTTCTGCACAACCCTCAAGGCCCAGCTGAACTTGCTCCGACCCAGTCCAGGTCTGCTCATCCACCCCAGGCAATGTCACAGCCCTTCCATGGCTTTCAACAGCCTCTCACCTACCAAGGTGAGTATGACTACTATGACAACAGGACTTCCCACAGCAAAAACAGACCTTCCCAGTCCAGGCCCAGGTTCATCGCACACCAGACGCCACACCTCACCCAGCTGCAGACCAGACAGCCCCACTACAGTCCTCCTTCCTCCACCCACAGCCAAGCCCATCAATGGACAATCTGTCATCAGTCTTGTGCCTGACATCCCAGGTACTTGATGAAGGGCCTCTCAACCTCACGGGACTGAGTCAGCTCTCAGAGAGCTTCCTGAATACACTATCCCCGGTTGTACTCTCGTGGCCAAGCACCCCAATGGCACCTCAGACCAGCACTCAAGCCACAGCCACCTCCACAGTCCCTGCCCGCTTAACAGCTGAGACCAAGGACATGACTCAGAGTGACTGAGAATAGTGCCGGAGACTGAGTTGTTACTTGTTCACTTTATCTTTGCTTAAGACATTTTACTTGGGTCATTTTACTTTTTTAATAACGTCATATAGTTTATTTAAGACAGTTAATAAAGGTTATCTTTGCTGAACACACTTAATTCAGTTTACTTGGTTCATTTTGCTTATTTAATAAAGTCGTAAAGATTACCTAAGAAAGTTAATAAAGGTTATCTTTGCTTGAGACACTTGGTTCATTTTTTTTACTTAATAAAGTGTTGGTGAAAACTTTTAACAAATGATTAAGCCTTTGCATGCTTGTGGGATAGATAAGGATAGTTGTGGGATAGATAAACCTCCAGTGCAACCAGAATGGGACTGTACGGTCCACCATCCAAGCTGCCTCACATATGGACCTTTAATGTTAGCCTTCAAGATCTTCTACTCTCGCTTTGCATCTTTCGGCTGTCATAAGAAACGGGGGAGGGGAGAGTGGGATGAGTCTGGGAAGTGAGCTGGAGGTGTTACATTTTTCTGTTGTGTAAATGAAGGGGGGGGAAGCATTCATCAGAGTTAGGTTTCTATTTCTCGCTTAGCTTTCTTTTCTCTGCGCAACTGCAACCCATTATCAAAGCATGCCAAGGTCAACGGACAGAGGCCTCATCATCACCTGAAGATGCCCACACGATCATATTCACAATTTCTAATTGGAAGTTTCATCTGAACTATTGGGGGTGGGAACACTTCCATCACTTTGTATATGTGATTTACGCACCTAATTTCTCAGATTCAGAATTCTCTGGTTGCTTCCACTTCACCTTCAGGAAAAGATAACTTTTCTCTAAATCAAAGAATCTAAGTATTTCTTTCTTGGATTTTGAATGGAGCACCGCCTGACATTATTCTGAATCTCACTCTACTAGCCGACCTGGAGAAAACACCAAATTTTCTTCCAAGGGGGCCTGAACATCATGTCATTTTCAACTAGTGACCAGGAAGATTTGGGAGCCATTGGATTCTTTGCTGGTACAGGAAGCCCAATCGTGAGCAGAGCTCAATCTGGAAGAGGTTCCAGCTGTGAAGCCCAGATGGTTGGTGGGGGTTGGCTGGAAAGATCTGGAGAAGGACACCCTCCCCCCCCCGGGATCACTACCACCCACCAGCATGGAAAAGAGGAGCCATGGCAAGAGAAGGAAAAAGAGAGAACTCTCACTGAATCAAGCCAGGAGACTCCTTGATGAAGCCTTTGAACAACTCCAACCTGCACAAAGGTATGAAGGGGAAGGTGGAGTAGCCCCAACTAGAAGAAGCAGAACAGCCTCCTCTCCCATAAATCAACCCAATCCAGCAGCAGCCCCAGCGCCCTCAGTGGGAGGTGTAATTCCTAGAAGGCGTAGAGCTCCTAGGCTGCCTCCATTAGAAGTAAGATATGGGGAAGATCCCAAAACCTTGGGATTTTTCCTAGCCCAAGTTTGGAGCTATATGGAAGAATACAGGGAGGATTTTCCCTCAGAAGCAGCCAAAGTGAGATGTGTTACCAGGGCTCTGGAGGGAACAGCTGCAGAGTGGATGGTGACCTTGAATAATGATAATGCTCCCCAGTTGATGAATTATAACCTGTTCATGACTGCACTGTGAGCTATATTTGAGGACCCATTGGCAGAGTGCAAGGCCCGGATCAGGATGAAGACCATAAATCAGGGGCAGAGGTCAATGGCTGACTACACCCAAGAATTTAGACAATTAGAAGGTCATATCCAAGGCTGGTCCCAGGAAGCCCTGATAGAAGTATTTAAAGATGGATTAAACGAAGATGTGTTCCAGAGATGCATTGCTAGAAGAGACCCAAATGACTTGCAGATGTGGTACTTGCTGGCAGAAGAAGTGGAAATTGATTTAACCCGAAGCAGACAGCGGGGAGGTTCTGGGTGGAGCAAACCTTCCCCCTGCATCCTCAAGAGATTCCCAAACCTCAGAGTGGAGGAGCGGCGGCAAGACCCAACCCCTCTGCCTGTTTCCGATGTGGGAAGGAAGGTCACCGGGCTGTGAACTACAAAGTCAAGTTGGAACCAAAGGGGGCACCAAAAGAAGGGAAGAAACCTGAAAAATCCCCAGCGAAGCCTCGGGAAGCAGCACTAAAGTCGAAAGAGACAGTGGAGGTCGCCCGTCAAACGGGAGAAGAGTCAGACACCCTGGTTGCTCCTGAGGAGGATGATTTCGACTCAGAAGATGACTTCCTTGTAAGTCCAAGCATGGGCCCTATGACCATTCCGGTGAAGTTGAAGGTACCCAATTCAGGGGTCGAAGGGGAAATGCTAGCTCTATTAGATTCTGGGTACACAAGGTGTATAATCAACATGGAAGTAGTGGAGAAAATGGACTTAAAACTAAACCCTTTAAAGGCGCCCATTTCCTTTGCCCAATAATATGGATCAGTGGCTGGATGTTGCCCTGCACGTTTTATCACGGAACCTTTAGAAATGATCATGGGAGAACATGATGAGACTCTGCACTTTATTGTGGTCCCTGGGATGGAGCAACCATTAATACTGGGATTGCCCTGGCTCCGGAAATGGGACCCCCAGGTTAATTGGAGAAAGGGGTTGTTGTGCATACGCACCAAGCAGCAACCGGAAAAAGAGGGGAGATTGCAGCCGAAGCTTCAAATTCTGATTGAAATAGCTTCCACAGGTACCGAACCCTTGAAAGGGGAGGAGAAAATTCCAAAAGAATATTGGGATTTAAAGGAAGTGTTCAGTGAGAAGGCCTCAGATGAGCTCCCGCCTCACTGGTCAACAGACTGTGCTATTGAAATTTTGCCTGGGGTGAAGCTCCCGAAACCGAAGTTGTACTCAATGACACCATGGGAATTAGAGGAGCTAAGACTGTTTATAGATAAAAATCTGGAATGTGGTTTCATCCAACCTGCTAGGCCCCGGGTAGCGGCCCCCATGTTGTTCCGTGAAAAGAAGATGGCTCCAAACGCTTCGTGGTGGATTACAGAAATTTGAACACCATTTCCGTGGAAAACGTGTACCCCCTGCCTTTGATGAAAGACATGTTGGCCCACCTAGCCAAGGGGAAGAATTTCACGAAGTTGGATTTGAGAGAAGCATACTACCGAATTCAAATTAAGGAAGGGGATGAGTGGAAGACTGCTTTTAACTGTCCGATGGGTTGCTTCCAATTCAACGTTCTTCCTTTTGGTTTACAAGGGGCCCCAGCTGTATTCATGCAGATGATCAATCAGGTGTAACATGAATATTTATACAGGGGGGATCTGGTTTATCTTGATGACATCCTTATCTACATGGAAACTGTGGATGAACATGTGAAACTGGTGCGGTCGGTTCTACAGAAACTGTGTGCCGCTAAGTTGTACGCTAAACTATCCAAGTGTGAATTCCATCAAGAGAAAATTGACTATTTGGGATATCGCATTTCATCTGAGGGCATAGAAATGGATCCAGAGAAAGTGCATGCCATATTGGAATGGGCTCCACCATGTACCAGAAAACAACTTCAAAGATTCTTGGGATTTGCAAATTTTTACCGGCAATTTATCCCGACTTTTGCTAAGATAGCAATGCCCATCACAAATCTCTTAAAAACAAAAGGGGAGGTGAAGCCAAGGCCGAGTAAGCCGTTGGAGTGGTCCATGGAGTGCCAAGCAGCTTTTGAAAAGCTAAAACTGTTTCCTGCAGAACCAGTGCTAAAGCACCCGGATATGAAGGCTCCTTTCGTGATCCAAGTTGATGCGAGTGATGTGACCGTTGAAGCGGTGTTACTTCAAATCAACGAGAAAGGGATCTTACAGCCTTGTGTGTATGCCTCCCATAAACTGTCTGAAAATGAGAGAGGGTGGGCCGTCTGGGAAAAAGAAGCTTTTGCAGTTCATTGGGCCTTGCTGACCTGGAGACATTTCCTGGAAGGAGCAAAAAATTCATTTGAGGTATGGACTGATCATAAAAATTTGGAAGCCTTAAAAACGCCTCGGAAGCTGTCCCTAAACAAGTTCGCTGGCCCAGTATTTCAAACGGTTCAATTTCTCACTGAAGTACATTCCAGGGGGGAAGAACTTCATGGCAGATGCTCTCTCTAGACTACCTCAATATAATAGTATTCGCCAGGAGGTGATAAGTCCAATTGTTTCGACCAAACATCGAGCTGCTCCAATGATCACCAGAACCCAAAAGAAGAAACAAGAAGTGGATTTATCGAATGACCTGACCGAACAACTCAAAGAACCTTTAAAACTTGATGATTGGTTCTTGGCTCATTTGAAAGACTATACAGTTAGAGGTGGTTTGGCTTGGGTGGGGACCAAGTTGTATGTGCCACAAGTGCTGAGGGGTCAAATACTACAACAAGCTCATGATTCTAAAGCAGCTGGTCACTTTGGATTTGTGAAAACCTTACACCTGGTTAAGCGGCAATTCTGGTGGCCTACTTTGAAGAAAGACATTGAAGCTTATGTAGCTAGCTGTCCAATTTGTGCTTCGGCAAAGAGACCTCCTGGTAAGCCAGCAGGGTTGTAACAAAATGTAGCTAGACCAACAGTCCCTTGGAAGGAAATCTCTATGGACTTTATAGTAGAATTACCTGAAAACAGTGGAAACACGGTTATTTGGGGGGTAACCAATTTGTTTTCCAAACAGGTACATTGCATACCTTGTTCCAAAATTTCATCTGCTAGACGTTGGCGAAGCTGTTTATTTCACATATCGAAAGGTTACATGGCGTTCCGGAATGCATAATCTCTGACAGAGGGGTCCAATTTACCTCAAATTTTTGGAAAGAGTTCCTGACGTTGATAGGCTCCGCCCAGGGCTGAAGCTCTGCCCATCCACCCCCAAGCCAATGGGGCCTGTGAGAGAACTAACGCAGTGTTAGAACAGTATCTTAGATGTTGTATAAATTATCAACAAAATAACTGGTCCGACTTACTACCATTTGCTGAAGTGGCATATAACAACTCCATACATAGTAGTAGTGGATTCACTCCATTTAAATTGGCTTCGGGACAAGATTTTGTACCCATACCTGAACTTTCTCGTGAAAGGCCTAACATCAATTCGTTGGATGAATGGATAACTCAACTCCAACTTAACTGGCCAGTGACACGCAAAGCATTAGATGAGGCCCATCAAGCTCATAAGAAATTTGCAGACAAGAAAATATCCCCACAGAAAGAATATAAAGTGGGCGACAAGGTTTTCCTGTCCACCAGATACCTGCAGACCACTCAAAAGTCAAAGAAGCTTGGTCCTAAATATGTTGGTCCTTTCACGATTGAACGGATTATAAATCCTGTAACAGTCCAGCTGAACTTACCGAAAACTGTTCGACAAATTCACCCGGTTTTCCATGTTAGTTTGTTAAAACCTGAGCATACTTCCGATTTAAGACCCATCCAGGCTGACCCTCCCATACCAATACTGATTGAAGGGGAACAACATTTTGAAGTTAAAGAAATTCTGGACTCTCGCAAATGGAGGGGTCGGCTCCAGTATCTTGTAGCCTGGAAACATTTCCCTTCTTCACAAGCCGAATGGGTTAACGAAACCGATGTTAAAGCCCCAAAGTTGATCAAAGCATTTTGTTCCAAGTATCCTGATAAGCCCTAGGAGTGTATTCCTTTGTAATTGTCTTATGATCAATTATTGTCTTTATATTTTCTCCTCTCTCTCTTCTAGGACTGACGGTTTTCCTTTTTCTAGGAGGGCTGAATGTCAGCCTTCAAGATCTTCTACTATCGCTTTGCATCTTTTGGCTGTCATAAGAAACAGGGGGAGGGGAGAGTGAGATGAGTCTGGGAAGTGAACTGGAGGTGTTACATTTTTCTGTTGTGTAAATGAAGGAAGGGGAAGCATACATCAGAGTTAGGTTTCTATTTCTTGCTCAGCTTTCTTTTCTCTGCACAACTGCAACCCGTTATCAAAGCATGCCAAGGTCAACGGACAGAGGCCTCATCATCACCTGAAGATGCCCACATGATCATATTCACAATTTCTAATTGGAAGTTTCATCTGAACTATTGGGGGTGGGAACACTTCCACCACTTTGTATATGTGATTTACGCACCTAATTTCTCAGATTCAGAATTCTCTGGTTGCTACCACTTCACTTTCAGTAAAAGATAACTTTTCTCTCAATCAAAGAGTCTAAGTATTTCTTTCTTGGATTTTGAATGGAGCACCGCCTGACACCTTTATTATCAATAACAATTTATTCATTGATCAACACATTTTAAAATAAACAAAGTTCTTTATTAATGCCCTATTCATTGTAGGACCACACAACATACATGGCACAATCTCATCAGTGTTATGCGACAGCCTCAAGGAAGCATCCATTAATCATCTATCATCCTGTCTTGCCACTCCACTGCTCCGGCTGGGGAGTTGCACCAGTGTCTCAGGAGGTTGTGCTGCTTCTTCCCTTCACGTGAAGCTCTGTTGGGGCCTTATACATCCACAGTATCTATCAGGTTACATCCTTGCCTCCATTCACCAGGCTCCATGTCCCCATTCCCTTGTTGATGGTCCACAAGTCTGTTCTGCAACACTGAGTAGCGGGTGCGCAAGAGATTGTGCAGGATGCAGCAAGCTTCCACGATGCTCCTCACAGTATGTGCCTCATGCTGCATGGTGGTGAGAAGTATCTGGAACCTGTTGGCCAGGATGCCAAAGGCATTCTCCACCACCCGTCTTGTCCTGGACAGCCTGTAGTTGAAGATCCTCTCTTCACAGGTGAGGTATCTTGAACTGTACGGCTTCATGAGGTAGGTTCTGAGGGAGAAGGCATCATCACCAACGATTAAGTAGGGCACATCTTGTGTTTCATTGGGTAGGGGGTCTGGATCTGGAAAACCCATGATGGGGTTGCGTTCCAGCCCATCCTTGAGGTCACTGGCGTTGTATACCTGGCTATCTGAAGCTGACCCATTGCCTGAAGCATCGATGTAGATGAACTTGTAGTCAGTATCAACCATGGCAAAGAGGATGATACTGAAGAAGCCCTTGTAGTTGAAATAAGTGGACCCTGAGTTGACTGTGTTAGGGATAACATTGTTCACCCTAACTGTTTTAGGTGAAAATACTAACTATGAATCATAGTTAGTGTATGCAGCTTTAACTGTAAAATAGCAACTGTGGGTGTGGTTATGAAAACCATATAAAAGTAGCAAGGCTACAGCTTGCTCTCTCTCTCTCTGGATTTGATGACCCCTGATTACTGCTTGGAAGCAAGACTGCATTGCTCGAACGGGAGAGACAACAACGGACTGATTTATGAGAACTGACAATTGGATATTCTACATGGACTTTGCTAACTGAATATCCCTGAATGGACTGACTACATGGTAAATGAATATTGGACTGTTTTTGACTATGCTATAAACTTATACTGGAATAAAATATATTCTTGATAGCACAAGCGTATCTGTTATTTTTACTGTATGTTAATAAACATACAAGCTTAGCTCACTCATTTATCTGTGTGCCTATCTGACTAACGCTGCACATTCTGTTTAGCTTGTCTACCTAACCCTGGTTGGGGAACCCAGGCTTAACAGACTGGAGCTTTGCAGGCCACATTCTTCCCATCTATGGCTCCAACGGTGTGGGGAAATTCCACCTCTGATACCTCTCTTCTGCTAGTTTCCTCCAGCCTTGTTCAGTGTTGGGGCACTGGAGGAGCTCCTCCATGTATTCTTCGATGATGGCCTGCACCACTTCTCTGACCACTTTGCAGATGCTGTTGTGTGGCACCTTCCATGCATACTACATGTTTCTGTATGTGGTTCCAAATGGCTAGGCCGTCTTTTCGGGGGTGACTTAATTTCCTCCCCCTTGCATCTTCGGGTGGGTGGGTCGCGATGGCTGGGATGTTGACCTCGGCATTGTTGGGGCACTTCGTATTGGGGTCAATGTAGGCAGCACCATATTTGAGTGTGCAACAAAAGTACTTCCTAATGGCAAGCCCCCCACCATTCCCCCCCATTTCACATGTTTTAATATAGGCCTTAACTTGGGAGGACATGCTGGGACTTCCTATTGGGGGAGGCCGTATTGTTGGAGAAACAGGGTAGCAGTCTTTAAAGACACTATAAGACATGTCCAAAATGTAGTCAGGTACTAGGCACATATTACCATATATGGTAGATATATGCAAAAGCCAAAAAAATTTGACAAAAATACATATATGGTTAGAAAAAAGGATAAAGCAGCATATAGATTATAAACCAGACATATTTTTGTTAGGTATAGTACCAGGTAAGTATGATAAAGGGAATGTGTATTTAATATTACATGTCTTAACAGCAGCAAGACAGTATCAGACTGTAGAATTAGTTTTCCAAAATGGAACATTTACAAAAGAATATAAAATATTACATTTTTTAAAGGTTTTTAAAAGTACCTAATATTTGTTTAAAAAGTGAAATAGCTACCATTGTTCCTTCATTTTGTAGTGAAAGAATAGTAAATTAATACAACTACAACTGTCTACAAAACTACAACTACAACTACAACTGTCTACAAAACCTCATAATTTAAATTATCAGCAGGAAGCAAAATAATATGAACCTTTCAAATCATCAATAAAATAAATATAAATAAATGTAATGTGTATGCCGACATAACTTATAGTTTGCTTAAAATTCTATTCAGGTCACATTATATAGGGATGTCAAACTAGCAGCCCATGGCCCGAATGTATCATGGGTAGGCCGCGCCCATCTCAGATCCATAAATGGGAAAGTGTCATAAAATGCCACGTGATGGCAACGTGACATGGTGAGTGTCAGATCCATGTATCTGCCATTCTTCAATGGAAGAAGAAGGGGGGGGAGTTGGTACAAGTAATCCTTTTTGATGTAACCTGAATATATTAAATCTTATAGTGAATCTGTATAACTTGCACATGATATACAACTGCTTTGACTAGTACTAGGATTACTTCCTTTCAATAAATAATTCCTTTTGAGGTGCTGTTTATCCCCAGCCGAGGGAAGGGGGAGGAAGTTGCAGCGTTACTGAATTCGGGATGCACATGGTGCCTAATCAACCCCTCCCTAGCAAAGAAATTGGGAATCCAACTTAGGAAAATCCCACAGCTTTCTGCCAATTAGATGGCACTATAGTGGGGTGGGGGTGGGAGCCAGCCAGGTTTGCCACAGAACCATTGAAAATAAAACTAGGGAACCATAGTGAGACTCTCACATTAATTGTAGCACCAGGGATGGAAGAGCCACTAGTCCTAGGACTCACATGGCTATGGAAATAGAATCCAAAAATAAACTGGAAGGGAGGAACCGTACATTTCCAGAAACATGGAGCATTTGCATACAGCCCAGACGAAAGGAAAACAAAGAACAGAGAACCAGCCATGGCCAGTCAGCTGGATGAACCCATTAACATCCCCAAAGAGTACCAGGATTTAGCCTAAGTATTTAGCAAGGAGGATTCTGATGAACTCCCCCTCATCGCACCACATTGAAATCCTACCGGGGCAAAGCTTCCAAAACTGAAAATGTATTGCATGTTCTTTTAGCTGAACTAAAAGAATTCAGAGCATTTATCAATAAAAATCTAAAAAGGGTTTTCATCGAACATACCCGACCAAAAATAGCAGCCCCAGTATTATTCTGCAAAAAAGAAAGATGGTTCTTTGCATCTATGTGTGGATTACAAAAATCTAAATACATCAGTATGGAGAATATGTTCCCACTCCCCTTCATGAAGAGCATGTTAGCCCACCTCTCTAAAGGAATTTTTTTTCAAAGTTAGACCTACGAAAGGCATACTATCACATCAAAATAAGGGAAGGGGATGGGTGGAAGATGGCTTTTAACACGCCACTGGGATGCAACCAATTTAAAGTGCTCCCTTTTGGACTACAAGGAGCACCTGTTGTGTTCATGCAATTAATTAATGAGACTCTCCATGTTTTTTTGTACAAAGGGGCTCTTGTTTATCTCAATGATATTTTAATCTACATCGAAACAAAAGAGGAACACATCAAATTACTCCGAGCAGTTCTCACAAAACTCCTAAATGCAAAACTCCTTAAATGTGAATTTCATCAAGAAAAAATTGACTACCTGAGATATAGAATATCCCATGAGGGAATAGAGATGGACCCACAAAAAATAAAAGCCGTTATCAATTGGGAACCGCTCCATACTCACAAACAACTGCAAAGCTTCCTGGGTTTTGCTGCCAATTCATTCCAGCTTTTGTGAACATTGCCCTCCCCATCACGAACTTGTTCAAAACAAAAGGGGGGGGGGGGAGAAACCCAAACCAGGCAACCTCTTACCTGGACAATGGAAAGCCAAGCAGCATTCGAAAAAGTTAAACAACTGTTCTCAGCAGAACCAATCCTGAAACACCCAGACCAGAAACAACTATTTCTCATCCAAGCAGACGCTAGCGATGTAGCAGTTGGAGCAGTTCTACTTCAAAAGAATGGACGTGGACAGTTACAATATGTGCTTATACTTCCAAGAAACTGACAGGAACCGAACAAAGATGGGTCATATGGGAGAAAGAGAAATGCTGTGCAATGGGCACTCCTCACATGGAGACATTTCCTAGAAGGAAACCAAATCCCCATTGAAGTCTGGACTGATCATAAAAATCTAGAAGAGAAGAAAAAATCACTGACTGACAATGCAACAACTTCGATATTTAAGGAGGCACTACATAAGGACAACTGGCTCCAGGCTAACAAAAAACACTTGCTTACTGAAAGATGGTCTAGCCTGGGAAGAAAACAAACTTTACGTCCCTGCCAGCCAGAGGATGGACTTCATGAAACATTGCCACGATTCAAAAATAGTGGGACACTTTGGTTTTTTAAAAATCCTGAACCTCATCAAAAGACAATTTTGGAGACAATTTTCAAAAAGGATATTGAAAACTATGTTGCTAGTTGCCCCATCTGTGAATGGGGCAAAAAGAAGACTTTTACAAACAGTGGCAGAACCTTCAGTACCCTGGAAAGAGATCTCTATGGACTTTATAGTGGAGCTTCCAGAAATTGCAGGAAATACTGTCATTTCGGTTGTAACTGATCTTTTTTCAAAACAGGTTCATTTTGTACCACGCCAAAAGATCCCAGCAGCCAAGGCCTTGGCAAAGATGTTTTTAATGCACATTTATCGCCTTCATGGAGCTGCCCAAGGATTATCCCAGGGGTCTTTATATCCAAATTTTGGTGGGCGTTTTTAAACCTATTAGGCTTCACCCAGGGGTTCTCATCTTCCAATCACTCCTAGACTAACGGCAGAGCAGAACAATTGAATAGCATATTAGAACAATATTTCAGGTGCTTTATTAATTACCAACAGGACAATTTGACTGACCTTCTTCCTTTTGCAGAGGAAAACAACTCAGTCATATCATACAACAACTCAGTCCACAGTAGCACTGGTTTCACCCCATTCCAGGTAGCCACAGGCCAAGAATTCAACCCATGCCAGAGCTACCTACCAAGGAACCTGACATACCCTCCTTTAAGAAGTGGATAATTAATTTGCAAACCACTTGGCCAGTGCTCAGACTAGCCTTACAAGAGGCTAGAGCATCTTTCAAAGCTCAAGCAGACAAAAAACATTGTGATCCTAAACCATTCAAAGTTGGGCACATATATTTGTCCACAAAATTACTAAAATCATTGCAACCCTATAAGAAACTGGGACCTAAATTCATTGGGCCATTTTCCATCTCCAGAATTATTAATCCTGTTACTATTGAGCTTCTACTTCCCAAAACACTTAGACAGGTTCATCTCATATTTCACTGTAGCCTACTCAAACCAGAGATCACTTCAAATTTTAGACCCTCCCTTCCCACACCTCCAACTTCCGTTATGGTACATGGGGAACAACATTTTGCAATTAAAGATATCCTTGATTCATGCACTCACCATGGATCCACACAATATTTAGTAGCTTGGAAACACCTTCCTTCATCAGAAAATGGGTGGGTAACCAAACAACATGTAAAATCACCCACATTACTATGGACGTTCTACCTGAAATACCCTTACATACCTTCCTAAATTGTAAATGTAACACATGTCTTTTGTCATCCAGGTGGATTTATCAAATTTTTGAGGAGGGCAGTGTGACAGATCTTCAATGGAAGAAGAAGGGGGGGAAGTTGGTACAAGTAATCCTTTTTGATGTAACCTGAAGTACATTAAATCTTATAGTGAATCTGCATAACTTGCACATGATATACAACTGGAGGACTGGAACCAGACATCTAGAAACTTGTCACCTCTTAGAGAGATAGCAAGAGGAAAAGGGACCATAAAAATTCCAGCTCTGGAAAATACTCCCTGGGGAACTCTTCCAAGATACGTTTCCCAGGAAAGGGGAGGGGGGAATTAACCTGTTGGTTCCTTGTTTGACTAAATCCACATCTAAATAAGGGGAGGGGTTCTAACTCCCTTTATCTATTACTGTATGCCTGAAAGCATCTTAGATTCTGCTTTGACTAGCACTGGGATTACTTCCTTTCAATAAAGAATTCCTTTTGAAGTGTCTAGCCTTCAGAAGTTCATTCTTTTTTGGTTAAGGGGGGAAAATCCATCAAATGTTCTCTATGTAACAAATATGCTCATCATGACTGCTTGGGATTACCTGAGCAAATGATTCAATACCTAGAATCATCCAATGAGTTTCCATATCTCTGCAAACCATGCAGACCCAAACTGGATCTGTTGGAAAGAGTTGATACCATTGAAACACGAATAACATCCCTTGACACCATAGTAGCATCCCTGGATGCCTTAAAAGAATGTTTGTCCAATCTTGAAAAAAAAGTCAACACAAAAACCTGAACATCCAATAGCTACAAACCACATCCCTACCCAACAACTACAACCCAATCCACAAAAAAACAAAAGCCAGACAAATAATGATATCCCAATCCTCATCAGAGAAGCTGTTGAGTGTGAACGGAAATGTCCAAAATCCACCTTATTTGGTCTAGAGTACATCAATGATAATGATGACATCACAACTGTCTGAAACATCATCAGTGATTATCAAGCATCAACCATCTCCCCTGATGAAATACTTGATATTTCCCGCATTGGCCGAGAGCTTCAGCAGGATGTGTTAATTTTATTAACATACTAATTTCTCTATTTTAATAACAGTTAATTAGAAAATAATCTTAAAACTTTTTAAAATTAAAATAAATAAATAAAATTAAAAAAATAAAAAAAAATTAAGAATACTTTTCACTTACCATCCTGCCCACACTCTTTTATCTTTCTTGGTGATTTCAATCTACCTCATATTGACTGGACCCTAAATGAATGCACAACTGAACCCATACACACAACCTTCTACAATGCTGTTCCAAATCTGGAACTGGAACAACTAGTAAAGCCCATGTCACACTGAACCAACGAAAACCCTTGCCATCCATTCGAAAATGTGATGTACTCACTGCCTCCGTTTGGCTTCCTCTCTATCCGTCCAGCATCCGTTTATGGATGTTTCATCCGCTCCAAAAGTTTTGGGCTGCCTAAAACTTTTGCGCAGAAAATGTTTCCAGTTTGTCTGTTCTGCATCCACTACGCATCCACTACGCATCCGTTACACATCTGTTACGCATCCGCTATATCCACTAGGCATCCGCTACGCATCTGCGCAACTCCATCCGCACGGACGTGGGGAGGAAGCGGAACAGACGCAGAATGGATACAGAATGGATGCAGAACGGATGCAGAACGGAAACAAAGCATTTAAAACGGAAAAAACATTCGCAGAGGGGACCTATCTCGGATATTAAGGATGTCTAGAGGATGCCTAGAGGATGCCTAGCAGAAAACCTATACTGCCTATAAAAAGGGGGAGCAACTTGCCTGCATCTCACTTTCAGAACAGCAGCCCAGCGGTGCAGACCTCTGCAGCCTTCATCTGCCTCTTCCTCTTCCACAGCATCCAGTCATGTCCACCGTGGATTGTAACAAAGTCCTTTTGGCAGCCACCATCCTTCTGCAACAGTGCGAAGCCATCTGCAGGCTCTGTGAACACTACTGCGATAAAAAAAGGAGCCACCCAAAAAGAGTCTGGGTATGAAGATGGTTCGCCAGAAGAGCAGAGGATGGACTGTACAACAAGCTGATGGTGGAGCTCAGGAGCGAAGACACTCGGGCATTCCAGAACTTCATGAGGATGCATCCAGCCATGTTTGATGAAGTTGTGCAGCGCCTGACACCCAGGTTGACCAAGGCAAACACCAACTTCCGGCCCAGCCTGGAACCTGGGCTTAAGGTGGCACTCACTCTGTGCCACCTGGCCTCAGGGATCTCCTACAGGAGCATGCAGTACGGCTGGAGGGTGCCATCCAACACCATCAGCATTGTGGTCAGAGAAGTGGTGCAGGCCATCATCAAAGAATACAAGGAGGAGCTCCTCCAGTACCCCTCCACTGAAGAAGGATGGAAGAAAGTTGCAGAGCAGTGGTATCAGAAGTGGAACTTCCCACACACAGTTGGAGCCAAAGATGGCAAGTACGTGGCCTGCAAAGCACCACCCAAGTCGGGCTCCACTTATTTCAACAACATCGATGCTTCAGGCAATGGGTCATCTTCAGATGCCCAGGTATACAATGCCAGTGACCTCAAGGAGGGGCTGGAAGGCAACCTCATCATGGGCTTCCCAGATCCAGACACCCTGCACAACAACACACAAGATGTGCCCTACTTCATCGTGGGGGATGACGCCTTCTCCCTCAGAACCAACCTCATGAAGCCATACACTTCCAGACTCCTGACCCGGGAAGAGAGGATCTTCAACTACAGGCTGTCCAGCGCAAGGCGGGTGGTGGAGAACGCCTTTGGCATCCTGGCCAACAGGTTCCAGGTATTCTTACCACCATACAGCATCACCCAGAGACCGTGAGGAAGATCATGCAAGCTTGCTGCATCCTGCACAATCTCATGTGCACCCGCTATCCAGTCTTGCAGAACAGGCTCGTGGACCTCCAACAAGCCAATGGGGACATGGAGCCTGGGGAATGAAGGCAAGGGCGAAACCTAATCGACACTGAGGATGTGCAAGGCCCCAACACAGCCTCACATGAAGCGAAGAAGCAGCGCAACCTGCTGAGACACTGGTGCAACTCCCCAGCTGGAGCAGTGGAGTGGCAAGACAGGATGGTAGATGCCTAATGGATGCTTCCTTCAGCCTGTCTCAATCACACGGATGAGATTGGGCCATGTATGTTTGGTTGGCCTTCAATGAACAGGGCGTTTAATAAAGAGTTGTATTTATGTTGACATGTGTGGATAATTATTACATTATTATTGATAATAAAGGGCCATAGGTGTGGCACCTGGGAGGGTCGACCATACAGTCCCACTATGCTTGCACTGGCGGTTTATCTATCCCACTGCTATCCTAACCCATACCACTGCTATCTTAACCCATCCCACAAGCATGCAAAGGCTTAAACCATTTCTAAAAGTTTCCAGCAAGACTTTATTAAAAAAAAGAAATGAAGCAAGTGTGTGAATCATAAATAGACTTTATTAACAACAAGCTATAAGACAAAACTGAGTCTCTGGCACTCCTCTTGGTCGCTCAGTCTCAGGGGTGAAGGGTGCAGGTGCTGTGGAGGTGGCTGGTGCTGGAGTGCTTGTCATCAGCTCCTCCAAAAGCAGAAGCAGCAGAAGCGCCAGCCCCAGAAGAGCGAGCCCGTGCTGCAGAAGCCCCAGCAGAACCAGAGTGAGGGCCAGGGGGTGGGATGGTAACCCTGTCCCTCTTGCCAGGGCTGGCAGCAGATGGCTGAGGCTTGCTGTGCTTCCACATGGTTGTGGGGTTGCTGGCTGGCAGGGAGGCTGGCAGGAACCAAGGCTGACAGGAAGGCTGGCAGGGAGGCTGGCACCAAGGCAGGCAGGAAGGCTGGCAGGGAAGCAGGCACCAAGGCTGGCAGGAAGGCTTGCAGGCAGGCAGGCACTAAGGCTGGCAGGAAGGCTGGCACCAAGGCAGGCACCAAGGCTGCAGGAAGACATGAACCAAGGCTGGCAGGAAGGCTTGCAGGCAGGCAGGCACCAAGGCTGGCAGGCAGACATGAACCAAGGCTGGCAGGAAGGCAGGCACCAAGGCTTGCAGGGAGGCATGCACCAAGGCTGCAGGCAGACATGAACCAAGGCTGGCAGGAAGGCTGGCAGGCAGGCAGGCACCAAGGCTGGCAGGCAGACATGAACCAAAGCTTGTAGGAAGGCTGGCAGCAAGGCTGGCAGGCAGACATGCAGGCAGGGCAGGCAAGGCAGTCAATGTGTCCGGCAGCAGGTCTTTCCTCTGAATGGCGACCTGCTTCCGAGCTGCTTCCGTTATATCCACAGGGCTGACGCAATGCATCCTCCCCACATGCGCAATTAACGCCAGGCATCCATTAGGCTTCCGCTGTGCATCCGCGGGGCTGACGCAATGCATCCGCTTCATCCGCTGTGCATCCGCTCTGCATCCACTCTTTCCGTTCCACATCCGATTAGCTGAGGCCCCCCGGAAGCCCTGCGGATGTGCCATCCACTCCCATCCGCTTCCATCCGCTGGGCTTCCATTCCATTCGGGTCCGTGTTATCTGCTCCGGTTATGCAAATTTTTGCCCCTTTTGAGAGCGGATAACAACAGATAGAGCATTTTGCTCGTCTGCTGTGTCCTTTTTGCATCTGTTGGCCAGTGTGACATGGGCTTAACCAACAACACTAGACTAAACAATTGCCTCGATCTCATCTTCTGCAATAGTTTGAATTTAATTTACGGAATACAAACTAAAGAACCCTTTTCCTGCTGTGACCACAATATGATTGACTTTTGTCTCAACATACGCCCACACAAAAATCATCAGAATGATGTAATCCCTAATTATAACTTCAAAAAAGGCAACTATGATTTTATAGACAACAATCTCTCATCCCTCGATTGGCAATCTCTATTCACTGGATGCAGTACTGTTGAAGACCATTACAACATATTTTTACTTGAAGTTAAAAGAGTCATCAAACTATATGCATCAACAACAACAACTCCCCCCCTCCCAAAAAAAAAACAGATTACCCAGAACAATAAGGAAACTTCAATCCAAAAAGAAATTACTTTGGCAGAAAAACAGATCTGCTCTTGTTGCCAACTTCAAAAGCTGATTCAAAAATTTATGCCACCAGATAAAAACTGAATGCTCCAATTATCACATTAAACAAGAGGAATACCTTCTATGCACCAGTTCCACCCGTGCTTTTTACAATTCCATAAACAACAAACTAAAAGACTCAAAGTCCATCCCACTCCTGATAGGACTTAGTGGTAAAGACTGCAATGATGACACCAATAAATCCATCATCTTGAACGCTTTCTTCGGCTCAGTATTTGTAAACAGCAATGGATCTTGCCCAGTATTTCCTAGCTGAACCATAAACAACTACAATGATCTGATATTGATTTTACAGAAGACAATGTTGAAAAAGCAGTACGCAATCTAAAACCATCTCTATCTATTGGACTGGATGGAATATGTGCTTACTTCTTAAAAAAGCTATCCACTGCCATAGCAGAACCTCTAAGCATCATCTTTGAAAAATCTTTCAGAACCAGCTCCTTGCCAAAATTATGGTCACAAGCCATGACCATCCCCAACTTCTAAAAGGGAGACCCCAGCCTAGTTGAAAATTACAGACCAATCTCCTTATGCTGCGTCACCTGTAAAGTCATGGAATCAATTATTAACCAATCCATTATCCTCCACTTAGAGACAAACAACCTACTCTCTAATAAACAATTTGGTTTTAGGAAAAAACTATCCTGTAATCTGCAACTCTTACATTGCAAAAACTTTATGGACTACACAACTCGATCAGGGCAAAGCAATAGACACAATCTACATAGACTTCTGTAAAGCCTTTGATTCAGTGGTACACAACAAACTACTTCTAAAACTAAAATCTTTTGGTATCTCTGGACAATTGTATAACTGGATAGAAGCATTCCTGTCAAACAGACAACAAAAGGTCAAAATTGGGAGTGTCCTATCAAATTCTGTACCTGTCAATAGTGGTGTCCCCCAAGGCAATGTTCTAGGACCAACTCTCTTCATACTCTACATAAATGACTTCTGTGATCATATTAAGAGCAACTGTATTCTCTTAGCTGATGATGTAAAGCTATTGAACTAGAGCCCACTGTAACTACATAGCCTAAAAGGCATTAAGAGTTGTTAACCTAATCTTAAGTAGCTTTTTCTCTGGTAATATCACACTCCTAACTCGAGCATACAAAACATCTGCTAGACCAATAGTCAAATATAGCTCCTCAGTCTGGAACCCACATTATGTATCTGATATTAGCACTGTTGGGAAAGTCCAGAAATATTTCACAAGAAGAGTTCTCCACTCCTCTACTCATTGTAGAATACCTTATGCCACCAGACTTGAAATTCTAGACATAGAAAACCTTGAATTACGCCATCTTCCGTCTGATCTAAGTATGGTATATAAAATCATACATTGCAATGTCCTTCCTGTCAATGAATACTTCAGCTTCAACCATAACAACACAAGAGCACACAATAGATACAAACTCAAGGTTAACCGCACCAAACTTGATTGCAGGAAATACGACTTCAGAGTGGTCAATGTCTAGAATACTCTACCTGACTCTGGTTTCTTCCCCAAACCCCAAAAACTTTAACCTTAGACTGTCTACTATTGACCTCACCCCTTTCCTTAAGAGGTCTGTAGGGGGCGTGCATAAGCGTACCAACATGCCTACCATACCTGTCCTATTGTTTCTTTTATTTTTCTTATATGTACCCATTTCATGTGTTCATAACTATGCATATACTTATACTTATTATCTTGTAAGCAATTGACAAATCAAATAAATAAATAGAAATAAATAGGCATGGAAATTACATGCTGAAAATTGTCCCAAGTTCCCTCCCCAGAAGTCCATACTGCTCATCCAATCTGGGGTGTGTGAGATATCTTTTGTGAGATACATCTTCAGATGGTTTCTATCAGAGTATTAATTTACTGGCAGACACATAGTTAACAGAGTCAGTGAGTAGTCATGGTAACAGACCAGCCAATGGGAGCTGACCTGGAAAGTGAAACTAGAAGTTCTCTCTCTTTTTTGCTGGTGCTGCTGAAATTGAGTTGCTTGTAACTGTTTCTGTTTGAGTTCACTCCATATTGGAGAAATCTACAACTGGTTTGTAAAATTTACTTAATATGTTTATAAAGATGTTAAATGAAGCATCAGCCATCTGTGTTTATTTTTCTGGTGCTAAATTTATGCTGCAAAACTCTGAACACTTTCTCACTCATCTGGTATGCCAAGACAGTTGACCTTGGCCTTGTAGAGATAAGTCTATGCAGTTGTGCAGTAAGCAGGAAAGTATCTCCTCCTTTTTAGTTCACACAGGAACATCTTTGCAGTCCAGCAAACTCCCCCCCCCCCAATGCCAAATTATACCTCACCCCATTTCTATGGAAGCCAACAAGAATCAAGCTGCAAAATATGTCAAGAAAACTTCTTGGAAGCTGACATTGAGTTTAAGTAAATGGAGATAAAGATGAATGGAGATTTTAGAGCTTTTTTAAAAAAAAGAAAGGACTGGAAGTGCAGACTCAATTCTCCTTGCAGGATATTGATTAAATAATTAACACAATTTTCTGGTTCATAAGAACTCTTGCCTAGCTTTTAAAATTCATCTTTATTACTCTGATAAATGGGTTATTACAAAGCAATGCCATCCGGACATTCAATCAATGCTATCTTTTTTGCATAATGCTGCTCTCTCACATTTTTAAAAAAGAACCCTTTTGCTCAAAGTATGAAGACATATTGTTGTTATGTTTATGCACAGCTGCACTTTCATTTGTTCTAAGGACATTACCCTGATATTTTAGGAGAATCTATTTTGTCTGAGAAGAAGCAGTTTAAGTTGAGGCTTGGGAGACTATTAGAAAGAAAATTCATGCTTTAGATATATGCATTAAATAAGATAGGGAGGTGGGTTTTTTTTTTTTGCTCAACGTTTTCATGTCTTTGTATTTTACAAAATTTGTATTTTACAAAATTAGAATTTGTATTTTAAGAGCCTGTCACATAGGCCGACGGATGCAAAAAGTATGCAAAAAGGACACAGCGGACGAGAAAATGTTCCATCCGTTGTTATCCACTCTCAAAAGTGCCCCAAATTTGCATAAACAGAGTGGACAACAACAGAAAGGAACGGACGGGGGGAGGACGTAGCCAGGATGCTAAGTGGATGCTCCACGGAAGCCTAGCAGATGGAAGCGGATAGAAGCGGATGGCACATCCACAGGGCTTCCGGGGGAGCACAGCGAAGCAGATGCGCAGCGGAAGGAGCAGATGCAGAGCGGATGCCGCGGAAGCATCATGGATGCCTAGCGAATGCCTAGCGGATGCCTAGCAGATGCCTAGTGGATGCAAAGCATTCACTGCGCATGCGGGGAGGATGCATTGCATCAGCCCCGTGGAAATAAAAGGATGCAGCTCGCAAGCAGGTTACCATTCAGAGGAAAGACCTGCTTCTAGACACATCTCCAGCCAACAACCATGGGGAAGAAGAGGAAGCCTGTGCCATCTTCTGCCAGCCCTGGCAAGAAGGACAGGGCCACAATCCCACCCACTGGCCCTGACTCTGCTTCTGCCGGGGCTTCTGCTGCTCGGGCTGACTCTGCTGGTCTGGGGCTTCTGCTGGTGCTGCTCCTGGTGCTGGGGCTTCTGCTGGTGCTGACTCTGCTGGTGCTGCTCCTGGTGCTGGTGCTTCTGCTGGTGCTTACTCTGCTGGCACTGCTCCTGGTGCTGGTGCTTCTACTGGTGCTTACTCTGCTGGCGCTGCTCCTGGTGCTGGTGCTTCTGCTGGTGCTTACTCTGCTGGCACTGCTCCTGGTGCTGGTGCTTACTCTGTTGGTGCTGCTCCTGGTCCTGCTGGTCCTGCTGGTGCTGCTGGTCTTATTCTGCTGCTGCTGATCCTGGTCCTGCTGGTGCTCCTGGTGCTCCTGGTGCTGCTGATCCTGCTGGTGCTGCTGGTGCTGCTGCTGTTGTTTTTGATGCTGGTGGTGGTGATGGTGTGGTGGAGCAGCCCCTAGAATCTCAAAGCCCCTCTCATGAGGGCCCAGAAGGCCCTGCCAGAGGGAGGAAGAGGCATACGCGAGATAGGGAGAGGAGGCAATACTCCATCAAAGAGGAACATGAGGATGAGGTGCTCGAATGGCTGAGGGAGAACGAGTACCTATGGCGGAAGGGACACAGGCTCTATTGAGACACCAAGAGGAAGCAGGCGGCTTGGAGAGAGAAGGCGGAGAGCCTGGGCTACACTTCAGAGGTCCTCCTTGGGTGGTGGGAGCACATGCACACCTGGTACGGGAAGCTGCACCTCAAGAAGTCTGGCCAGGCCACGGTCAAGCTCACCGACCGGGAGACCTACGTGATGGCCAAGTGCAGCTTCTTGGAGGGTGAGATCCGCCACTGAGGAGCAGCCCCTCTGTCTACCCTCTCTCTCAGGCAGCCCACAGAGAGCCAGTCCTCTTCTGGCCAAGAGTCAGCTCCTGTGTCCAGGCAGGTATCTGTGGAGTGTCCCACAACGGAGACCCCCCCCAACAGCTGCACTCCCCGTGGTGAAGCGTGTGGAGTACCCCCTGATGCAGTGGGAGCAAGGAGAGGGCACTGCTACCAGAGACCAACCCACACCCACACCCAGCTCCATGTCCACAGAAAGCAGGCAGAGAGCCAGACCGGAGGGACAGAGCCACACTGTCCTGCTGGAGATCAGGGACACCATCAAAAGCAGAGTAGATCTCCTCTCTCAGCTGGTACACACCAACATACCATCCTCAAACCTCAAGCCCTTCCTCACCTACGTCAACCAGACCCTCATGGACATGTCCGAATCACAGTAGCAGGTGATCAAGGAGAGGATCACAGGTCTTCTGCACAACCCTCCAGGCCCAGCTGAACCTGCTCCGACCCAGTCCAGGTCTGCTCCTCCACCCCAGGTGATGTCACAGCCCTTCCAAGTCTTTCTACAGGCCCTCACCTACTAAGGCTATGGCTACCATGAGTTGCAGCAGCACAGGCAGCCCTTCCAGTCCAGGTACAGATACATCGAATGCCACCGATGCCACCGATGCACCAATGCCACCGATGCCAACAATGCCACAGATGCCACCCACGCCTCACCTCGCTCAGCTGCAGACCAGACAACCCCACTACATTCCTCCTTCCTCCACCCCACAGCCAAGCCCGGCCTCAGAACATCTGTCGTCGGACTTGGGACTGACACCCCATGTCATGGAGGAAGGGGCTCTCAACATCAAGGGACTGATCCAGCTCTCTGAGAGCTTCCTCCACACACCATCTCCTGTTGTCCTCTCGGGGCCAGGCACCCTAATGGTGTTTCAGAGCAGCACTCCAGCAGCAGCCACCTCAACAGCACCTGGACCCTTCACCCCTGAGACTATGGGCACGCCTCAGAGTGACTGAGAAGAGTTCCAGAGACTGGCTGGCTACCTGTAGACTTTATTTGGACACTTGACTTGGGTCATTTTTCTTTTACAGCTTGTTACTAATGAAGATTATCTTTGCTTCACACACTTGCTTCATTTATTTTTGTGTGTTGACTTTATCTTTGCTTGGGACACTTGACTTGGGTCATTTTGCTTTTACAGTTCATTATTAATAAAGTTTATCTGTGCTTCACACACTTGATTCAGTTCTTTTAGTCAATAAAATGTTGGTGGAAACTTTTAGAAATGGTTTAAGCCTTTGCATGCTTGTGGGATGGGTAAGGATAGTAGTGGGATGGGTTAGGACACCTGTGGAATGGGTAATAGCTGTGGGATGGGTTAGGATATCAGTGGGATAGATAAACCTCCAGTGCAAGCATAGTGGGTCTGTATGGTCCACCCTCCCAGCTGCCACACATATGGCCCTTTATTATCAATAACAATGTAATCATTGATCAACACATTTCAACATAAACAAAACTCTTTATTAATGCCCTGTTCATTGTAAGGCCACTCAACATACATGGCACAATGTCATCAGTGAGATGAGACAGGCTGAAGGAAGCATCCATTAAGCATCTACCATCCTGTCTTGCCACTCCACTGCTCCAGCTGGGGAGTTGCACCAATGTTTCAGGAGGTTGCGCTGCTTCTTCCCTTCATGTGAAGCTCTGTTGGGGCCTTGCACATCCACAGTGTCTTTCAGGTTTCGCCCTTGCCTCCATTCACAAGGCTCCATGTCCCTATTGCCTTGTTGATGGTCCACAAGCCTGTTCTGCAATATTGGGTAGCGGGTGCACATGAGATTATGCAGAATGCATCAAGCTTTCACGATGTTCCTCACGGTCTCTGGGTGATGCTGCATGGTGGTGAGAAGTACCTGGAACCTGTTGGCCAGGATGCCAAAGGCGTTCTGCACCACCCGCCTTGCCCTGGACAGCCTGTCGTTGAAGATCCTCTCTTCACGGGTGAGGCATCTGGAAGTGTAGGGCTTCATGAGGTAGGTTCTGAGGGAGAAGGCATCATCCCCCACGATGAAGTAGGGAACATCTTGTATGTCGTTGAGCAGGGGGTCTGGATCTGGTAAGACCATGATGAGGTTGCGTTCCAGCCCCTCCTTGAGGTGACTGGCATTGTATTCCTGGGCATCTGAAGATGACCCGTTGCCTGAAGCATCGATGTGCATGAACTTGTAGTCAGCATCGACCATGGTGAAGAGGATGATGCTGAAGAAGCCCTTGTAGTTGTGATAAGTAGACCCTGAGTTGGCTGGCGCTTTGCAGGCCACGTGCTTCCCATCTATGGCTCCAACGTTATGGGGGAATTTCCACTTCTGATACCACTGCTCTGCAACTTTCTTCCAGCCTTCTTCAGTGGAGGGGCACTGGAGGAGCTCCTCCAGGTATTCTTCGATGATGGTCTTCTCTGCACCACTTCTCTGACCACAATGTTGATGGTGTTGTGTGGAACCCTCCAGGCATACTGCATGCTCTTGTACGTGGTCCCTGAGGCCAGGTGGTGCAGAATCAGTGCCACCTTCAGCCCAGGGTCCAGGCTGGGTCGGAAGTTGGTGTTTGTCTTGGTCAAACTGGGTCTCAGCCGTTCCACAAATTTTTCAAACATGGCTGGCGGCATCCTCATAAAGTTCTGGAATGCACGAGTGTCTTCGTTCCTCAGCTCCACCATCAGTTTGTTATACAGTCTGTACTCGGCTCTTCTCGCAATCCATCTTCGGACCCAGACACTTCTTGGACGCCTCCTTTTCTTCACGTAGAACAGGTGAAAGAGCCTGTAGAGGGCTTCGCACTGTTGTAGAATGATGTCGGCTACCAAAAGGAGTGTGTGACGATCCATGGTGGAGATCAATGGATGCTGTGGAAGAGCAAGAGCAAGATGAAGGCTGAAGAGATCTGCACCGCAGGGCTGCTGGACTGAAAGTGAGATCCAGGTGATTTCTCCCCCTTTTTATAGGAAATATAGTTTTCCGCTAGGTGTCCTAGATGGATGCTGGATGGATAATGCTTAAGCCCATGTCACACAGCACCAATGGATGGAAAGAGGATATAAAATGGAGAGAAACACTTGCCATCCGTTGGTTAATGTGATGCATCCGTTCTGTACTCACTGCCTCCGTTTTTCATACTCTCTGTCCGTCCAGCATCCGTGTAATGACATTTCATCCGCTCAAAAAGTTTTGAGCTGCACAAAACTTTTTGAGTGGAAAATGTATCCAACGCATCCATTATACATCCGCTATGCATCCAGGGAACATCCGTTATACATCCATCGTCATCTGTTACGCATCCGTTATATCCGCTAGGCATCCACTGCGCATCCGCGCAACTTGCATCCGCTCCAGCAGTAAATGGACACAGGGAGGAAGCGAAACGGAGACGGAACGGACACAGAGCATTAGTAGCACAGACATAGAAAGGATGAAAGCGGATGCAGCTCACATACAAAGCATTAAAAAGGAAACAACGTTCGTATAGGGGATGTATCTCGGATATTTAGGATGTCTGCAGGGTGCCTGGAGGATTCCAAAGTACACCTAGCGGAAAACCTATATTTTCTATAAAAAGGTGCAGGAAATCACCTGAATCTCACTTTCAGTCCAGCAGCCATGTTGTGCAGACCTCTTCAGTCTTCATCTGGCTCTTGCTCTTCCACAGCATCCAGTCATCTCCACCACGGATCATCACACACTCCTTTTGTTAGCCGCCATCATTCTACAACAGTGCGAAGCCCTCTACAGGCTCTTTCACCTGTTCTACGCGAAGAAACGGAGGCATCCAAGAAGTATCTGGATCCGAAGATGGATCACGAGAAGAGCCGAGTACGGACTTTATAAAAAGCTGATGGTGTAGCTGAGGAACAAAGACTCTCGTGCATTCCAGAACATCATGAGGATGCCGCCAGCCATGTTTGATGAAGTTGTGGAGCGGCTGAGACCCAGTTTGACCAAGGCAGAGACCCAGATTGACTCCTCTTCGATGGAGTATTGCCTCCTCTCCCTATCTCGCGTATGCCTCTTCTTCCCTCTGGCAGGGCCTTCTGGCCCCTCATCAGAGGGGCTTTGAGGTTCTAGGGGCTGCTCTACCACACCATCACCACCACCAGCAGCAACAACAACAGCAGCAGCACCAGCAGGATCAGCAGCACCAGGAGCACCAGCAGCAACAGCAGGACCAGCAGGACCAGCAGGACCAGGAGCACCAGCAGGACCAGGAGCAGCACCAGCAGAGTAAGCACCAGCAGAAGCACCAGCACCAGGAGCAGCACCAGCAGAGTAAGCACCAGCATAAGCCCTAGCACCAGGAGCAGCGCCAGCAGAGTAAGCCCCAGCATAAGCACCAGCACCAGGAGCAGCACCAGCAGAGTAAGCACCAGCAGAAGCCCCAGCACCAGGAGCAGCACCAGCAGAAGCACCAGCACCAGCAGAGTCAGCCCCAGCAGCAGAAGCCCCAGCAGAAGCAGAGTCAGGGCCAGGGGATGGAATGGTGGCCCTGTCCTTCTTGCCAGGGCTTGCAGAAGATGGCACAGGCTTCCTCTTCTTCCCCATGGTTGTTGGCTGTAGATGTGTCTGGCAGCAGGTCTTTCCTCTGAATGGTGACCTGCTTGCGAGGTGCATCCTTTTATATTCGCGGGGCTGACGCAATGCATCCTCCCCACATGCGCAGTGAACGCTTTGCATCTGCTAGGCATCCGCTAGGCATCCGCTAGACGTCCGTGATGCATCCTCGTCATCCACTCGTCATCCGCTCTGCATCCGCTCCTTCCACTGCATGTCTGCTTCGCTGTGCTCTCCCGGACGCCCTGCGGATGTGCCATCCACTTCCATCTGCTTCCATTTGCTAGGCTTTCGTGGAGCATCCGCTTAACATCCTGGCTATGTCCTCCCCCCGTCCATTCCTTTCTGTTGTTGTTCACTCTGTTTATGCAAATTTGGGGCACTTTTGAGAGCGGATAACAACGGATGGAACATTTTCTCGTCTGCTGTGTCCTTTTTACAAACGTTTTGCATCCGTCAGCCTATGTGACAGACCCTTAAAGAACTACCAACATGTCATGTTCATATATCTACCTGAGTTTCAAGTTTCCATTTGACTTTTGATAAAACTGACTAATCTGCTTGCTTTGTTTGAAGATATTCCAACTCTGAAGCAAGTCATATCAGATTTGCTATTTGGTTGATATATGTTTTAACCTCTTTTTTCTCTTAGCATGGGATTGTTACTAAATAAAGACCCTGAAATTTATTTTCATTCTTTGCATAAAATAGATCATGCTGTGATGCTTCACCCAATATAGCTTGAAACTTTCCATATTAAAACACTGTTAAGTATCTTTAGCTTGAAACCCTGTGAATTACTTCTTACTTTCTTACCTCACCATGTAGCACATTAATGAGCATTTAGTTTATCACTGAAGCAGCATTTGCCCCATGACAATTTTTTATTTAAAACAAATATATTTACAGTATAAAGCATTTAAAAACATTTTTCAGGTTTCTTAAAATTAGCAATCTGTCTGCCTGATAATCAATCTGCCTCTCTAACTATCCGAACATCACACTGAAGATGTTATTCAAAAATCTTTTTGAAATCAGTGCCAATTATTTCTATTTTTTTTTTCCTTAGTTGCTTTTTCCTCCTCATTTTTGTACTGAATTTAGCTCTTGCTCCATCCTGGACTCTGGCTTTTAATGAAAGCATCATCATCATCATCATCATTATTATTATGATACCAATGCTTTTAATGTGTGTTTGAGAGGTTACCAGCACTTCTTTTACTGAGATCATGTTTTGATTACTAATGTGTATTTATCTCAAATAAGCAGTTTTAGACAAGCCATCTGTCAGAAGGAAGAAGGAATTTAAGTACCTGGAAAGCCTAACAGAGAAAGAAGCCTGAATATAATTTTCAAAGGCTCAAACTTGTAAGTTACAATAGGAAGATCCACTACAACTGCTTTTTTTGCTAAATTCTCTAACACAAATTGAGATCCTTTCATCCCTGGGTTAGATCTAACTTCTGAAGACACAGCTGATGTACTCTTCATATCTTCTACTCAAAATGATGTTGTCTAAGAAAAAGAGAGAATTGCATTATAAATGAACTGATAGCACCAATGAGGACAATTCTGCTAATTCTGCCTTTTTGCAGTAAAAGATTCCAAGCAAGAAGTGATCTGCACTTCATGAGTGAAAAATAAAAAGTAAAGTGATCTGATCCAAATTACTTTAAACTGATTACCATGAGGAAAAGAATAAAACACTCTCAACACTAGGGTGATCTAAAGTATTGAGAACAGCAACTGGACTGAATTTAGAATATGAAATCATTTTAATAATGAGTATGGAAGTAAAGGAAGGCATAGTTCAAGGTATACGATTCAAGTCTTTAAACCAGGGGTGGGATTCTACAGGTTTGCACCTATTCCCTAGAACCGGTTGTCAACATTCAACAGTTGTCAACAGTTTGGAGAATCGGTTGTTAGAAGAAATTACTGGCCTCATCCTGTAAGAAAGGCAGGAAGGAAACATTCTGGTGTTGCTTACAGAAACTGCCTCTCCATTAACCCTTATTACATTTTTGGCAGGACTAGACTTCCTGTCTCTGGAACTTCTCTGGAGTTCTTTTTTTTCCTCCTTTGCTGGTAATTTGCTTGTGTGAAGTGACCATTCAAAGTTACAATGGCACTGAAAAAAGTGACTTATGACTGTTTTTCACACTTATGACTGTTGCAGCATCCCCACAGTCATGAGAGGCCAGGCAAAGAGATACGTGCCTCGATGTGAGTGAGGTTGAGTTGGCCACACCCAGCCAGTCACATGACCACCAAGCCATGCCAACCAACTAAGCCATGCCCACAGAACCAGTTGTTAAAAAATTTGAATCCCACTCCTGCTTTAAACATTTCACTAACCTGTCCTTTCAAATCTCCTGATAGTGCATTCAGTATCTATGTAACTGAGTCCATCCACCTTGCTGCTGGTAGTTTTCTTCTCTTCTTTACATTTCCCTCATCATTAAAGCCTTTTCCCTAGCATTAAAGTCCTTTCTGTGTCCAAAGTAGAATACGTTCAGTCTGAAATGTACATCTTAAGTGAAATATTTGGATTGATTTGTTCAATTATCTATCAGTTGTTTTCTTGACTGTCCATGGTATTCTCAGGAGTCTTCTCCATCACCAAAGTTGAAAAGTTTCAACACTCTTCCTATCTTGCTTCTTCAGAGTCCAAGTCTGACTTCTGCAGAATGTCATAGGAATATCATGGCTTGCACTGTTCTGATCATTTGAAAGTCTTCCTTGTTTCCATGTTTGTTTCCATTGTCAATGAGTTTTTTGTTTTTCTTGGCTTTGTCTTCTCTTCTCTTTTTGGCAATTTTTACAGTTTGTTCTGACATCCACTTTGCTTTCTTCTCATTCTTCATTTTTGGCTGTCTCTTTTCACATTCATCTGCAATGACTTCATTAAGTTCATTTCCATAATTCCCCTGGTTCTCCATCAAAGTGATTCCTGATATTCTTGAAAATCATTGGTATATGTTCATGGTTCGTATTGTGAAAACTAACTGTCTTCTTTAGCTTAACTTGGAATTTGTACATGAACATTTTACAATATGCTATTATTGAATTGTTCCTGCTCTTTTTAGCAATAATATAATCTTATGTGATAAATGTGTGCACTATCTGGTGATGTCTACATATGAGGTGTTATTTTGGTTGTTTAAAGAACAGGGTTCAATGAAGAAATCACTGGATAGCAAAAATTTAAAAGTTAATCTCCAATTACATTTTCCTCTTTATTGTCTCCAGCCTTGTCATTCAACTCTCCAATATCCTGCTTGCATATTCCATCTATTTCAAATTGAACTTGATCACAGACACCATCATCCTCTTCTTTTTCTGCATTAGTGGTTGTAGTCCAACCAAATTATTATCATATTAAAGATTATCCATGAACGCTAACTGATATTATTCCCTTTTATTGCATTGTAGCCAAGTATTGTTTTTGCTATGCCCTTCCTAATTATTAAAGCAACACTATTTATTCTTCATTTTTCATGCCCTGAGTATTAAGCAGTGTGATCTTCCAACTGAAAGTGTCCTGTCTAAATTCATCTCAGTTTCTTGATTGCTAAGATCAGCTATTAGTTGTTTCATTTTAATATTTTAGTCAATCATTCCAGGACTTATATGAACAGCTGCATATCAAGAAAGGAAACAAAAATAACTATTGGCTTGTGAAAATGTGTACCAAGGTGGAAAAAGAATGAGACACTATATGTGTGTTAAAAACAAATATGGACAACTGTAGGATAAGCTCAAAATTATGAAATACTAGTAGCAGCTCTTTAACCAAATCTCTAATGTTGAATTTTCAGATCTGCCAATTCCTGATGGCTCAGCTATGTCCAGTCTTACATATTACATCTGAAGAGATTAACAAAGCTATCAGCAGTGTGAAAAATTCAAAAGCACCTGATTTCTATCAAGAGAAACCTGGAAATTGAAAGAACTTTGGCTGGCTGACTCTTCAATGCCATTGTGTAATCTGGCTACAGGTCTGCTGACTGAACCATGAGTATTACAGTTTCCCTCTTCAAAAACAAAAGTGACTCAATAGATTGCTCCAATACCAACCCATCTTCCTCTTTTTGCCCACAATATTTTTTTTCAGCAGATCCTCAACAATGTCTCCATGGCATTATTGAAATCAGTATGAACCAGTGCAGTTTTGCCAAAAGCTTGATTACTACCAATGGTATTTTTGTGGCTTGCATGCTTATTTTGTGGCTTGTAGAAGGGAAAAAAACAATAATTATACCCATCTTTCCTCAACTTAGAAAAGGGTTTTGACCACATTCCTCATTAGCTGATATAGTACAAACTATGTGACCATGGTTTGCTGGAGCTATTCATAAAATGGGTCTAGAAAGTTTATGCTAATAGCAGCTGAGTATTATGCAGCACTGGTCTTTCCAACAGTTTTCCCGTGAAAGTTGGTGTGCACGAAAACTCAACATCTTCATTATTGTTGTTCATTCTCAACATGGACACTATCATGCAAAATTAGCATCATAGCGTCTCCTGGGTCTTACTCTATGTCACCAATGTACTTCTCACACTACTATCAGGGAAAGAGCTTCAACACTATGTTCAGAAAAGGAATGACCATCTTAGCCAATTTGGTTTGTGTCTCAATATCAAGAAAACCAAGTATCTAGAGACAAGTCCAGGTACTTCCACCATCTAGGTTGGTTGTGAAAATGTAGAGAACACAAACTCCTTCCATTTCTTAGTCTCCCACCTTCAAAGTGGTGATGGTCTTAATGAAGAAGTATATGCAAGGGTGAATGCAACTTGGCTAAAGTGGAAAGAGATAATTAGAGTGTCTGTAAAAGACATATGACAATTCACTTAAAATTTAAAGTGTATAAAATTATAGTCTGTCCAATAGCACTGGATGGTGCTGAGTACTGGCCAACCACCAAAAGAGCTGAATACCCTTTACATGTCATGGAGACGTGCATGCTCCTTTGTGCAAGATTTTCCTTCCTGACCATGTCAGCAATGATTACAGTCAGCAATAGCAATAACATAAAAAAGCAAAAAAAAAGGTTGATAGAGCCACTTTCTATAAGCAACATCCTACACTGTTACTGAATTGAATACTAGAAAATTCAGGAGATTTTATGTTCCATGAGTATGTTAGCACGATTAATAATGTATACCTTAACATGATTGATTTTGCCACAGATTTAATGTCAGACAATACGGAAGATTGTACTGAACTTCCACATTGGTTCTTTCATCTTTTCATGTTCTTCCTTCTATGCTGGCATGGAAATCAGTGGTTCACAAAGTATACTGTCACTCAAATAAATACAAGATATCAAGGCTTATTATCTTCTCGCCAGGATAAGTGGACTGAATGAAAGAATATGCAAGCCTGAAATCTTTCTCCATCTTATTACTAGCAATTTCAAGTTTGCCTATGATCAGCAAGAACATGTCCTAGTTTTCTGTCAGTCTTGTCTTCCAGACCTTTTGTACTGCATAAATATAAAGGGACCTTATCAGTAGTTTCAATCAGGGTCATCATGAAAGTACCATAAGTAATCAAAATTATCTAACCGATCAGGAAAGCTGCTTATCAGCATTAAAGCTACTTGATAGAGATTAACATAACTATCCACTTGATTGCATTGACCCCTGGCAATCTTAGGGCTTTACTATATAGAAACTATATTTTGAAGCAAACTCTTTTGCTTCATTCATTTTTTAAAATACAGCATGAATAATTTTATTAGTTTTTAAAATCAGAACCTTAAATTCAGGAATCATAATAATATCTAAACTATATTTTCCTATCTCTTTGGAAAATAAAAAAAAATGTGTTCACTGGAAATACGCACACGCGCACACACACACACGCACACACAGAGATGCACACACACACACACACACATACACACACACACAAACACACACAGAAAAGGCTTTTCTGCCTTTTATGAAAGTACAATTCATACAAACATGTTGCAATGTAATACCAGAAACACATAAGTGATCAGACACTTTACGAAAACCATCCAGCAACCAATGAAAAAAATGAATATAGCAAACCCTAATTTGAGCTTTTATGAAGAAAATAATGGGGGGGGGGGGGTTTGACTTTAAGCTTTTCTGCACAAAGGTTTAACTATAGATCTGCAGATGAACAGAGGCAATTTGTACATGCCTTCTCAATGACTGCAAATATATTCAAGGATGTCCTGCAAGGGGCTTTACTTGCAGTGTAGGCTCTGCCTGGAGTAGTTATTTTGATCAATCTTGGACATGTAAAACAGAGAAAAACACTTGCCATGGATCATAACAAACTCCTTTTGGTAGCCACCATCGTTCTGCAAGAGTGCGAAGCCATCTACAGGCTCTTTCAACTCTACTACGGGAAGACAAGGAGGGAGCCAAGAAGTGTCTGGGTCCGAAGCTAGATGAGGAGAAAAGCCGAGTACGGACTGTACAACAAGCTGATGGTGGAGCTCAGGAATGAAGACCCTCGTGCATTCCAGAACTTCATGAGGATGCCTCCAACCTTGTTTGACGAAGCTGTGGAGCGGCTGACACCCAGGTTGACCAAGCAGAGCACCAACTTCCAGCCCAGCCTGGACCCTGGGCTCAAGGTGGCACTGACTCTGCACCACCTGGCCTCAGGGACCACCTACCGGAGCATGCAGTATGGCTGGAGGGTGCCACACAACACCATCAGCATTGTGGTCAGAAAAGTGGTGCAGGCCATCATCGAAGAATACCTGGAGGAGCTCCTCCAGTGCCCCACCACTGAAGAAGGCTGGAAGAAAGTTGCAGAGCAGTGGTATCAGAAGTGGAACTTCCCCCACACCGTTGGAGCCATAGATGGCAAGCACGTGGCCGGCAAAGCGCCAGCCAAGTTGGGGTCCACTTATTTCAACTACAAGGGCTTCTTCAGCATCGTCCTCTTCGCCATGGTCGATGCTGACTACAAGTTCATGTACATCGATGCTTCAGGCAATGGCTCAGCTTCAGATGCCCAGGTATACAACGCCAGTGACCTCAAGGAGGGGCTGGAACGCAACCTCATCATGGGCTTCCCAGATCCAGACCCCCTGCCCAACGACATGCAAGATGTGCCCTACTTCATCGTGGGGGATGATGCCTTCTCCCTCAGAACCTACCTCATGAAGCCCTACACTTCAAGACACCTCACCCATGAAGAGAGGATCTTCAACTACAGGCTGTCCAGGGCAAGGCGGGTGGTGCAGAACACCTTTGGCATCCTGGCCAACAGGTTCCAGGTACTTCTCACCACTATGCAGCATCGCCGAGAGACCGTGAGGAGGATCGTGGAAGCTTGCTGCATCCTGCAAAATCTCATGCGCACCCGCTACCCAGTCTTGCAGAACAGGCTCGTGGACCTCCAACAAGGCAATGGGGACATGGAGCCTGGGGAATGGAGGCAAGGGCAAAACCTGATAGACAGTGAGGATGTGCAAGGCCCCAACAGAGCCTCACGTGAAGGGAAGAAGCAGCGCAACCTCCTGAAACACTGGTGCAATTCCCCAGCTGGAGCAGTGGAGTGGCAAGACAGGATGATAGATGATTAATGGGTGCTTCCTTCAGCCTGTCTCATCACACTGATGAGATTGGGCCATGTATGTTGGGTGGGCCTACAATGAACAGGGTGTTTAATAAAGAGTTGTGTTTGTGTTGACATGTATGGATGAATGATTACATTATTATTGATAATAAAGGGCCAAAGGTGTGGCACCTGGGAGGGTGGACCATACAGTCCCACTATGCTTGCACTGGAGGTTTATCTATTCCAAAGCTATTACCCATCCCAAAAGTATCCCTGCCAATCCCACAGGTATTCCTGCCCATCCCACAGCTATCTTAACCCATTCCACTGCTATCTCAACCCATCCCAAAGGTATCCCTGCCCATCCCACAGCTATCTTAACCCATCCCACAGGTATCCCTGCCCATCCCACTGCTATCCTTACCCATCCCACAAGCATACAAAGGCTTAAACCATTTCTAAAAGTTTCCACCAAGACTTTATTTACAAAAATAAATGAAGCAAGTGTGTGAAGCAAAGATAATCTTTATTAATAACAAGCTGTAAAAGAAAAATGACCCAAGTCAAGTGTCCAAATAAAGTCTACAGGAAGCCATCCAGTCTCTGGCACTCTTCTCTGTCACTCAGAGGTGTGCCCAGTCTCAGGGGTGAAGGGTCCAGGTGCTGTTGAGGTGGCTGCTGCTGGAGTGCTGCTCTGAGGCACCATTAGAGTGCCTGGCCCTGAGAGGACAACAGGAGATGGTGTGTGGAGGAAGCTCTCAGAGAGCTGGATCAGTCCCTTGATGTTGAGAGCTCCTTCCTCCATGCCATGGGGTGTCAGTCCCAGTATCGATGACAGATGTACTGAGGCCGGGCTTGGCTGTGGGGTGGAGGAAGGAGGAATGTAGTGAGGCTGTCTGGTCTGCAGCTGTGTGAAGACTGGCGTGGGTGGCATCGGTGATGTGGGTGGCATCGGTGGCATCAGTGGCGTGGGTGGCATTGGTGGCATCAGTGGCGTGGGTGGCAATGGTGGCATCAGTGGAACCGGTGGCAATGGTGGCGTCCGATGAGTCTGTGCCTGGACTGGGAAGGGCTGCTGCCTGTGCTGCTGGACCTCCTGGTAGCCGTAGCCCTGGTTGGTGAGGGCCTGTGGAAAGCCTTGGAATGGGAGGGACATCACCTGGGGTGGAGGAGCAGACCTGGACTGGGTGGGACCAGGTTCATCTGGATCTGGAGGGTTGTGAAGCAGATCGGTGATCTGGTCCTTCACCACCTGGTACTGAGGTTCCTCCATGTCCGTGAGGGTCTGGTTCACATAGGTGAGGAAGGGCTTGCAATTGGAGGATGAGGAGTCGGTGTGGACCAGCTGAGAGAGGATATCTATGCTTCTCCTGATGGTGTCTCTTATCTCCAGCAGGACAGTGTGGCTCTGCCCCTCCTGTCTGGCTCTCTGCCTTTCTGTGGAGGTGGAGCTGGGGGTGGATGCGGGTAGGGCTGTGGTGGAAGTGCCGTCTCCTTTCTCCCACTGTGCCAGGGAGTCCTCCATGCGCTCCGCCATGGTTACAACAGCTGTCCGCTGGTTCTCTGTCATGGCACGCTCCACAGACACCTGCCTGGAGACAGAGCTGACTCTCGGCCGGAAGAGGACTGGCTCTCAGCAGGCTGCCTGAGAGAGAGGGTCATGAGAGGGGCTGCTCCTCGGTGGCAGATCTCACCCTCCAGGAAGCTGCACTTGGCCATGACATAGGTCTCTCTGTCCGTCAGCTTGACCGCGGCCTGGCCAGATTTCTGGAGGTGCAGCTTCCCATACCAAGTGTGCATGTGCTTCCACCAAGGAGCACCTCTGAAGTGTAGCCCAGGCTCTCCGCCTTCTCTCTCCAAGCAGCCTGCTTCCTTTTGGTGTCCCTATAGAGCCTGTGTCCCTTCCGCCTTAGATAGTCATTCTCTCTCAGCCACTCCAGCACCTCATCCTCATGTTCCTCCTCGATGTTGTGTTGCCTCCTCTCCTATTCTTGCATATGCCTCTTCCTCCCTTTGGCAGGACCACATGGACCCTCATCAGAGAGGCTTCCAGGTTGTAGGGGCTGCTCCTCCACACCACCACCACCAGCAGCACCAGCAGGATCATCATCATCATCAGCAGCAGCAGCACCACCAGCAGGATCATCATCATCATCATCAACAGCAGCAGCAGGAGCAGCAGGACCAGGATCAGCAGCAGCAGAGTAAGCACCAGCAGCGCCAGCAGGACCAGGAGCACCAGCAGGACCAGCAGGACGAGCAAGACCAGGAGCACAAGCAGGACCAGGAGCACAAGCAGGACCAGCAGGACGAGCAAGACCAGGAGCACGAGCAAGACCAGGAGCATGAGCAGGATGAGCAGGACCAGCAGGACCAGCAGGACGAGGAGCAGCTACAGCAGAGTAAGCACCAGCAGAAGCACCACCACCAGAAGCAGCAGCATCAGCTCCTCCAGAAGCAGCATCAGCAGAAGCACCACCGCCAGAAGCAGCATGAGCAGAGTAAGCATGAGCAGAAGCACCACCGCCAGAAGCAGCATCAGCAGGGTAAGCACGAGCAGAGGCACCACCACCAGAAGCAGCATCAGCAGAGTAAGCATGAGCATAAGCACCACTGTCATAAGCATCATCATCAGCTCCTCCAGAAGCAGAAGCAGCAGAAGCCCCAGCCCCAGAAGAGCGAGCCCTTGCTGCAGAAGCCCCAGCAGAAGCAGAGTGAGGGCCGGGGGGTGGGAGGGTGGCCCTGTCCCTCTTGCCAGGGCTGGCAGCAGATGGCTGAGGCTTCCTCTTCTTCCCCATGGTTGTGGGGTTGCTGGCTGGCAGCAAGGCTGGCAGGCATGCAGGTAGGCAGGCTGGCAGGCAGGCTGGCAGGCAGGCTGGCAGGAAGGCTGGCAGGCAGGCAGGCAGCAAGGCTGGCAGGCAGGCAGCAAGGCTGGCAGGCATGCAGGCAGGCAGCAAGGCTGGCAGGCAGGCTGGAAGGCAGGCTGGCAGGCAGGCAGACAGCAAGGCTGGCAGGCAGGCTGGCAGGCAGGCTGGCAGGCAGGCTGGCAGGCAGGCTGGCAGGAAGGCAGGCAGCAAGACTGGCAGGCAGGCATGCAGGCAGGGCAGGCTGGCAAGGCAGTTGATGTGTCTGGAAGCAGGTCTTTCCTCTGAATGGTGACCTGCTTGGAAGCTGCCTCCCTTTATATCCGGGGGGCTGACGCAATGCATCCTCCCTGCATGCGCAGTGAATGCTAGGCATCCGCTAGGCTTCCGCTCTGCATCCGCTTCATCTGCTCAGCATCCGCTCTGCATCTGCTCTTTCCGTTCCGCATCCGCTTTGCTGCGGCCCCCCAGAAGCCTTGCGGATGTGCCATCCACTCCCATCCGCTTCCATTCACCAGGCTTCCATGGAGCATCCGCTTTCTATCTGCCCTGCGTCCTCCCCTTGTCCCTTCCTTTCCGTGTTATCCGCTCTGGTTGTGCAAATTTTTGCCCCTTTTGAGAGCAGATAACAATGGATGGAACATCTTTCTCGTCCGCTGTGTCCTTTTTACAAACATTTTGCATCCGTCGGCCAGTGTGACAGGGCCTTAAACAACTGTCACTTGATAAAAGTGTCGATTAGCTACATGTTTGGTCACACCTGGGTAGAACCAGAGTTCTTTTACCTGTGAAGTGGATGTTGATTTGTGTGATCTAAAATTTATCTATCTATCTATCTATCTATCTATCTATCTATCTATCTATCTAT
>BLBF01000017.1:53060587-53073981 GCA_015471245.1 Laticauda colubrina | reverse complement strand
TATCTATCTATCTATCTATCTATCTATCTATCTATCTATCTATCTATCTATTTATTTGTCAAACAATTATTAGATAACAGGTATAAGTATAAACATGGTTATAAATACATGAATTGGATATGAATAAGAAAAAAAACAATAAGACAGAGACGATAGGCACATTTTTGTTGGGCTTATGCACGCCCCCTACAGACCTCTTAGGAAAGGGGTGAGGTCAATCGTAGACAGTCTAATTGATTCCTGAGCTTCCAAAACAAAGGATTAGAAAAACAGACTCCATTGTTTCTTTGAGGAGAAAGCAAAGGATGGAGTGAAAGCCAAATATGGCCCTAGGTTCTGCTTCAATTTTATCTTCCCAATAAGCAATTGAATCAGAAGATCATTTAAAAGCAGTTTATTAGAGTACTCTGATAAAGTGCAGTCTTTCTATGACAAGGAGAGAGAGAGAACCTTTGAGCCCCATGTTTCACTCTTTTTTATAGCAAACACAACAGAGAAAGTGCAAGAGGAAAGTCGATTGTACAGAATAAAAATAACCTCTCCTTTGCATAGGATAATCAGTTACATGTAGTCAAACATGTTACATATTTGCATCCCATATGACATGTGTTCAGTAAAATGAGGTCTGATGTCAGGAGTGGTGTAATTGTTAGGAAAAAGGTTGTTTGAAGTTCACAAAAGAGATAAGCCAGACCCCAATTTGTATAAATAACCTTTTTCTTATTGAGAGTTAGCGTCCAGCTTGTTTATCAGTTTAGGAATGTTAAAATCTAATAAATCTGAACATCATTTTAAAAGAGAGAAAATAAACCAAATTAAAATATGAAGTAATTATATTAGTTAACAAATAACAAAACTCATGTCTGTCCGGTTTGAGCTTCTTCAGCGACAGACCAAAACCACATCTCTGCACGGTTTCGATCTGTGCTTGCTGCTGGAGCACCCTGAGCCGGCTGGTTTCAGAGCTAAGCCACCCCATAGAGGTGGTGAAGGAGGGGGAGACTGCCTGCAGGGTTGAGGAGAGCCACATCTCTCTTCCTCAGCTGGCCATTACTCCTTTTCCTGAAGGTGCCTGTAGCATGGTCAGAAATGGCCATCACAAAGAAGAACTTGACCAGAAAAGAATGTGAAGAAGGAAGATAAGAAGAGAAAGTTTTGGTTGACCGGGTCAAACAGCAAAACAACAAATAAGATACTCTAGAATTGAAACTATTAAAAAAAAAACATTGTTCCCAAAGAAGATTTCTAAGTTGCAAAGGAGAGAGAAAAGGGAAAGGATTTGGTTTTTTTTTCTCCTCTTCCTATACTGACAGCTAAGCGACTGAAGCAAGAAATTGGAAAAAAATCCACTTTGACATTAATATGCATTTAATGCTGAAAATAAAAAGTCAAAGGGATAATAAAGATTTCTGGATAATTAAAAGCTTTTGAAAACAGGAAAGGAGAGAAATAAGGAGCTATTCTACTTTATTGTAAAGCAACATTGATAGAATCTTGCCAATGATTGAAGATTTTTGCCCACCATTACTATCTTCTTTACAGCCTAGGGGCAGTTTCTTCTGAGCTCCTGTCCTGTTCACTGCCTAACTGTGAGTTATGCTGTCCCAGATCATTCCCTTGACAATGTCTCTTTGCCCAGTCTCCCATGGTTTTTCCCACATAATATAACAAGAGCAATAGCACTTAGATTTACATATATTCCCCAGTGCTTTATAATACTCTCTTAGAAATTTACAGTGTCATCAAATTGCCCCCAACAATCTGGGTCCTTAATGAGGCCTCTCTCAAAGTGTTGACAGTTAAACAATACAAGGCATTGGAAATGGAAAGATTAAGATAAATAGGACTTTAGGTTAATTCTAAACCCAGCATCCCAATGCTCTTATTTTAAAAAATAGGTAGTCTCAAGAAATAGGCATGAAACAGATTCATCTAGCCTTTATCATAGAAATTCTCCTTCATTGTCAAATGGATTATTTATGTGACCAAAAACAAATTTATGTGTGCATTGAAACATAGTTTGTTAAAAAAGCTTTTGCTATAGACATTTTAGACTTTTTTTGTTGAAGCAGTAACTTTCATAAGTTCTGCTACGTTACCTGCTCATCTGAAAGGACTCAATATCAAACTTTTGCTCCTGTCAATTACAAGAAAATGTTATTTTATTTTATTTTGTCAAGCATATATTAGATAACAGGTATAAGTATAAACATAATTATGAATACATGAAATGGATACAAATAAAAGGGAACATTCGGACAGAGACAGTAGACATGTTGGTGTGCTTATGCATGCCTATTACAGACCTCTTAGGAATGGGGTGAGGTCAACAGTAGATAGTCTAAGGTTAAAGTTTTGGGGGTTTGGAGAAGAAACTACAGAGTCAGGTAGAGTATTCCAGGCATTGACCACTCTGTTGCTTAAGTCGTATTTCCTGCAATCGAGTTTGGTGCAGTTTACCTTGAGTTTGTATCTGTTGTGTACTTGTGTATTGTTGCGGTTGAAGCTGAAGTAATCACTGATGGGTAGGACATTGCAATGGATAATTTAATGCACTATGCTAAGGTCGGACTGAAGGTGGCATAGTTTTAAGTTGTCTCAGCCTAAAATTTCAAATCTGGTGGCATAGGTATTCTGTTGTGAGTAGACAAGTGGAGGACTCTTCTCGGGAAATATCATTGGACTCTCTTGATTGTATTTATATCTGATATGCAATGCAGGTTGCAGACAGATGAGCTATACTTGAGAATTGGTCTAGCAAATGTTTTGTATGCTCGAATTAGTGTTGGGCTCTGGACGGGCCACAACTCACGGATTCCAAATCCCAATACCAAGTCTGACAGCAGAAGGACCGACTGCATACCTCCAATGCCAGGGCAGCTTGGCATGCATATGAGCTTTGCTTGCCAGCTAAGCTCTGAGTGCCCTCTAGTGGTTGCTCTGGTGCTGATGTCATAATAAGTGGACTGTTCGAAGCAGAGATTGTTGGAAGCAAAACGGGTGCAGAAGACGGCAGAGGAGAACTGGATAAAAATGGCTGTGGGCATAGCCACTTACAGGATTGCTGGGCAGTACGGGGCAGTAAGGAGAGATTCACACACATGGGTGATGGTAGAGGCAGGGAAACATACATAAGGGATGGGATGGACCAGATGTTAGGATATGAATAGAATGAATATTAGGCAGCTTGGATTGGGGGGGATAGAGCTAGGATATTTAGAGAGCTGAGAGGCAGTGGCTCTCAGTGCTGGTTTTGCTTGGAAATATCCATACTTGCTATTGCCTACATTTTGGTTACTGGAATAAAGTTAAGATTACTCCACACTGTGTCTTAGCTGCTTTTTCCAGACCAGAGAATCAGAGACCAGAGGCAGCTGAGAATTAGTAGTACAATATTACCAGACAAAAAGCTATGCAGGATTAGGTTAACAACTCTTAATGCCTTTTGACTATTTGTTACAGTGGGCTCTGGCACTTAGATCATTAGAGATGAGTACTCTAAGGTTCTGACAGAGTGGGGGTCATCTATAAGGTCATGTCCATTCAGCTTGCATCTTATTTTCTGGTTGTTTTTTTTTGCCAATATGTAAGACAGAGTGTGATGACCTGGGATGTGGCATAAAGGCAACACAGTCAGTAGGAGTCCCTTTATTAACTCCAACTTTGCCCCCAATGTCCTGGTTACCTTCTGGCTGGAGAAAAACTCTTCCAGGAACAGCAAACAGAGAATCAAGTCCAAAATGTGGTCAACAAAACCATAACTATAAGTCAAATCAAGGCAAAATGATCTAATTAGTCCGGCAGGGCAGGAACAAGAATTCCAGACGTAAAGGCATGACAATAACTCAACATGGTTGGGAAGATGCCAGGAATACAGATAACCAAAGTCAACACCAGATAAACTCATGTTTGCTCCCAGCAGCTGCTGCACTCAGCATACATTTCTTTTAAACTCTCTTCCCAGCTGTGGCTAATGAAGGGAATCAGGGCCCTTTTCTCCCCCGTAAGCCACGCAACCCACATTGCTCTCTTCTCTGCTCCTCCGTGCATGCCCGAGAGTGAAGAGGGTGTGGGCCTGGGTCTTCCACTGAACTCTCTCTCCCTTCTTCTACCTATCCCCTCTGCCCAGCTGGACTTTGCTCTTCCCCAGTTTCCTCCATGGCCAACGGAGCCACACTCCCACTCCCTGTCAGCTGTTCATCTTCCTCCTCAGATTCAGGCTCCAACAGGAGCATGATACAGATCATTTGTTTGTTGAGATTTGAAGTTGCCACTTGCTTGACCATTCTAACACATTGTCAAGGTCTTTTTGAAGGGTAGCAGTATTGTTGATGGTGCTGAATAGTTTTACACCATCAGTGAAAAGAACGCAGTTGCTTTTAATATGACCACAAAGGTCATTTATGTAAGTATAAAGAGAGTTGGTCCAAGAACGCTGCCTTGGGGGACACCACCTTTGACAGGTATGGGATTTGATAAATCTCTCCCTATTTTGACCATTTGTTGCCTGTTTGACAGGAATGCAGCTGTCCAGTTATGCAGATGTCCCGAGATACCATAAGATTTTAGTTTTAAAAGTAGTTTGTTGTGGACCACAGAATCAAAGGCTTTACTCGTATCTATATAAATAGCATCTATTTCTTTGCCCTGATCAATTTGTATAGTCCATGTTTTTGCAGTGTAGGAGTTGCAGATTACACAATAATTTTTTCCTGAAACCAAATTGTTTTTCAGAGAGTAGGTTGTTTGTCTCTAAATGGAGGGTAATGGATTGGTTAATAATTAATTCCATGACTTTGCAGATGACGTAACATAGAAATTGGTCTGTAATTTTCAACTATGCTGGGGTCTCCCTTTTTGAAGATGGGGATGACCATGGCTAGTGACCATAGGTTGGGCAAGGAGTTGGAAGATCTTGAAAGATTTTTCAAATATTATGCTTAGATATTCTGCTATGGCAGTGAAAAACTTTTTAAAGAAGTAGGCACATAGTCCGTTGGGTCCAATAGATAGAGATGGTTTTAGATTGCGTAGTACTTTTTTCATGTTATCTTCCCACTGAAAATAATGTAATATCCTCCCACTGAATTTATAGTAACATATATTTACACATACAACAAAATTATTTCTTTTCAGACTCTGTTTAAACATGCCAGATTATAAAACAGCCATAGAAGAAAAGGAGAGTAAAACATATGTAAAATGGAGTGGCATCCCTGAAGGATGGGAAGTTCCAGAGAGAGGACATCTTCTCCCAAGACCCAAGATAGGAAGACAAGAGTCAGCTGCCATTACTAAAATCCTATTCTATGGGGCAAGTCATGGCAGGAACCTGAGAAGTTTCCCCCCCCCCCCCCCCCAATAAAAAAAGCAAATCCAAGGAAAAAAAAAAACAGCTGCTGAGCACTCTAGCTATAAATCCAGCACATGTTTTTCTTTTCATCCCTATTTTTAAGCCCAGAAATTAGGGGAGGGAGATGGAGAGAAGGGGGAAGTATAAAGCAGTTTACAGGAAAGCTACAGGAGACTGATTTCTGGGAGAGAGACCAAGGAGTAAACCTGACATTGGGTGAAAGACAGGATCATGCTGTACATCTGTTATAAATACCTGTTGTAATTATTTTTAGTACATATACTAAAACAAAACAAAACAGGAAAGTCTCCACTGTCTTATTTTCAGAGGTACTATTCAGCAGTTCTGGAGAACCATAGCAGAAATTTTGAGGAGTTCGGAGAACTGGCAAATACCACCTCTGACTAGAGATTTTACAGTATCCTTCCCCTGCCATATCCACCAAGCCACACCCACAGAAGCGGGAGTAAAAATTTTGAGTAACCACCACTACTTATTTTCTATGTATCAACTTATTTTCTATGTATCAACTGCCATATATGAAAATCAAAATACATTTTTAGTTCTTAAAGAACCTAGTCACCCTGTGACATATAAAGCACCAGCAACATTTATGTATTAAAGTTTACCTTCAGTGATTATTCATTCTATGCAAGCTTTACCCTGACAATATCTGAGAAAAGGACCATGAAAATAACCATGAATCATGGCCAATTGATGGAGACTATTGCCAATAATGTAAAAAGTTTTTTTTAACATTTTTAACTCCTCTTTGTTATATGAGACGACCAAACCACAGCCACAAACAATTACTATCCCTTCAAATTATTCCAGAAATAATATCTTCTTACTCATCAGAGACACTATGGAACATGAACAGAAATGTCCAAATGCCATCTTATCTGGTCTCGAAAACACCAACGAATCAGATGACATCACCAAAGTTCATGATATCATAAGCAACTCTAATACAACAAACATCTCTCCTGAAGATATCATTGAAATAACCAGAGATATTCATAGGTACAAATACAATGACAGTTCTGTGGCCCCAAGATTTTGTAGAGTTGTATGTAAAAATGAGTCCAGCAAACGCATATTCATTCATACAAGAAATGCCATTGCAAAAACCAATCCCAACCATAAAAAAACTTCACTCAAGACCATACTTATCCATACTGCAAAGAATCTGCTCCTGTGAACTCCGTGCAGAACTCAAAAACCATTTAGACAATGGAGAAGAGGACCTATACATTGACAACAGAGCTTATTGCTTCAAAAGAAAGTCACACAACGCACAACGCTGCATCCAACCCCATCCCATCCAATCCAACATCACTCAAAACTAGGCATGCACACTCCTAATTACCTCAATTCCAATCACAACTGGCCTTAAATGCAAGCTACTCAATGCAAGAAGCCTTGTAAATAAAATACCTGAATTTCTCCTCTTACTAAATATGACTAAATTTAACATCATATTTGTCTGTGAAACATGGCTCAACGCATCTCTCCCTGACTCCATTACCACAATAAGAGACTATTATGTTTACCGATCAGATCGTGAAATCCGTAGAGGAGGTGGGGTTGCTATCTTCTATAAAAAGTCCCTACATCTAAAAAACATCCAAGTTACCGAGGAGCTTGCTATTCCTGAGACCATCATCTGTGAATTGTCCTTAAATATCACATTTTGGTTCTTACTATGTTACAGAGCCCCTAATTATGACACTGAACATGCAAACAAGCTAAATACACTACTAACATGGGCAGCATCCTGCCCACACGTTTTTGTCTTTCTTGGTGACATATTAACTGGATCCTTAACGAATGTACAACTGAACCCACACATGAAACCTTCTACAATGCTGTAACAAATCTCGGACTACAACAGCTAGTAACCAACAACACTAGACTTAACAACTGCCTTGATCTCATTTTCTGCAATAGTTTGAATTCAATTTATGGAATACAAATTAAAGAACCCTTTTCCAACAGTGACCACAGCATGATTGACTTTTGTCTCAACATACATCCACACAAAAATCATCACAATGACAAAATCCCCAATTATAACTTCAAAAAAGACAACTATGATCTTATAATTAATGATCTCTCTTCCCTTGATTGACAATTTCTATTTACTGGATGCAATACTGTTGAAGACCATTACAACATATTTTTACTTGAAGTTAAAAGAGTCATCAAACTATATGTATAATTAACAACTCCCAAAACCAGAAAAAACAAATTACCCAAAACAATAAGGCAGCTTCAATCCAAAAAGAAATCACTTTGGCAGAAAAACAAATCTGCTCATGTTGCCAACTTCAAAAGCCGATTCAAAAATTTATGCCACCAGACAAAAACTGAATACACCAATTGTCACATTAAACAAGAAGACAACCTTCTATGCACCAATTCCACCTGCATTTTCTACAATTTTGTGAACAACAAATGAAAAGACTCAAGGTCCATCCCACCCCTGAAAGGACCTCATGGTAAAGACTGCAACAATGACACCATTAAATCCATCCTCTTTAACACATTCTTTGGCTCAGTATTTGTAAACAGCAATAGATCATGCCCAGTATTTCCTAGCCAAACCACAGACAACTACAATGATCTCATACATATTGATTTTACAGAAAACAATGTTGAAAAAGCATCACGCAATCTAAAACTATATCTATTGGACTGGACGCAATATGTGCCTACTTCTTAAAAAAGCTATCCACTGCCATAGCCGAACCTCTGAGCACAAACTTTGAAAAATCTTTCAGAACCAGCTCCTTGCCAAAACTATGGTCACAAGCCACAGTCATCCCCATCTTCAAAAAGGGAGACCCCAGCCTAGTTGAAAATTACAGACCAATCTCCTTATGCTGCATCACCTGTAAAGTCGTGGAATCAATTATTAACCAATCCATTATCCTCCACTTAGAGACAAACAACCTACCCTCTAATAAACAATTTGGTTTTAGGAAAAAACTATCATGTAATCTGCAACTCTTACACTGCAAAAACATTATGGACGACACAGCTCGATCAGGGCAAAGCAATAGACACGATCTACATAGACTTCTGTAAAGCCTTTGATTCAGTGGTACACAACAAACTACTCCTAAAATGAAAATCTTATGGTATCTTTGGACATCTGCATAACTAGATAGAAGCATTCCTGTCAAATAGACAACAAATGTTCAAAATTGGGAGTGTCCTATCAAATTCTGTACCTGTCAATAGTGGTGTCCCCCAAGGCAGTGTTCTAGGACCAACTCTTTTCATCCTCTACATAAATGACCTCTGTGATCATATTAAGAGCAACTGCGTTCTCTTCGCTGATGATGTAAAGCTGTTCAACACCACAGACAAAACTGCTACCCTTCAAAAAGACCTTGACTATGTATCAGAATGGTCAAACAAATGGCAACTTCAAATCTCAACAAATAAATGCTCTGTCCTACATATTGGCAAAAAAAATCAGAAAATAAAATACAAGCTGACTAGTCAAGACCTTGTTGAGGATCCAAACTCTGTCAAGGACCTTGACATCATCTCTAATGATCTAAGTGCTAGAGCCCACTGTAACTACACAGCCACAAAGGCATTAAGAGTTGTTAACCTAATCCTATGTAGCTTTTTCTCTGGTAATCTTACACGAATAACTTGAGCATACAAAACATTTGCTAGACCAATACTCGAATTTAGCTCATCAGTCTGGGACCCACATTATGTATCTGATATTAACACAACTGAAAAAGTCCAGAAATATTTCACAAGAAGAATTCTCTGCTCCTCTACTCATTGCAGAATACCTTATGCCACCAGACTTGAAATTCTAGACTTAGAAAATCTAGAACTAGGCTGCCTTCAGTCTGATCTAAGTATAATATATATAATCATACATTGCAATGTCCTACCTGTCAATTGATATTTCAGCTTCAACCATAACAACACAACAGCAAACAATAGATACAAACTCAAGGTTAATCGCACCAAACTTGATTGCAGGAAATATGACTTCAGCAACAGAGTGGTCAATGTCTGGAATACTCTACCTGACTCTGTGGTTTCTTCTCCAAACCCCAAAAACTTTAACCTTAGACTGTTTACTATTGACCTCACCCCTTTCCTATTGTTTCTTTTATATTTTTTTATTATTTTTCTTATATGTATCCATGTATTCATAACTACGTTTTTACTTCTACCTATTATCTTGTAAGCAATTGACAAATGAAAATAAGTAAAATAAAAATAAAATTTTTAAAATTATAGTCCTTAATTTTTAAGAGCGCATGGAACTTTTAAAAGTTAAATTCACATGTAGCCTCTTCCAGATATGCTGAGACATGTAAATCATGCCCCATTTTCTCTGTGATAGATATTAATTGTTCTGCAGCATGTTCTGGGTTTGCTTTCAGTAGTTATTCTGGCTATGTCTACACACACATCAAAGCTCTTGTTCACCCTGAAAATACTTACACTGGACTTACCCAAAATATATAACGGATTTTCTCTTGTAAAATGCTCTTTTTGTACGTCTGCAGAGTGTTTCTCTGCTCACATACAGATTTGTACTTGAAACTTTTGAATATAGGAATTAAAGTTTTTGTTGTATTTTTTCCCCAGAAATATTCAAAATAAGATTTGCTTGTTGAAATATGTGTTTCCAAAAATATATTTTTGAGTGTCAGAAAAGCAGGGTAAAATATCAGAAAAGTAGCTTAAAATGATTTTTTTTCTCCCTATATTTAAGGTGTTGATTCTAAAAGCTCATCAAAATGAAATGTTATTAGGGTTTATTGGTTTCAAAAATTATCAAAAAAAGGTTTCCATGTAGTAAAGCACTGTGGTAACCAGAGGTCAATGCAATCAAATGGAAGATTATGTTACTCATTAAATTTAAGTCTGACAAGTAATTTTGCTTGATGGTATTAAGTAAAATGTCATGTTCAGTAGTGTTCTTCCCAGTAGTAACTGGAAAGAATGTTTCCACAAAATGACTGCCTCAACTTACCAGGAGGGCTTTAAACTAAAATTGAGGGGGGGATGGTGACCAATCTTTAAGAACTCTAGGAACTAATTCCAAGCAAAAAACCCTAGAAAGCAAGTCAAGTAATGAAGTAAGGAGGGATGGGAAGGAAGACAAACTCAAACACCAAACAGGAGCCATAGGAAGCATACCCAGAGTCAGGCATAAAAATTTAAAATGCCTATTGTACATACAAATGGACAAAGTTTGGGGAAAAAAACAGGGTGAACTTGAATTATTATTACATGAAGGTAGATATGATATAGTTAGAATTACAGAAACTTGGTTGGATGAAACCCATGACTGAACTTACTGAATTTAGAAGGATATAAACTGTTCAGAAAAACCAGACCCCATAAAAGAGGAGGTGGAGTTGCACAAAAGCAAAAAAAAAAATCACTATATTGCTTCAGAAATGCACAAACCAAGATGAAAACTTTTAAAATGCATATGGGTCAATATAAAAGAAAAAAAGAATGATAGGGCCATAGGTGTATACTACAGGCCACCCAACTAAGCAGAAAAAATAAGTGTACTTCTTGCAAACCAATTAACAAATGCTGTAGGAAACACACTACAATAATAATGGGGACTTCAGTTACTTTGACATCAACCCAAAGACTAATTCCAAGTGAGAAATTGAATAAGTTTCTGACCAACCTAGCTGACAACTTTGTTGTCCAAAAAGTAGAAGAGGGAATTAGAGGGATAACCATAGTGGACTTAATTCTCACAAATAGAGAAGGATAGAAGGAATTGAAACTGTAGAAATCTTGGGTGAGAGTGACCACATCATACTGGAATTCAACATAATGCAATGTAATAGAACATAATGATATCAGAGTCTTAGATTTTAAAAGAGCGGATTTTAACAAACCCAGAGAGAACTTGGGAAAAGTTCCTTGGATAAAAATCCTAAAGGGGAAAACAACTCAAGAATTGGGAAACTCTGAAAAATATGATCATAAAAGCCCAGTCCAGCACAATACCATCTGTCTAATCTTGATTAATTTAAATCACCATGACCTGACATTACATTCCAGACAGGGGTGGGATTCAAATTTCTTAATAACCGGTTCTGTGGGCATGGCCTAATTTGTGGGTGTGGCTTAGTGGTCATGTGACTGGGGTGGGAGTGGCTTGCTGACTGGGCATGGCCAGGTGGCCATGTGACTGGAGTAGGCATGGCCAGGGGGTCATGTGGCAGGCAAACCAAATGTAAGTGGTCCTTGCTTAATGACCAGGACCTCGCTTAATGGCCAGTTGCTTAGCAAGTGTTTTTTGCCAGTTTCCAAGGCCTGGGGAGCCCTGGAGAGGGCAGGGCGAGGCCCAGGCAGGTAGCCATGTGACTGGCAAACCAAATGTAAGTGGTCCTCGCTTAATGACCAGGTCCTTGCTTAATGGCCAGTTGCTTAGCAAGTTTTCTAATTTACGACTGACCTCCACACAGCTACTTGGCCTGTTTTTGGTGTTTTGACAGCCACACACACACACACACACACACACACACACACACACACACACACTTATGGCCAGTTACAATATCCCACACAGTCTTGTGACTGAGGTTTTCTCTGTTTTTTGCGAGTTTCCAACAATTCCTTCTGGTTTCTGGTTAAAAATGCCCATTGGGGCAAATAGACTTGTTCAACAACCAGTGTTTGCTTAATGACCACAAGGTTCACTTAACGACCATGGTGTTTGCCTAACCCAGGGGTCTGCAACTTTAAACACTCAAAAAGCCATTTTTTAATTTTCTTTTAAACAGGTATCTCTGTCTCTTTCTTTCTTTCTTTCTTCCTCCCTCCCTCCCTCTCTCTTTCTCATCTCTCTCTCTCTCACTTCTTTCTCCCTCTCTCCATTTTTCATTTCTCTTTCTCTCTCTTATCTATAACTACTAAGATTGGAAGCTGTATTTTTATAATCCTATTTCTTTGCAGGTTTTTTTCACACACATTTGTGTATATGTATCCAATACTCTTTCTTCCTTTCCACAATGTATTCAAAATGACAATGATTGTGTGTGTGTGTGTGTGTGTGTGTGTGTGTGTGTGTGTGCACACGTAGCATGTGTATACGTATTATGTATGTGTATGGATATGTATATATATTTCACTTTTAATGTGTGCCGGTGTACTTACAGTAAAAAAATGACAATAAAAGTTATCTGCTCCTATTTTCCTTCTTTCCTTCCCAACCCCATTCCTCCCCACACCATATTTTGTGTTGGCTTCCCAGCCAAGTACTTACCAGGTCTGATCGTGTTTAGCTTTCTAAAATCAGCCTACTGAATGGGGGTGGGATGGGGGTGGAGCTTGCATCACAGTGATACAGCATGCAATCTTTAAGTTCTAAGATCGCTGCTGATATCTCCATTGCAGGATGGTCCCAATAGACCTAAACCGTCCCATAGAGATAGTGACAGAGGAGGCCACATCCTATTGATCCCAGGGACATCACAAAGTCCCTGGTAGATCCAGGAGAAGCCCATTTTCCCTGTGGTGGAGAAGCAGCCATTAAAGCTGCTGAAGCTGGGACAGCTCCAGAATGGAAGAAAGCTGGAAAGAAAGTGTGTCAGTTTGGTGAGAATTTCCTACTTATTTTTTTCTGGGGAAAACACCCTAAAAGACTAAAAATCAAATTTAAAAGTGAAGATAAAAGTGCTCAAGCAGCAAGATTAGGCACAAATTAAACCTGAAGGTTTTTTTTTTTCTTTTTATTGGAACTTTGGATTTTGTTAAAACTTTTTAACTTTTAAACTGGACTGGTCTTTCCTTTTTAATTTTTATTTTTTTCCTTCAAAATAACTCTTTGGAAAAGTTTTTTATTCTCTTGCTTTTTCTTTTCAATAATTTTAGATTCTTTATATTTTTTATTATTCCTGATTTTAATATTAGAGGGGAAGGGAAAGGAAAGGGAAATAAGTAGCGCTGCCACCTAGAGGCTTGGATACATTGTTTTTCTTTCTTTCTTTCTTTCTTTCTTTCTTTCTTTCTTTCTTTCTTT
>BLBF01000017.1:53005668-53060577 GCA_015471245.1 Laticauda colubrina | reverse complement strand
TTTCTTTCTTTCTTTCTTTCTTTCTTTCTTTCTTTCTTTCTTTCTTTCTTTCTTTCTTTCTTTCTTTTTGATACATTTGCTGTTACATTCAAGGACTCTGTGCTTTTCATTGAAAAGATAGTCGGAAGAGCATGTAGATTGTTTGCAGGTGCTCTTCTGTGCAACTACTGATACCTGGAGTCTGGATTTGAAATTGAAGAAAGAAGATTGAAGTGACCTTGAAAAGAGAACTGGAAATTTTGTTTTTTGATTTAGTAAAGAGCCTCAAACATATAGTGGTAGTGCTTTGCTTGTTGACAGAATTGCATTTTCTCTTTCCTTTTTTTCTCTATCCCCCCCCCCCCATTGGATTTTTATATTTGGACTTTTGCAAGAATAAGACTACTTCCACCCCCTCCCTTTGTTTTACCTCTTCAGCAAGGGGAATATACAGATTTCTGTCTTTTTAAATCTTTTCTTTATTTTTTTTATTTTTTCATCCTTTTTCCATTTTATATTTTTTTTCTTTTTTTCCTTTTTTTCTGCATAATTGGAACCAATTGGATTAAGGTATTCAAGTGCCTGAAGAATTTTCCCTTCCCTCTTTTATTTTATTTTTTTTACTGGAGTGGCAATTGGCTGCTCTTGCTTTTTCTATTCAATTTTTCTATTGTACTTCAAGATGAGCAGAAAAATACCAGCCTCAGCTTCTTCAATCCTGACTTCTTCTTCCTCACCATCTGGAGGACATCGATCAATACAGGTGATGTTACAACAAAAGAAGGAGAAAGAAATGACACTGCAGATGATTATGCAAGGAATTCAAAAGATACAAGTAAAAACAGATAATATTGAAAAGAGAATGGAGAATATCAAGCAAAGAACACAAAAGACAGATGAAAAAATAGAAAATATTCAACAGATGATGATGATGCAATATGAGGACAGAATCAAGAAAATTAAAGAACGAGATGTACAAAGAGATAAGATTGGAGATATGGATACCCGATTGAGTGAAGTAGAAAAAGATAAGGGAAGATCTCTGCAATCATTGGGATGGGAAATTGATAGATCAAAATTTTATCTTAGATTTCAAAATACAGAAGAAGAAAAGGGTGAAAACCTTGCTGAAATGATGACAGAAATCCTGGCAGAAGCATTAGAGGTAACTAAAGAGAAGATGATGGATAGAATGGATGAGGTTTTTTGTGTTTATACAAGATATGCAATGAGAAATAAACTGCCAATATCAGATTTACTAAGAAAATAATAAAATCACAAGTACTGCAGGCAGCAAGAGAAAAAACACTAAAGTACAAAGATAAAGAAACAGTGGCACTGAAACAGGTACTGAGAAGAGTGAGAGAGGTAAGAAGAGAACAAAGAATTACTTAAAAGAGGAAGAAATTACAAATGGCTGATACCCGAAGCTCTTATGTTTACCTGGCAGGAACAAAGACACAGAATTGATACAGTTGAAAAAGCGGAGTTATTCTATCTGGAATATTTTAGAGGAAGGGAGGGAGATACAAGAAAAGAAGAGTCGTTAATTGAATTTCAAGAGGAATGTACAGCAGCAATTGAAAAAGAGGAAGGAGCCGTAGGTGGTGTACCCAGAGAACAACGAGAACCAAGATCTACTAGAGCAACAAATCCTTCTTATAAAGTCTAAAATGGATGAGAAAAAAATGATTACAATTAATATAAATGGGCTTATTCAGCTATTAAAAGAAGAAAAGTATTTCATAAATTAGAGAAATTAAAATTTGATATAATCTGCCTACAAGAAGTACATATTAAAAAACAACATGATTATATATTGAAACAACAAAAATTAGGGAAATTATTTACAGCGTTAACACATTGTAAAAAGAGAGGAGTGGTGTTATACATTAAAGATACAATCCCTGTGAAACAAATATATACAGATGATGATGGAAGGATTTTCATGGTGGAGATAACAGACAATAATCTAAAGATACTTTTAATAGCAATTAATGTTCCAAATGATAATCAAGAAGATTTTTGCAGGAAATAAGAAAATAATTGAACTGGACTATGCTAATATCTATCTGATGGGAGATTTTAATGGAATGATAAATGACAAATTGGACTATAAAACACAAAAAACAGCAAAGAAAGCTAGAAAGACATTGCAAAAATCCTTCTTTTGAACGATAGATGAGATAAACTTAAAAGATGCATGGAGAGAGAGAAATGTGGAAAATGAACAATATACCTTTTATTCAAATAGACATGCATCATGGTCTAGAATAGATATGATATGGATGTCAACAGAACTGCTTTTTAACATACAAGACAATGAAATAGAAGCAAGTACTTGGGCAGATCACAGTCCAAAAACACCTGTATGGAAAGGACAAAAAATGAGATCTAGATGGATTTTAAATAATATGAAATTAAAGGAAAAAGACTTCAAACAGAAAATTGAGAGAGAATTGACTTTTTTCTTTCAAGAAAATACAAAAGAGAATACATCATTACAGAACCTCTGGGACATGATGAAGGCTTATACAAGAGGTTTGATAATGGACTATACAAGGAAAAGAAATATAAAACAGAAAAAAACCTTTCAAATATTGGAAGATGACTACAAGAAGTTGGAAAAAGAACTACAGAAATTTCCATAAAAAAGGACATTAAAATCAAAATGGACATAACTAAGCATAAAATGGGGCTAATGGAAAAAGAAAAAAATAGCACAAAAATTAGAATTGCTAAGCAAAACTATTTTGAAGATGCAAATAAACCAGGCAGATGGCTAGCATATAAATTGAGAAAGGAAAGAGACTCGAGAAGAATAAATCAATTGATAAACGAACAAGGACATGTATGCTATGGAAATGCGAAGAAAAAAATTATTCAAGATTACTATGGAAAACTGTTCCATCAAGAGAATGTTCACAAGAAAGAATTCAACAATACTTACAGGAAGCAAATTTGCCCCAGATACCCAAAGATATTGAAACAATGTTAGAAAGTAACAAAAACAATGAGGGAATTAACAGAAGCTTTAAAAAAGCAGAACATTGGAAAAGCACCAGGTCCGGACGGTTTGCCAGTGGAATTTTATAAGAAAACATTGAATCTTCACTTATAACAAAGAAGGGAATACCCGAAACATGGTCAGAAGCATATATAACACTTGTACCGAAGGAGGACACAGACCCACAGCAAGTTAAAAATTACCGACCTATATCACTATTAAATTCAGATTATAAAATTTTTGCTTCAATTCTGGCAGAAAGACTGAAAAGATATTTAAACAATTTTATTCATCCTGATCAAAATGGATTTCTGCCAAAGAGATAGATTAAAGATAATATGAGAATAATTTTAGATACACTGGAATACTATGAGACACATCCTGAAAAACAAATGGCTCTGATGTTTATAGATGCACAAAAAGCCTTTGATAATGTGAATTGGCGTTTTATGCTGTTACAATTGGACCAAATGGGCTTTGGTAAAAAAATTACTTAAGCCATAGAAACGATATATCATAAACAAACTGCAAAGGTTATGATAAATGGAGAGTTAACAGACTTTATAGGTAAAAGAAAAGGGACCAGACAAGGCTGTCCACTGGTGCCTCTGTTTGTGTTAACACTGGAAGTGCTGAATAGGAACACCAGAGAAGAAAAAGAAATAAAAGGAATGAAAATTAAAAAAAAGAAGAGTATAAATTACAAGCTTTTGCAGATAACCCAGTATTTGTATTAGAGGATCCATTGGAGTCTGCACCTAAACTGATAGAAAAGATAGAAGAATATGGGAAAGTAGCAGGTTTGAAAATAAAGAAAGATAAAACAAACATTTTAGCAAAGAACATGTTCGTAAGATGAAAGAAAGAATTGGAGGAAGTTTTGGGGATCCAGGTCACAAACAAGGTAAAGTATTTAGGGACACATATAACACAAAAATGTAGCACACTTAAGGACAATTATCTCAAACTGAAACAACAGATTGTGACAGATTTGATAAAATGGAAAAATTTACAATTATCACTGATTGGGAGAATATCTACAATTAAGATTGCCCAGAATCTTATACTTATTCCAGACAATTCCAATCAGATTAGGGAAAGATTTTTTTTGAAGATTTTAACAAAATAGTACTAAAATATATTTGGCAGGGGAAGAAAGTGAGAAACAAACTTAAATTTTTACAAGATGCAAGAATAAGAGGAGAATTTGCTTTGCCCAGTTGGGAATTATACTACCAAGTGACAAGTCTGATGTGGGTAAAGGAGTGAATAACATTAAGGAATACTAGACTTTTGATTTTAGAAGGACATGACTTGCTGTTTGGGTGGCATGCCTTCCTCTGGTATAAGGGAACTAAAACGCAGGGGTATTTTAGAAGACATTATATTCGAGAAGCATTGTTTCTAAACTGGGAGAAGATAAAAAAGCAATATTATTTAAAAATTCCACTGTGGTTATCTACTATTGAAGCTTTTTCCTATCCAATAATATATAAAAAGGAACAAACAGATAGGTATGATGATATATTGAATGAAAAGGGTGAACTTAAATCTATGCAAGTGTTGGAAGAACAAGGTGTAAAAAATGAATTGGTTTTCATATTTGCAAATACAATCCTGATTTGATAAAGATGTTAAAACAGAAGGTATCTATGACAAGTTGACTGATTTAGATAAAATTTTGACAGGTATTGATGAAAAAGTAATCAAAATTAGAGGAAGAACAAGTAAAAGAAACAGTGATTGCATGAGGGAAAAATTTTGGATATGGGATTGACTTAGATAAATGGTAAAAATTGTGGTCTCAAAATTATAAAATGACAATGTCAACTGCGTATAAAGAAAATTTGTATGAGATGTTTTACAAGTGGCACTTACGCCCGACGAGAATTGCCAGGATGTTCAAGGATAAATTGGATAAATGTTGGAAATGTCATCAGATACCTGGTTCATATTACCACATGTGGTGGACATGCTCGGATGCAAAAAGATATTGGACTATAATCCACACATGGTTGGAAAAAAATGACAAAACAATATATAGACTTTAAACCTGAGATATTTTTATTGGGAATTATACCAGAAATATATTATAAAGAATTGAAATATTTGATTGTCAATGTTTTAACAGCAGCTAGAATTGTATTTGCTAAGAATTGGAAAAAATGAAAAAAATACCTATGCAGGAGGAAATTATTAAGAAAATCATGGACTTCGCCGCAATGAGTAAATTGACATTTGAAATTAGAGAATAAGAGGATAAACAATTTTATATGATATGGGATTTATTTTATCAATGGTTAGATAAAAAGACATGGTAAAGAAATAGATTAGTAAGCCTTACAATAAAAGTTAATAGATTGATATAGAATACAATATAAAATATATAACCATTGGATGAATGTATAAGATTAAATCACAATGAAAATTAAAATATCTTGTATAAAATGATGGAAAAATAGTCAAATGAATGTTTAATAATTGATATTATATAAACACAAGCTAGATCGATAAGAGAATTTATATAATTTGTGAGTAATGGTAAAAAAAGGATAGCACAAAAGATTGTAACCAACTGACACACTGTATGTATATAATTGAAAGATGGTTTTATATTTTTATGTTTTGTTTGTATGTTTGTTGTAAAAAAATAAAAACTTTGTTTTAAAATCAGCCTACTGAAATAAATATCAAATTAAACTGCCCAATAATTTACCTATCATTACTATCAATGTAAACAGCCAATCTGTAGTATTATTAAATTTTGCTCGGCATCTGCTGCATGTTATTCTCTCTTCCTTGATCATTTATTTTTATTTATTTATTTTTATCTGTTAATTGCTTACAAGATAATAGGTATAAGTAAAAACATAGTTATGAAAACATGGATACATATAAGAAAAATAAAAAAGATATAAAAGAAACAATAGGACAGGGACGGCACATTGGTGCACTTATGCACACACTCTGCAGTCCCCAAACTTGGCAACTTTAAGACTTTGGACTTCAACTCCCAGAATTCTATAGCCAGCTATGCCCACAAGTCTTAAAGTTGTCAAGTTTGGAAACCCCTGACATAGATCAACCATATGTACATGAAGTACATACGAAGCACTTCCACACCATATAAATGGGTGACAAAGATGAAATGATGAAAAATGGGAGACACTGATTACAGCATAGACAAAAAAATCATATATAATTATTGGATAGGGGATGATAGCAAAAAAGTAACATAAACCACTCATGGTTAGAACTTGCTTGCTTGAGTCCCAGCACTTTAGGATTGTGCAGTCCATTGGCAGCTGCGCAAAGCCATCCAGTCCCTTAGAATTATCCATTCACTCTACACACACACATATACACACACCCCTTATCCTTGCATGAAGGCACTGAACTCCAAGGGAAGTTCACCTGTTTGTGTCCCAGGTAAACCGAAAGCCCTGCAGGGGGTGGGGGATGCAGCAGCAGTGAGGCAGCAATGGCGATTCTGGCAGCGGGGGGGCTTCTGGAATCCCCTGCCATCCATGCGGCTGCACATGTGGTGCATCAGGGCTTCCAAGTTCTGCTCCTTGCAGCCACTGTCAGCTGTCCTGGACTTGATTAAGGGCTACCTTGCTGACATGAGCCTCTGGCTGGGGAGAGGAGAGAACGTTCTCTTCTCTCCTCTCACCAGCAAGCATGGCCCCGGCCCCGCAGCTTTTTCCTGGCCAGCAGGAGGAGGAGAGCGCTCTCTCCTCTCGTTGGCAAGCATGGCCCAGTCCATGCAATGGCTTGGAGGAGAAGTTCTCTCTTCTCACTGGTAAGCATGGCCCTGGCCCCACAGCAGCTTTTTCCTGGCCAGTGGGAGGAGGAGAATGCTCTCTCTTTTCACTGGCAAGCATAGCCCCAGCCCCACAGTGGCTTTTTCCTGGCCACTGGGAGGAGGAGAACGCTCTTTCCTCACTGGCAAGCATGGCCCCGGCCCCGCAACAGCTTGGAGGAGAACGCTGTCTCCTCTTGCTGGCAAGCACAGCCCAGGCTCCGTAGAGCTTTTTCCTGGTGAGCAGGAGGAGGACAACTTTCTCTCCTCTCCCTGGCAAGCACAGCCTCCAGGATGAGATGGGGTGTTGGGAGACAGCACAGCAGCCTAGGCTGGCCCAGGTGTCAACTCGACTGGAGCTTGCTTGTAGGCTCACTCACCCAGGGAGAATCAGGGACCCAATGAAAGGCAGGCAGCAATGGCAGTGAAGGCAGGTTAGCAATGGTGGATGAGATGAGGAATGATGGCAGGTTGGGGCAAGTAGGCGGGCAGGAAGAGGTAGGGCCAGCCAGTGGTGCGATTTATCAGTTCTCCAAACTGTACAGACTCATAACAACCAGTTCTACTGAACCGGTCTGAACCAGTAGAATCCCACCCCTGATTCCAGAGTTCTAAAGTAGCTGGCAGGTGTCATCTTGGAATCACTGTACCATATCTTTCAAAAATCCTGGAGCAATTGGAGCACTTTCTTTGATTTTTGGATAGTTTGTAAGTAGTTACAAATACAAATCTGTAGAACTGATGAACAAATGGAGGTAAAGACTGAGAGTCAATAGTCAAAACTAAAGGATAAGCCAACTATAAAAGAAATATGAAAACCCAGGAACATTATGTAGCTTAGATGAAGTCTCAATTCAGGGGTGAAATTCAACCACCTCACACCACCTCGGGAGAGGGGAGAGGGATGATTTGAATTGATTTGGAGAGGTGGTAGGGACGATTTGAATCAGTTGGACCTGCCTACGCCTGCCCAACTTCTTCCTTTTAGAGACTGAGTCCTACCCCCATGCACACACACCTTCTTCCTTTTAGAGACTGAGTCCCACCAAGCCACACCCACCAAGTCACACCCTCAGAGCTGGTAGGGAAATTTTTTGAATTTCACCTCTGTTTCAATTCTTCCATGGAACAACTATTTTTGCAATGATTCTGACTGGGTGTCTGCTATACATATAATCTTACATTTGGTAGGCAGGTACACTTTTATTTCATCTGAGTGTTAGCAATTTATTAAATAAAAATCTTTGGCTCTTATCAGCATAACCTGAACAGCCTCTATGCTTCAATAAGACCTGAAGGACATAGCATTTAATATATGGAACAAAAACCACTAAACATAAATATCACCTCATTAATTCCAATAAAAGTAGAACAATCAGGAACATAATTAATTTAACTGCTTTGGGTCCCATTGCCTAAGGAATAATAGTTGTAAAAAATACTATTCTTTTTTCAGAGTGTAAGGATAAAAGAAGAGTCTTTTTAAACTCATGTTCCAGTTGAGGAATAAAAATAATCTGACTGCATTTCTAGAAATACTGTAGCTTTCAGAGTCTCCTGCTTGGATGGTGGTGGTGGTGTGTGGATTACTAGATGACCTACAAGGTCCTTTCCAACTCTGCTAATCTAATCTAAAAATTGTATTCTTTATTATATTATAGATAATGTATAAAAATGTAAATTGACTCAATGAAATTATCCTAAAGTTGAAAAAATGAGAAATAATGAAACTGAACATGACATATTCACATATTCTTTAACTTTCCAGAGATAAATATGATAGATGTAACTACACATAATTGCAAAAATGAAAAAAACCAGGGTTATATACCATACATTTGACACATACAAAAACACATATATATTAACATTTAACAAAATTCCTAGGTACTTTGGATATGTGCTTTCATTATTATAACCAACCCCACTGGATAAACTGCCAAAGCTATTTCTCCCAGTAACTGCTACTGCAATACTTCTATTTAGATAAAGTTCTGGACACAAAGCATATAATTTCTAGAAATAAATATGGCTACACTGCAGTGGTGGCATTCAAGTAATTTAACAACTGGTTCTCCTAGTGATTGGTTGGGTGGGTGTGGCTTGGGAGGGTCATGTGACTGAGTGGGCATGGCCAACTCGACGTCACTCATCGCAAGGTGGGACAGCACCTTGCTGTGAGTGATGTCAAGTTGGCCATGCCCATTCAGTTACATAACTGATGCTGCAGAGATAGGGTGATTTTCTGTATACCTTTTCCCCACACACACATCCTTGGGCTGACAAAATAAAAGCCCAACTAAAGATTGTGATTGCCTGCTGAGATGCCTGCCAAATGCTGGCAAAAGAAGGGCAGGGGAAAAAAGAGAAGGGCTGATGGAAACGCCCCATTTTCCGCCTCCATTGGGCTGTCTGCACCGCACTGGATCGGGATGGGGAGCGGGGAAAGCAAAAACCTACTCGATCCGTACATACTCATCAGCACAATGGCAAATCCCTCTTCCAGCTCTCCTCTTACTCCAGGCACCAATTCCCCAAGCGCTCCATGTGTGCAACTCCCAATTTTTTTTTAAAGAATTAGAGTTGTCGGGAGGCAGGGCACACTCACTATTTCCCTCTATGACTGGCCTTGGAAAAGCCTGCCCTCACAATCGAACTCCCTTTCTTCCAGCCTTAGTTCAAGGAATCCTGGGTGTGGCAGTATATTGCATGCTTTTCACTCCAAGCAGCCTGAACTGGAAAACGCATGGCTGGGGTGGAGGAGCAATCCTTCATAACAAGCTCTGAACCGCTGCTGGTGCTCCAAATGTGGCTCTGGCTCTGGGTTTGGAGTGCTCATGATTGCTCTGCTTTTGTTCTTGCCTGGATCTTTTGTCTTTCCTATCATGGTGGTTAATTCTGCCAGTAATCAGGAAAAGAGGACCTCCAGGTAAGTTATGTTAATAATGGCTGTACTTTTGTGGTGCTTTCTGTTGTCTTGCTTGTTTGCCTGGGGATTTCTTAAAGAAGGGCTGAGATTTCTGGTGTGAGGTTTTGGGTCCTTGGAGGAACAATCCAGGGTTTTTATTGCAGTGGCTTTGTCTGGGGATTATGGAAAACACTGGTTTTTATCTGCAGTATTTTTTTTGGGGGGTGGGGTATATGATTTCAAAGTTATCTACTCATTAACAATGATCAAAAGTAATATTTGCTTATCCTTTTTACTGAAGTTTCCTTATATAATTGGTCTTTTCTTTTATATTTTACATTTCTAACTTTTGTTTCTGTTAGTTAGCCATTGATTAGAGAAATCCCATGTTAAAAAGTATTCTAAGCCTTCTCCTTTAGTGTAAATTTGTAATTGTTTATTTATTCATTTCTGCACATTCTAATATTTTAATTCATTTCATTCAACATATCTTTGTTTTTCCATTGTTGTGCAAACACAATTCTAGCAGCTGTTGCATCTGTAAAATTAAATGAATTCAATAAAATATTTCTGGTTTTAAACCCAGAATACCCTCTGTTAGGATTTGAATTTGAGCTTGTATTCTGATTGGTTGTCAGACACCCATGGGGCCATGCGGGGGCAACTCTGTAGGCTGTCCTGAGTGCCAGACTTGGTTGAGCCTTGCTGGATGATGATGTAATGAAGGGGTTTGGGCAATTCCTAATATAGCTCTACCTGGAGTAGACCTTTGTTATGTAAAATAGACTGGCCTAGGCCAGAATAATGGCCCATTAGCAAAGGTTGGGGGCGCTCAGTTCCTGCTGCTTTTGAATTTTTACTTTTCTTTTTAGGGGAAGTATTCTACCTTTTTAATATATCCTAAAATATTTCATTTTCCTAGGAGAGGGGGTGGGTTTTAACTTCCAACAAGGAAAAACTGTATCTTTCTTGTTTGTTGGACCCCATACTGATAAGACTGTACATTGTTGCTGCGTGAAAAAAGAGATCCCTCCCAGTCACATGACCACCAGGCCACGCCCAGCCAGTCACATGGACACCGGGCCATACCCAGCCAGTCACATGGACACTAGGTCATGCCCAGCCACACCCACCAAATAAGCCACACACACACAGTCACATGAACCCCTAGGCCACACCCACAATTGGCCATGCCCACAGAACCGGTAGTAAAAAAATTTGAATTCCACCACTGGATCATATACTATTTCAGATAAAGCCCCTGTCCCACTGTACTAACGGATGCAAAGAGGATGTAAAAACGTTTAAAAAAAGCTTGTCTTCCATTGGAAAATGCTATGCATCCATTGTGTACTCACTGCATACGTGTTTCATACATTTCCCTACATATACATACATACATATCAATACATATGCCTCAAGTATCCGTCCACTGAGATTTCATCCGTACAAAAAGTTTTGTGCTGCACAAAACTTTGTGAGCGGATGAACTTTTCGCCACGTACGATGTACATCCGTGGCATATACATTCTATGTCTGTTATCATCCGTTAAACATCAGCTGTATCCTCTCTGCAGCCTCTGGCCATCCCCTCAACTCACATCCGCTCCCACTGAAAATGGAAAGAGGGAGGAAACAAAAGGTACACGGAACGTCTACACAGTGTTAGAAGCATGGAAATAGAAAGGATGTAAGCATATGCATCTCGTATATAAAGGATTAAAACGGACATCCCAGTTTGTATCTGGGATGTATCTCAGATATTTAGGATGTCTGCAGTATGTCTAGAGTATGTAGAAGGACACTTAGCGGACTACCGATATTTCCTATAAAAAGGGGGAGGAAATCATCTAGATCACAGTATGAGTCTAGCAGCTGTAGTGTACAGACCTCTTCACCCTTGGTCTTGGTCTTCCACATCATCAATTGTTCTCCACCATGGATGAAGATACAGTCCGTATGGTAGCTGCGATCATTCATCACCAGAACCAAAACCTGTTCAGACTGTTTCACCTTTTATACAGAAGGAGAAGAAGGAGACGTCCAAGAGCTAAGTGAGGATGGATCGTGAGAAGAATGAAATTTCGACTCTATGACAAGCTGATGGTGGAGCTGAGGAATGAAGACCCTCGTACATTCCATCACTTCATGAGGATGCCACCAGCCATGTTTGATGAAGTTGTAGAGCATCTGACACCCAGGTTGACCAAGCCTAGCACCAACTTCTGTGCCAACCTGGACCCTGGACTAAAGGTGGAACTGACTCTGCAGCACCTGGCCTCGAGAACCACATACAGAAACATGCAGTATGCATGGAGGGTTTCACACAACAGCATCAGCAAAGTGGTCAGAGAAGTGGTTCAGGCCATCATTCAAGAATATATGGAGGAGCTCCTCAAGTGCCCCACCACTGAACAAGGCTGGAGGAAACTTGAAGAAGAGTGGTATCAGAGGTGGAACTTTCCCCACACCGTTGGAGCCATAGATGGGAAGCACCTGGCCTGCAAAGCTCCAGCCAACTCAGGGTCCACTTATTTCAACTACAAGGGCTTCTTCAGTATCATCCTCTTTGCCATGGTTGATGCTGACTACAAGTTCATGTACATCGATACTTCAGGCAACGGGTCAGCTTCAGATGGCCAGGTGACCTCAAGGATTCAGATGGCCAGGTGACCTCAAGGAGGGGCTGGAACGCAACCTCATCATGGGTTTTCCAGATCCAGACCCCCTACCCAATGACATACAAGATGTGCCCTACTTCATCATTGGTGATGACGCCTTCTCCCTCAGAACCTATCTCATGAAGCCGTACAGTTCAAGATACCTCACCCATGAAGAGAGAATCTTCAACTACAGGCTGTCCAGGGCAAGGCGGGTGGTGGAGAACGCCTTTGGCATCCTGGCCAACAGGTTCCAGATACTTCTCACCACCATGCAGCATGAGGCACATACTGTGAGGAGCATCATGGAAGATTGTTGCATCCTGCACAATCTCATGTGCACTGGCTACCCAGTGTTGCAGAACAGACTTGTGGACCGTCAACAAGGCAATGGGGACATGAAGCCTGGTGAATGGAGGCAAGGACGAAACCTGATAGACACTGTGGATGTACAAGGCCCCAACAGAGCTTCACATGAAGGGAAGAAGCAGTGCAACCTCCTGAGACACTGGTGCAACTCCCCAGCTGGAGCAGTGGAGTGGCAAGACAGGATGGTAGATGCTTAATGGATGCTTCCTTGAGCCTGTCACATAACACTGATGAGATTGTGCCATGTATGTTGAGTGGTCCTACAATGAATAGGGCATTAACAAAGAGCTTTGTTTATTTTGAAATGTGTTGATCAATGAATAAATTGTTATTGATTAAAAAGGTCCATATGTGTGGCAGCTGGGATGGTGGACAATACAGTCCCACTGTGCTTGCACTGGAGGTTTATCTATCCCACAACTATCCTTATCGATCCCACAAGCATGCAAAGACTTAACCATTTTTTCAAAGTTTTCACCAACACTTATTAAGTAAAAAAAATGAACCAAGTGTCTTAAGCAAAGATAACCTTTATTAACTTTCTTAGGTAAACTTTATGACTTTATTAAATAAGCAAAATGAACCAAGTAAACCTAATTAAGTGTGTTAAGCAAAGATAACCTTTGTTAACTTTCTTAAGTAAACTGTATGACTTTATTAAATAAACAAAATGAACCAAGTAAAATGTCTTAAGCAAAGATAAACTGAACAAGTAAACAACTCAGTCTCCGGCACTATTCTCAGTCACTCTGAGTCATGTCCATGGTCTCAGCTGTTCAGCGGGCAGGGACTGTGGAGGTGGCTGTGGCTTGAGTGCTGGTCTGAGGGGTCATTGGGGTGCTTGGCCCGGAGAGTACAACAGGGGATGGTGTGTTCACGAAGCTCTCCGAGAGCTGACTCAGTCCCGTGAGGTTGAGAGGCCCTTCATCAAGTACCTGAGATGTGAGGCACAAGACTGATGACAGATTGTCCATTGATGGGCTTGGCTGTGGGGTGGAGGAAGGGTTGGGAAGAGTGTCGTGGGGCTGTCTGGTCTGCAGCTGGGTGAGAACTGGCATCTGTGGCATCCGATGAACCTGGGCCTGGACTGGGAAGTTCTGCTTCTACTGTGGGAAGTCCTGGTAGTCGTACCCTTGGTAGGTGAGGGGCTGTTGAAAGCCGTGGAAGGGCTGTGACATTGCCTGGGGTGGAGGAGCAGACCTGGACTGGGTAGGAGCAGCTTCAGCTGGGCCTTGAGGGTTGTGCATTCGCTTTGAAATTCTCCCCCGGAACCCCTTCGGAGTTGTCATCTGCTTCCATCCACTGTCATCCACTAGGCTTCCTATGAAAATCTGTTTAACATCCCCGCTACATACTACCCATGTCCTTTATTTTCCATTCTTTTCCATTCTGTTTATTCAATTTTTCGCCACTTTTTGGAGCGGATGAAAATGGATGTAGCCACTCCCGAAATTTTGCTCATCCGCTGTGTCCTTTATGCAAACGTTTTGCGTCCATCGGCCAGTGGGACCTAGCCTTAAGTGGATATCTCTTCTTAGAAATATCCAGTGATGGAGCGTCCATGATTTCTGAAGGCAAGCTATTCCATCAATTAATTGTTCTCACTGTTAGGAAGTTTTTCCTTAATTCCAGGTTGCTTCTCTCTTTGTTAGTTTCCAACCATTGTTTTTTGTCCTCTGGTGCTCTTTAGAACATTTTGAACCTCTCTTTTTTGTGGCAGCTCTCAAATAGTGGAATACTGCTGTGATGTTGCCCCTAATTCTTCTTTTATAAGTTGCAATTGGTTTCTCCTAATACTGAACTTTAACCATTGCATCCCAGGGCTCCTGTCAATAAGCCATTGGAACTCATTGAAATGAACTTATATTTGGGAGTTAGAATTTAAGCACTAAATATAAGGCAATTATTTAAAGCAGCATAAGATGACACTGGTCTCTGTGTCTATTTGCTAGCAGAAGTATTAAAATTCTCTGCAGATTTGATAGGAAAACATTTTTGATTTATTCATTTAAGACACCATTTAATTCACATAATATGGTTCAATAAACTAAATATTAGCTTACACAAGCTCTACTAATGTAAACCAAGAAGACTAAAAGTGGATGTTAGTATAATACAATTTTCATCAGTAATCAGTTTCTGTTTTAGCTTGTTTTGAGATAAGCCATGTAATTGTCAATGATTCTACAGGCAGAACAGATTTTGCACCATAAAAAAGAAGAAAATATTGCCAAGTAACAGCACAGATCGAAGCAACGCAAGGCTAAAATAAATCGGATGTTATTAATGAATGTTGTGATTTATTTAGTTTTCTCTGTTATTGTTTTACTTATTTCAGGAAACATTCAAGCCAAGTTCAAGCACTTTGAAATTATCATATTTCATTTTTTTCCTAAATAATGTAATACCATATATGTTTAACCATGCAACATTGAATATTTATTAAGGATTGTTTTTCATTGCATCAGTGAAAGCTGAGGTGGTATTCAACAGGTTCTAACTAGTTCTGAAGAACTGGTAGCGGAAATTTTGAGTATTTCAGAGAACTGGCAAATACCACCTCTGCCTGGAGATTTTACAGTATCCTTTCCCTGCCATGCCCACCAAGCCACGCCCACAGAACCGGTAGTAAAAAAGATTTGAATCCCACCACTGAGTGAAAGGATCTCATTTAGTGTAGGAGCCAGAAGCAAAAAATGTTTGTTTAAACAAATCATGGTTGCATTTTCCTCTTTTATTCTGCCTTAGCAAGAAAACACATCAGGGATTTTGTCTGCCCAAGAAATGTGGGGAGAAAAGGCAAGAGTAAAGCTGCCAATAAATTTGCCACAGAAACCAAACCCCAAAAAATGAGATCACAATGCATTCTTACTCTCCTATTTACCAATATCTTGTTCTCTGTCATTCATTTTCTTTTCAAACAATATGCAAGCTACAATGGCTTTACAGGAGATGCTTCATAAAGAACAGAAGAGATAGGTGCATACTTATGGCACTCTACTAAAAAGCTTCAGATGACTGTCCCAGGGGCTACATGTAAATATTGGACCCATGGGAGGCAAGTTGCAGTTGGTACAAATGTGGTAGCTAGGCTGCTCATCAGTGGTGGAATCCTACCTTATTCGCTATCAGTTCGGTGGGTGATCACGCATGTGCGTACGCACTCCTAACAAGCCAATCAGCTGAGAGGATGAAGAAACAAAAAACTAGGAGCCACCCTCCCATGTGCTTTTTGGTTTTTTATCCACTCAGATGATTGTCAGATGCTTTTTTCACCTCCTCTAAGTTGATCAGAGGCTTTTTTTTAACTACCGGTTTTGCTGAACAGGTAGTGATTTTTACTCCTGGTTCAACTGAACCGGGCCGAACCAGTAGCACACCACCACTGCTGCTAACCAAAGCAAGATATTGACTCTTCTTAAACTGAATTAGCTGCATTTGTTGCTTAATAGATCTAATCAATCTGTTGCCTAATAGACATAATGTGTTTTGAGATTGACTTTCAAAGTCCTTCGTGACTTGACAAGTATTATTTTTCCCACTGTGAAACTCTTTGGCTGCTAAGAACTGCAAAAGAAGATGAGATGGCCTCTCTCTTCTTCAAGTAAAGGGAAAATTATTTTGATTTGGATCCAGGGTATGGAATATATTCCTCAAGAGTTGTATTTACTCCTGTGTTAGCATTTAGCAATTCTGCAAATAATATTATACTCATTTCTAAATACAGTTAGTCTTTACACACACAAAATCTGACACAAACATTCTATTTTTCTTCACACAAGACAATATATATTTTTCAAGCAAATATTTGACTAATAAAATATATTAGCTATATATAGAGCCTGGTAATAGATATACATATGGTCTGTGTGATAGATATAGATATATATCTGTGATTTACTCTGGATTTCATACTCAAGAGACCAACTACTAAGCATCAAGCAATGTTTATTTAATGGGCAGCTTTCTGTGGCTACACCCACTCCCACCCCCATCTTTACAAATGCAGAAGAGACTCCAATACAGGAACAATCAACTTCATCTGAACAATGGAAATACAAAAACAAAAGGAGGAGACACAGGAGCCAGAGAAGGGTAAGCAAGTGGGGATTTTGAATAGACTAAGGAAAAGTGGAATAAAAAATCCTCTTCCTTCACTCTTTCAGAATAATTTCACTGGCTGTAATACTACAGAAGATCATTATAATGTATTCTTGCTTGAACCCCCCAAAAACAAAACAAATGGCTCATGCCCCAAATTTCCTAAATGTACGACAACTACCTGCAATGACCTACTACATATTGACTTTACAAAAGATAACGTAAAAAAGTACGAAACCTAAAATAATCCCCATCTATTGGCCCTGACGGATTATGTGTATACTTCTTTAAAAAGCTCTCCATTGCCATAGCAGTGGAGATATATGACATATCATTCAGAACCAGCTCCTTACTGAACCTATGGTCCTTAGCAATGGTCATTCCTATCTTCAAAAAAGGTGACCCCAGCCTCGTTGAAAACTACAGACCAATCTCACTGTGTTGCATCACGTGCAAAATCATGGAATCAATCATTAACTAAAGGCCCTGTCACACTGCCCAACGGATGCAAAATGGACACAACGGACAAGCAAAATGTTCCATCCATTGTTATCTGCGGATGCGGAATGGAAGCCCAGCAGATGGAAGAGGATGGGAGTGGATGGCACAGCCGCTAGGCTTCCGGGGGGCCTCAGCAAAGCGGACGTGGAACGGAAAGAGCGGATGCACAGTGGATGCACAGCGGATGAAGCGGATGCAGAGCGGAAGCCTAGAAGATGCACAGCGGAAGCCTAACGGATGCCTGGCATTAACTGCGCATGCGGGGGGGATGCATTGCGTAAGCAACGCGGATATAAAGGGAAGCAGCTCGCACGTGGCCAGCATTCGGAGGAAAGACCTGCTGCAGGATACATCGAGTCCTTGCCTGCCCTGCCTGCATGCTTGCCTGAAAGCCTTGCTGCCAGTCTTCCTGCCAGCCTGCCTCCAAGCCTCCTGGCCAGCCTCCCTTCCAGTCTTGTTCTCTGCCTGCCTGCCAGCCTTGCTGCCAGCCTCCCTGCCAGCCAGTCTGCCAGCCAGTCTGCCTGCCAGCCTTGGTGCCTACCTGCCTGCCTGCCTTCCTGCCAGGCTTCCTGTCAGGCTCCCTGCCAGGCTTCCTGCCAGCCTTGGTGCAACCTTCCTGCCAGCCTTGGTGCCTGCCAGCCTCCCTGCCAGCCTCCCTGCCAGCCAGCAACCCCACAACCATGGGGAAGAAGCAAAAGTCTCAGCAACCTGCTGCCATCCCTGGCAAGAGGGACAGGGCCACCCTCCCGCCCCCTGTCTCTGACTGCTTCTGCTGGGGCTTCTGCTGCTCGGGCTCGCTCTTCTGGTGCTGGAGCTTCTGCTGAAGCTGCTCCTGGCAGTGGTGCTTCTGCTGCTGCGTACTCTGCTGAAGCTGCTCCTGGTCCTGCTGGTCCTGCTGGTCCTGCTTGTCCTGCTCATCCTGCTCGTCCTGCTCATGCTCCTGGACTTGCTCGTACTGCTCGTACTGCTTGTGCTCCTGGTCTTGCTCATCCTGCTCGTCCTGCTCGGGCTCCTGGTCCTGCTCGGGCTCCTGGTCCTGCTGGTGCTGCTGGTGCTGGTGCTGGTGCTGCTGGGGCTCCTGGTGCTTACTCTGCTGATGATGATCCTGGTGCTGCTGATCCTGCTGCTGCTGCTGCTGCTGCTGCTGATGATGATGATGATGATGATGATCCTGCTGTTGCTGCTGCTGCTGCTGCTGATGATGATTATGATCCTGCTGGTGATGATGATGATGATGATGATGATGATCCTGCTGGTGATGCTGCTGCTGGTGGTGTGGAGGAGCAGCCCCTACAACCTGGGAGCCCCTCTGATGAGGGCCCATCTGCTCCTGCCAAAGGGAGGAAGAGGCGTATGCAGGGACGGGAGAGGAGGCAATACTTCATCGAGAAGGAAGACAAGGATGAGGTGCTGGAGTGGCTGAGAGAGAATGACTATCTGTGGCGGAAGGGACACCGGCTGTACAGGGAAACCAAAAGGAAGCAGGCTGCTTGGAGAGAGAGGGCGGAGAGTATGGGTTACACTTCGGAGGTGCTCCTCGGCTGGTAGAAGCACATGCACACCTGGTACAGGAAGCTGCACCTGAAGAAATCTGGCCAGGCCATGGTTAAGCTGACGGACAGAGAGACCTACGTCAGGGCCAGGTGCAGCTTCCTGGAGGGTGAGATCCGCCACCGAGGAGCACCAGGAGCCCCTCTCACAGCCCTCTCTCTCCGGCAGCCTGCTGCGACCCAGTCCTCTTCCGGCTGAGAGTCAGTCCCTGTCTCCAGGCAGGTTTCTGTGGAGCGTGCCACGATGGAGAACCCGTAGACAGGTGTTGTAACCATGGTGGAGCACGTGGAGGACTCCCTGGTTGCGGTGGGAGAAAGGAGACATCGAGTCCACCACAGTCGTAGCTGCATCCACCCACCCTCCAGCTCCACCTCCACAGAAAGGCAGAGAGCCAGACAGCAAGAGGGGCAGAGCCACACTGTCCTGCTGGAGATCAGGGACACCATCCGCACCAGTATAGATCTCCACTCTCAGCTGGTCAGCACCGACTCCTCGTCCTCCAACCACAAGCCCTTCCTCACCTATGTCAACCAGACCCTCAAGAACATGGAGGAACCCCAGTACCAGGTGGTGAAGGACCGGATCACTGAGCTGCATCACAACCCTCCAGATCCAGAGGAATCTGCTCCCACCCAGTCCAGGTCTGCTCCTCCACCCCAGGTGATGTCCCTCCCATTCCAAGGATTCCCACAGCCCCTCACCTACAAGGGCTACGACTACCAGGAGGTCCAGCAGCACAGGCAGCAGCCCTTCCAGTCCAGGCACAGAGTCATCGGACGACACAGTTGCCACCGGTTCCACTGATGCCACCGATGCCACCTACGAAACTGCCACCGATGACAGCAATGCCACCCACGCCAGTCCTCACCCAGCTGCAGACCAGACAGCCCCACTACACTACTCCTTCCTCCACCCCACAGCCAAGCCTGGCCTCAGTACATCTCTCATCAGTACTGGGACTGATACCCCATGGCATGGAGGAAGGACCTCTCAGCATCGTGGGTCTGAGCCAGCTGTCTGAGAGATTCCTCAACACACCGTCCCCTGTTGTCCTCTCGGGGCCAGGCACCCCCATGATGATACAGACCAGCACTCCAGCACCACCCACCTCCACAGCACCTGAACCCTTCACACCTGAGACTGGGCACACCTCCGAGTGACCAATAAGAGTGCCAGAGACTGGGTAGCTGGCTTTCTGTGGACTTTATTTGGACACTTGACTTGGGTCATTTTTTTTTTACAGCTTGTTGTTCAATAAAGTTTATCTTTGATTCACATACTTGCTTCATTTCTTCTTTTGTAATAAAGTCTTGCTGGAAACTTTTAGAATTGGTTTAAGTCTTTGCATGCTTGTGGGATGGGTTAAGATAGCAGTGGGATAGATAAACCTCCAGTACAAGCATAGTGGGACTGTATGGTCCACCCTCCCAGGTGCCACACCTTTGGCCCTTCATTAGTAAGCATTGATCCACACATTTGAACATAAACACAACTCTTTATTAAATGCCCTGTTCATTGTAGGCCCACCCAACATATATGGCCCAATCTGATCCGTGTGATGAGACAGGCTGAAGGAAGCACCCATTAATCATCTATCATCCTGTCTTGTCACTCCACTGCTCCAGCTGGGGAGTTGCACCAGTGTCTTCAGAGGTTGCGCTGCTTCTTCCCTTCATGTGAGGCTCTGTTGGGGCCTTGCACATCCTGAGTGTCTATCAGGTTTCGCCCTTGCCTCCATTCACCAGGCTCCATGTCCCCATTACCTTGCTGGAGGTCCACAAGCCTGTTCTGCAAGACTGGGTAGTGGGTGCGCATGCAGCAAGCTTCCACGATCCTCCTCACGGTCTCTGGGCGATGCTGCATGGTGGTGAGAAGTACCTGGAACCTGTTCGCCAAGATGCCAAATGCGTTCTCCACCACCCGCCTTGCCCTGGACAGCCTGTAGTTGAAGATCCTCTCTTCACAGGTGAGGAGTCTGGAAGTGTAGGGCTTCATGAGGTAGGTTCTGAGGGAGAAGGCGTCATCCCCCACGATGAAGTAGGGCACATCTTGTGGGTTGTTGGGCAGGGGGTCTGGATCTGGGAAGCCCATGATGAGGTTGCCTTCCAGCCGCTCCTTGAGATCACTGGCATTGTATACCTGGGCATCTGAACATGACCCGCTGCCTGAAGCATCGATGTTGTTGAAATAAGTGGAGCCCGACTTGGGTGGTGCTTTGCAGGCCACGTGCTTGCCATCTATGGCTCCAACAGTGTGTGGGAAGTTCCACCTCTGATACCACTGCTCTGCAACTTTCTTCCATCCTTCTTCAGTGGTGGGGCACTGGAGGAGCTCCTCCAGGTATTCTTCGATGATGGCCTGCACTACTTCTCTGACCACAATGCTGATGGTGTTGTGTGGTGCCCTCCAGCCATACTGCATGCTCCTGTAGGTGGTCCCTGAGGCCAGGTGGCACAGAAGGAGTGCCACCTTGAGCCCAGGTTCCAGGCTGGGCCAGAAGTTGGTGTTTATCTTGGTCAACCTGGGTGTCAGGTGCTGCACAACTTCGTCAAACATGGCTGGAGGCATCCTCATGAAGTTCTGGAATGCCCGAGCATCTTCGTTCCTGAGTCCACCATCAGCTTGTTGTACAGTCTGTACTCTGCTCTTCTCCCAATCCATCTTCGGACCCAGATGCTTCTTGGCCGCCTCCTTTTCTTCCCATAGTAGAGTTCACAGAGCCTGTAGATGGCTTCGCACTGTTGCAGAAGGATGGTGGCTGCCAAAAGGAGTTTGTTACGATCCATGGTGGACATGACTGGATGCTTTGGAAGAGCAAGAGTCAGATGAAGGCTGCCGAGGTCTGCACAGCTAGGCTGCTGGTCTGAAAGTGAGATGCATGTGAGTTGCTCCCCCTTTTTATAGGCAGTATAGGTGTCCCTTTGCATCCTCTAGGCATCCTCTAGACATCCTTAATATCTGAGATAGTTCCCCTCTGCGAACGTTTTTTCAGTTTTAAACGCTTTGTTTCCATGCTGCATCCGTTCTGCATCCATTCTGCGTCCGTTCCGCTTCCTCCCTGCGTCCGAGCGGATGCGAGTTGCGCTGATGCGCAGCGGATGCCTAGCGGATATAGCGGATGCGTAGCGGATGCAGAATGGATGAATTGGATACATTTTCTGTGCAAAAGTTTTGAGCAGCTCAAAACTTTCTGAGTGGATGAAACGTCAATAAACGGATGCTGGACGGATAGAGAGGAAGCAAAACGGAAGCAGTGAGTACATCGCATTTTCCAACAGATGGCAAGCTTTTTTGTCCATTTTACATCCTCTTTGCATCCGTTGGTGCAGTGTGACAGGGGCTTAATCCATGACCCTCCACTCAGAATCAAACAACCTACTCCCCAAAAATCAATTTGGTTTCAGGAAAACCAAATGCTACCATCCTTCAAAGTAACCTTGATTATGTGTCTCAATGGTCAAACAATTGGCAACTCCAAATCCTGACCAACAAATGCTCTGTCCTACACATTGGTAAAAAAATCAGTACACCAAATGCAATCTAGGCAGATATGACCTCGTTGACAACGCTCACTCTGTCAAGGACCTTGGAGTACTCATATCTAATGACCTGAGCACCGGAGTTCACTGCAACAACACTGCCAAAAAAGCTTCAAGAGTTGTAAATCTTAAGCTTCTCCTCTGGTAATACTGAATTACTAACTTGGGCATACAAACCTTTGCTAGACCAATACTTGAATACAGCTCGGGTGTCTGGAATCTGCATTGTATATCAGAGATTAATACAATTGAGAGTGCCCAGAAGAATTTCACAAGAAGAGTACTATACTCCTCTGTTTGCAACAGAATACCCTACACCACCAGGCTTGAAATTTGAACTTGGACAATCTAGAAATACACTGCCTGTGGTTTGACTAAAGCATAGTATATAAAATTATCTGCTACAATGTCCTACCAGTCAAAGACTTTTTCAGTTTCAACCACAACAATACAAGAGCACACAACAGATAATAAACTTAATTTAAACCATTCCAAACAATTACAGAAAGTAGGACTTCAGCAACAGAGTGGTCAATGCCTGGAACACACAACCTGATTCTGTTGTTACATCCTCAAACTCACACTCCTTTTCCCTCAAACTAACCACTATTGACCTCACCCCATTCCTAAGAGGTATGTAAGGGACGTGCATAAGCACACAATCGTGCCTACTGTCCCTGACCTATTGTCCCCAAACTATATTGTCCCAGCACCTATTTCCTGTATTCATACTTATGTTTATTCTTGTCTCTGTTATCTTGAAAGTGATTGACAAATAAAATAAAATAAATAAACTGGAAAGAACACAAACACAGAGCATGTCAAGATATGAGTCTTCACTGTGAATATGTGGGCACTTATCATAAGGATCACATATCTTAACCATGAGTCCTGTGGACTGCTAACACAAGAGGATTTAAATATGTAGATACAAACAAAAATATTTTAAAGCAAATAGAGCAAGTGGATATAAGCCAAAGAACAAAGATTTCTTCTTACATGTGATGCAAAGTTAGAAATAGCATTGGAGAAAAGAGGAGTAAGCAAAGATGAACAGCCTGAAAGGAAGCTTATGGAACAAAATAAAGTCATAATTAAACTGACCAGCAATAAAGTAATGAGTGTACCAAATGCCTCACATGAAGTTGAGTCAAGCCATAACATAGTCATGTTTATTTGAAAATGGACCATAAATCAGATCATAACTCTGTCTCTAAAGCCCATGTCACACTGAAACAACGGATGCAAAGAGGATGTAAAACAGACAAAAAACCTTGCCATCCATTCGAAAATGCGATGTACTCACTGCCTCCGTTTTGCTTCCTCTCTTTTCATCCAGCATCCGTTTATTGACGTTTCATCCGCTCCGAAAGTTTTGGGCTGCCTAAAACTTTTGCGCGGAAAATGTATCCAGTTTGTCCGTTCTACGTCCGCTACGCATCCATTACACATCGGCTATATCCGCTAGGCATCCGTTCCGCATCCGCGCAACTCGCATCCGCTCAGATGCAGGGAGGAAGCGGAACGGATGCAGAACGGATGCCTAGCGGATACAGAATGGAAACAAAGCGTTTAAAATGGAAAAAACGTTCGCAGAGGGGACCTATCTCGGATATTAAGGATGCCTAGAGGATGCCTAGAGGATGCCTAGCGGAAAACCTATACTGCCTATAAAAAGGGGGAGCAACTCGCCTGCATCTCACTTTCAGAACAGCAGCCCAGCGGTGCAGACCTCTGCAGCCTTCATCTACCTCTTCCTCTTCCACAGCATCCAGTCATGTCCACCGTGGATTGTAACAAAGTCCTTTCGGCAGCCACCATCATTCTGCAACAGTGCGAAGCCATCTGCAGGCTCTGTGAACTCTACTGCGAGAAGAAAAGGAGCCACCCAAAAAGATTCTGGATCTCAAGATGGTTCTCCAGAAGAGCAGAGGATGGACTGTACAACAAGCTGATGGTGGAGCTCAGGAGCGAAGACACTCGGGCATTCCAGAACTTCATGAGGATGCCTCCAGCCATGTTTGATGAAGTTGTGCAGTGGCTGATACCCAGGTTGACCAAGGCAAACACCAACTTCCGGCCCAGCCTGGAACCTGGGCTCAAGGTGGCACTCACTCTGCACCACCTGGCCTCAGGGACCACCTACAGGAGCATGCAGTACGGCTGGAGGGTGCCAACCAACACCATCAGCATTGTGGTCAGAGAAGTGGTGCAAGCCATCATTGAAGAATACAAGGAGGAGCTCCTCCAGTACCCCTCCACTGAAGAAGGATGGAAGAAAGTTGCAGAGCAGTGGTATCAGAAATGGAACTTACCACACACCATTGGAGCCATAGATGGCAAGCATGTGGCCTGCAAATCTCCAGCCAAGTCGGGGTCCACTTATTTCAACTCCAAGGGCTTCTTCAGCATCATCCTCTTCGCCATGGTCGATGCTGACTACAAGTTCATGTACATCGATGCTTCAGGCAACGGGTCATCTATAGATGCCCAGGTATACAACGCCAGTCACCTCAAGGAGGAGCTGGAACGCAACCTCATGGTGGGCTTCCCAGATCCAGAACCCCTGCCCAACGACACACAAGATGTGCCCTACTTCATCGTGGGGGATGACGCCTTCTCCCTCACAACCTACCTCATGAAGCCCTACACCTCCAGACTCCTCACCCATGAAGAGAGGATCTTCAACTACAGGCTGTCCAGGGCAAGGCGGGTGGTGGAAAATGCCTTTGGCATCCTGACCAACAGGTTCTAGGTACTTCTCACCACCATGCAGCATTGACCAGAGACCGTCAGGAGGATCATGGAAGCTTGCTACATCCTGCACAATCTCATGCGCACCCGCTACCCAGACTTGCAGAACAGGCTCGTGGACCTCCAGCAAGGCAATGGGGACATGGAGCCTGGGAAATGAAGGCTAGGGTGAAACCTGATCGACACTGAGGATGTGCAAGGCCCCAACAGAGCCTCACATGAAGGGAAGAAGCAGCGCAACCTCCTGAGACAATGGTGCAACTCCCCAGCTGGAGCAGTGGAGTGGCAGGACAGGATGGTAGATGCTTAATGGATGCTTCCTTCAGCCTGTCTCATCACACGGATGAGATTGGGCCATGTATGTTTGGTTGGCCTACAATGAACTGGGCGTTTAATAAAGAGTTGTGTTTATGTTGACATGTGTGGATAATGATTACATTATTATTGATAATAAAGGGCCGTAGGTGTGACACCTGGGAGGGTGGACCATACAGTCCCACTATGCTTGCACTGGAGGTTTATCTATCCCACAGCTATTACCCATCCCAAAGGTATCCCTGCCCATCCCACTGCTATCTTAAGCATGCAAAGGCTTAAACCATTTCTAAAAGTTTCCAGCAAGACTTTATTAAAAAAAAGAAATGAAGCAAGTGTGTGAATCATAAATAGACTTTATTAACAACAAGCTATAAGACAAAAATGAGTCTGTGGCACTCCTCTTGGTCGCTCAGTCTCAGGGGTGAAGGGTGCAGGTGCTGTGGAGGTGGCTGGTGCTGGAGTGCTTGTCATCAGCTCCTCCAGAAGCAGAAGCAGCAGAAGCGCCAGCCCCAGAAGAACAAGCCCATGCTGCAGAAGCCCCAGCAGAACCAGAGTGAGGGCCAGGGGGTGGGATGGTAGCCCTGTCCCTCTTGCCAGAGCTGGTAGCAGATGGCTGAGGCTTGCTGTGCTTCTGCATGGTTGTGGGGTTGCTGGCTGGCAGGGAGGCTGGCAGGAAGGCTGGCAGGGAGGCTGGCACCAAAGCAGGCACCAAGGCTGGCAGGGAGGCAGGCACCAAGGCTTGCAGGCAGACATGAACCAAGGCTGGCAGGAAGGCAGACAGCAAGGCTGGCAGGCAGACCGGCTGGCAGCAAGGCTTGCAGGGAGGCTGGCAGCAAGGCTGGCAGGGAGGCTGGCAGCAAGGCTGGCAGCAAGGCTGGTAGCAAGGCTTGCTGCAAGGCTGGCCGGCAGACATGCAGGCAGGGCAGGCAAGGCAGTCGATGTGTCCGGAAGCAGGTCTTTCCTCTGAATGGCAACCTGCTTCCGAGCTGCTTCCGTTATATCCGTGGGGCTGACGCAATGCACCCTCCCCACATGCGCAGTGAATGCCAGGCATCCATTAGGCTTCCGCTCTGCATCCGCTTCATCCATTAAGCGTCCGCTCTGCATCCACTCTTTCCGTTCCGCGTCCGCTTTGCTGAGGCCCCCCGGAAGCCCTGCGGATGTGCCACCCACTCCCATCCGCTTCCATCCGCTGGGCTTCCGTTCCACATCCGATTTGCATCCGCCCTGCGTCCTCCCCGCGTTCATGTTATCTGTTCCGGTTATGCAAATTTTTGCCCCTTTTGAGAGCGGATAACAACGGATGGAATTGCTCGTCCGTTGTGTCCTTTTTGCATCCGTTGGCCAGTGTGACATGGGCTTAACAAAGGGTTGAATATTTACATAAACCAAATGAAAACTTCACTGTTATGTTATAGTAGTTATATTTTGCAGCATTAGTTACTGTGTACAGGTAGTCCTCAAATGACAACAGTTCATTTAGTGACCATTCAGGGTTACAAAAGCACTGAAAAAAGTAATTCATGCCCGTTTTTCAGAGTTATGACGTTTGCAGCATCCCCACGATTATGTGATCAAAATTCAGATGCTTGGCAACTGGTTCATATTTATGTCCGTTGCAGGGTCCCAAGTTCACATGATCACTTTTTGTGATCTTCTGACAAGCAAACTCAATGGGTAGCTGGATTTACTTAACAATTATGTTATTAACTGGGTTAGTAACTCATGAACTGCAGTGATTCACTTAACAACTGTGGCAAGAAAGGTTGTAAGTGGGGGCAAAATGTACTTCACAAATGTCTTATTTAGCAACAAAAATTTGGGATTAAATTGTGATTGTAAATCGAGGACTACCAATACAATATTCTAGTTTATACTATTCAGTAACCACTATAGGAAAAAATAATTAACATGTATACATTAATAATATGTTAATAAGTAAAGTAAAAACATGCAAAGCCTAATTATTAAGATAAAGAATACACGAATGAGCACTGTTGATAATTTTATTCACTGATTAATATTCATTCTGTATATTGAAATATTGAAATATTAATTCCATATATTAAAATAGAAGAAGGACTAAATATATCGCAGAATAAGAAAAAAATCACAATATGGAATAATTGTTTCAGCAGATTAATGAAAAGTAAACAAAATCCGGGAAGGAGCTGGTGTTGCAACGATAGGGCATGCAATCTTGGAGGTCTGAGATGACAAGAACCTTGGATAATTAAATAAAGTGCAGTGTGTCTTTTTTATTTTCTTAAGTTGGGTCACCCCCGCCCTTACCAGCTGTACTGTTCATTTTTTCTTTTTAAAACCTTTATTTTTGTAACATTTTCATCTTTGCTTTGTATTTCAAACGGAAAGCCTTTTTTCTTTTTTCTTTTCCTTTCTTCTTTGGGATTTTTTGTTTTTCGATATGCTTTTTTTTTATTTGAAAATTTTCAATTGGGTTAAGGTGTTGAAGAACCTGAAGAATTACTTTTTTTTATTCTTTTTTACTTTTTGCTCTTTTTGAACTTATTTTATTCTTCTCCTTCCTTTCTACCTAATTACTGATTGGATTAAGGTTAAGAAGAACTTTAAGATTTTTTTTCTCCTTTTCTTTTTATTATGATTGGGTTTTTCTCTCTACCATTCTTATTTTTCATTTTGGATTATAATTGGCTATTTCATAATTGGATTAGGGTTTAGAAGAACCCAAAGATCCCGAATTGTTTAAAATGAGTAGGAAGTTTATAACTTCCGGCTCCTCAAATTCTACTTCTGCCTCCCCACTATCTTGAGGACAACGTTCAATTCAGACAATGTTAAAGCAAGACAAAGATCAAGAAAGAGTGACTCTACAGATGATTATGCAAGGAATCCAAGACCTTAAAATAAAATCAGATACCATTGAAAAGAGAATAGAAAACATTGAGCAAAGAACAGAGAAAAATGATGGAAAGGTAGAGAATATTCAACAAATGATGGTAAAGTATGATGAGAGATTCCAAAAAACTGAAGAAGATAAACAAAGAGACAAGAAGATTGGAGATATTGATAGCAGATTAACAGTAGTTGAACAAGATAAAAATGGGATACTGAAATGGGAGATGAACAGATCAGAATTTTATCTCAGATTTCAAAACATAGAGGAAGAAAAAGGACAAAATCTTGCTGAGATAATGATAGAAATATTGGCTGAAGCTTTGGAAATAACAGAAGAGAAGATGATGGATGGAGTAGATGAGGTATACCGAGTTTTTACAAGATATGCGATGAGAAATAACCTATCAAGAGAAGTTCATATCAGATTTACAAAAAAAGCCATTAAAGCACAAATATTACAAGTGGTAAGAGAGAAAACATTGAAAGGCAAGGAGATTGTGGTTTTAAAGCAAATACCCAGAAGAGTAAGAGAGATAAGAAGACAAAATTAATTTTTGACTAAAATGCTATTGAAAAAAGAGGTGAATTATAGATGGCTAATCCCAGAAGGGTTAATGTTTACATAGAAAGAACAGAGATATAGAATTGACTCAATCGAGAAAGCAGGATTATTTTATGCATAATTTTTTGGAAGGAGAGAGGAGGCAGAAAAAGAGATTTCACTAATTGAATTTCAAGATGACCAAATGGAGCCTGAAAAAGAAGAAGGCACAGTAGGTGGATTGGTGGAGACTAAAGAACAATGTGAACCAAGATCTACAAGAGCTGCCAAACCTAACTACAAAGCATAATCATGGAAGAGAAAAAACTGATTACAATGAATATAAATGGACTTAATTCAGTTGTTAAAAGAAGAAAAACTTTTCACAAACTAGAGAAGCTAAAATTTGATATAATTTGTCTACAAGAAGTACATATTAAAAAACAATATGTACAACTGTTGGTACAGCCAAAATTAGGGAAAATATTTACTTCTTTGACTCAATGTAAGAAAAGAGGAGTGGTTTTATATATTAAAGAGACCATCTCAGCAAAATTGATTCATGCTGATGGTGGAAATAATGGACAATAATATGACAATACTCTTGATTGCAATTTACGCTCCAAATGATAAACAAGAAGAATTTTATAAAAAATTACACATGAAAATAACTGAACTGGACTATGTCAATATAGTTATGATGGGAGATTTCCTATCCTATTCCAATTCCTACAATGGAATTGTAGACAATAAACTGGACTATATAACAACAACAACAAAGCAGAATAGGAAGACTCTCCCCAAATCATTTTTTAAAATGATAGATGAAATAAATTTAAAAGATATATGGAGAGAAAGAAATGTTAAAACCAAACAATACACTTTTTACTCAAATAGACATTTAACATGGTTCAGAATAGATATGATTTGGACATCAACAGAATTAATATCTAATATTCAAGAAACAAATATCGAAACAAGTACTTGGGCAGACTACAATACAATGACAATTAAATGGAAAGGACAAAAAAGAAGATCGAGATGGACGTTAAATAATGCTATTCTAAAGGAGAAGGATTTTATGCAGCGGATGGAGAAAGAATTGGTTTTTTTCTTTAAAGAAAATAAAAAAGAAGATACTTCAATCCAGAACGTATGGGACACAATGAAGGCATATGCTAGAGGCTTGATAATAGACTACACAAGGAAAAGGAACATTAGGAAAAGGCAAGCCACGGAAGCTTTAGAAGATAAGTATAAAAGCCTCGAAAAAGAACTACAGAAAACACCACAGAAAAAAGACATTAAGCTAAAACTGGATACAATTAAGCATAAAAAGAGTTTAATAGAGAAAGAAGAATTACCACAGAAAATTAGAAGTGCTAAACAGAATTATTTTGAGGATGCAAACAAACCAGGTAGATGGTTAGCATACAAATTGAGAAAGGAAAAAGAATCAAGGAAAATACCGCAGTTAATAGATGATCAAGGTCAAGTTTGCCACAGCAATAAAGAGAAGAAGGAAATCATTCGAGACTTTTATGGGAAATTATATGAACAAGAGAATATTGATAAGGAAAGAGTTAAACAGTATTTACAGAATGCTAATCTGCCTAAGATACCTAAAGAGACTGAAAAAATGTTAGAAAGCAATATAATCATGATGGACTTCTGGAAGAATTCGTTAAAACATTACAAGAATCGCTGAACCTTCCATTGCTAGAAGTCATGAATGAAGTTATGCTGAAGAAGAAGATACCTAAAACATGGTCAGAAGCTTATATTATACTTATTCCAAAAGAAGAGACTGATCCATTACAAATTAAGAATTATAGACCCATTTCTTTATTAAATGCAGATTATAAAATCTTCGCTTCAATATTGGCAGAGAGACTTAAAAAAATTTTTTAAATAATTTTATTCATCCTGACCAAAATGGATTTTGCCAAAAAGACAAATTAAAGATAATATGAGAGTAATATTTGGAATATTATGAGGCTCACCCCGAAAAACAAATGGCTTTGATATTTTTAGATGCACAAAAGGCATTTGATAATGTGAACTGGAGATTCATGTTATTATTATTGGAACAGATGGGCTTTGCCAGAAAATTTGTTCAAGCAATACAAGCCATATATTAAAAGCAAACTGCACAGGTTTGCAGAGGGAGAATTAAAAGACTCTATCAATATAAAAAAAGGTACAAGACAAGGTTGCCCACTGTCACCTTTGCTATTTATATTAACTCTGGAAGTGTTAAATAGAAACTTTCGGGATGAAAAGAGCATAAAAGAAATGAAAACTAAAAAGGAAGAATTTAAATTGCAAGCTTTTGCAGATGACTTGGCCTTTATTTTAGAAGACCCTCTAGAAACAGCACCAAAACTATTGGAAAAGATAGAGGCATATGGCAAGGTGGCCAGCTTGAAAATAAACAAAGATAAGACAAAGATTTTGACAAAGAATATGTTACTAAGACAAAAAGAAGAATTGGCAGGTGTATTGAAAATTCAAGTCACGAACAAGGTTAAGTATTTGGGAATACATTTGACAGTAAGATGTAGTACATTAAAAGAGAACAATTACATTAAACTTAAACAACAGATACCACGAGACTTGACGAAATGGGAAAACCTACAATTGTCACTAATAGGGAGAATTTCAACAATCAAAATGAATATTTTACTCAGAATTCTATATTTGTTTCAAACAATACCAATTAGGCTTGGAAAGGACTACTTTGAAGATTTAAACAAAATTGTGTTAAAATAAATATGGCAGGGTAAGAAAGTGAGAATAAAGTTAAAACTCTTACAAGATGCTAGAATTAGAGGAGGATTTGGTCTGCCTAATTGGGAATTGTACTACCAAGCTACAAACTTGACATGGGTTAAGGAATGAATAACATTAAGAAATACTAGATTGTTGACACTAGAAGGACATGATTTGTTGTTGGGGTGGCATGCCTTTTTATGGTATAAGGGAACTAAAATACAGGATTATTTTAGAAGACATCATATACGGGAGTCTCTGTGGTTAAATTGGGAGAAGATTAAAAGACAATGTTATTTGAAAATTCCAGTCTAGTTATCGACTATTGAAGCATTTTCTTATCCTATAACATATAAGAAGGAACAAACAGTTAGATATGGGGAAATTTTGAATGAAAAGGGTGAACTTAAATCGATGCAAAAACTAGAGGAACAAGGTATAAATTGTTCTTCTTATATGAATTGGTTTTCTTATTTTCTTAAACAGAAGGTTTCTATGATAAATTGACTGATTTAGATCAGATTTTGACAGGTATTGATGAAAAGGTGATTAAAAAATTGTATGGATATTTATTAGAAATTAAACTAGAAGAAGAACAAGTTAACTAGAAGCTAACTAAAAGAAGAACAAACTATGATTGCTTGGGGGAAGAATTTTGGATATGGGATTGATCTAGAGAAATGGCAAAAATTGTTGTCTCAAAATTATAAAATGACAATGTCAACAGCATTTAAAGAAAATTTGTATCAGATGTTTTACAGGTGGTATTTTCCCCCCGACAAGAATAGCAAGAATGTTCAAGAACAAATCCGAAAGATGTTGGAAATGTCATCAGATACCTGGCTCATATTACCATATGTGGTGGACTTGTGCGGAAACAAAAAAAATATTGGACTAAAATCCACACGTGGTTGGAAAAAACGACTAAAAAACATATAGATTTAAAACCAGAGATATTTTTATTGGGAATTCTACCTGATACATACAGCAAAGATTTAAAATATTTGATTGTAAATGTATTAACAGCAGCTAGGATTGTATTTGCTAAAAATTGGAAAAATGAGAAAATACCATTGCAGGAGGAAATTATCAAGAAAATACTGGAATGAGCTGAAATGAGTAGATTGACATTTAAAATGAGCGAACAAGAGGATAAACAATTTTACAAAATTTGGGACTTTTTCTATCAATGGCTAGATAACAGAATATATTATTATATTATAGTATTTATAGTATATATAGTCATTATAGAAAATAATGAATATATAAAGATGTATTTCATTATTATTATTATTATTATTATTATTATTATTATTATTATTATTACATATATAAAATGTTTTTAGGATAGATTTGGAAGGACTATATGAATTGTTATAAAATAAACTAAGTAATGTATAGCTATCTCGCAAAGTATGAATGAACAAAATTATAGTCAAATGATTGATACATAATAATACTAGGATATTCAATTTCTGATAACATGAGTTATTATTATGTAATGTAACTGTAATTCATACTATGAAATCGATGCACAAAAAATTTGTAAACCAACTGACACACTGTTTGTACACTTATGGAAGAAAGTTGGATGTTTTTATGTTTTGTTTGTTTTTGTTTGTCCTTAAAAATCAATAAAACTTTACCCCCCCCAAAAAAGTAAACAAAATCCAACACAAAAATTCTTGAAGTTTTATAATTAAATATGAGATTTAGAAAAAGTAGGAAAGTGGATACAAAATACAATTTAAAATTCATTTTCCTTGTGCTTAGGTGTCTTCCTCATGCTTTCTCTCTCAGTAGTTCTGAGTATCAGAACCCTACATCACTGAGCTGAAGGCCTGCCTATTAGCCTACCAGCAAGGATAGGAAATTTTAAAAATGAAAACACATCAAGGAAGCTCTCAGGATGTGTGGCTACCCCAAGTGGGCCAAATCTAAAAAAAAAAAAAAAACACATGAGCTTTTCCATAACAGACAGTGAAGAGAACAATAAGCGAAGCAATGTTGTCATTCCATACATTGTCATTCCATACATTGCAGGAATATCAGAAAAGTTCAGGAAAATCTTCAGCCAACATAATATACAAGCACACTTCAAACCCAACAATAGATTAAGGTAGAAGCTTGTCCACCCCAAAAATAAAACAGTACAATGCGGTACAATGCAGTGAGAGATGTGCAGATCTCTACATTGGGGAAGCAAAAACAACCGCTTCATAAATGCATGGCACAATATAGGAGAACAAACCTGTCAGGACTAGAGTCAGCAGTCCATCTGCATTTAAAAGTCAAAGGCCACTCTTTTGAAGACAGCAAAGTCCACATTTTGGACAGAGAGGACTGGTGGTTTGAAAGAGGGGTCAAAGAGACCATTTATGTCAAAATTGAACAGCCCTCTATCAACAGAAGAAGAGGAATATGGCGTATCTATCTCTAGTCTACTGTTCTGACCAAGGCTTCCTGAGACAGTAACAATCACACGCTTAGTCCCAAGAACGCTCTTTTTATTTCAACGGCTGTGAATTATATTCATTCACAGCCCATAAATTGTCCCAAACAATTTGTGAATAGTCCAACAGAAGTCTACCACAGTCTTTTCAGGATAAGGCTGATAAGCACCCACCTTTATCTCCCCTGAAATTCTGCCAATGACTAAATTGCCAAATAGCTGTACAAGGCCAAATGGAGCACAAAGTCAACACGAAGTTTCAGAGTTTAAACCGATCAGAACAAACAAAGTTGTTTCCTGCAAAGGCCCATGTCCCTTTGCTCCTCCTTTATGTCTTATGGGCCAATTATCTCTAAGCCTTCCTCCCGAGTTGCTCCTTTTGTCTTAACTGTTCTTGCCTTCTGGCAGCTCTGCGCAAGTGCAAACTGGGAACAAGCTCCCCCTGTTTTTCTGCCTCGCTGATATCAGATTCTGGAGGCTCCAGAGTCAGCACATAACTCTCAGATGGCCCTGGCCCCATCTCTGTGATGGATGCAGATCCCTCGCCTGAGCCTCCCCAGACTCCAGGACGGGCCTATGTTCCTCCCCAATGTCTGACTCTGCTGCCAGCTTCGCAGGCTGCTGGCAGACCACAACATCTACAACATAGTCCTTTTAACAGTTCCAAGAACAGTCCACATTATTTGCACTATTCAGGTGACACTGATGTCACAGATAAATCTCCAGGTGACCTTAATGACTTGCTAAAAGAATGGAAATGACCAGGTGTCTGCAAGGACTATAAATCCTTTCCATTCTCAACCATCCAGTCAGAGCTGAAGAAGCTTCTTGGGTGAGAAGTGAAACATCTTCAAAGAAAAAAAAAGAAAAACCAGAAAGTCCAGTTGCCTCTTGAAAAAAGCACCTTTGGAACAACCAGGACCTGGATGACTGAGAATCTCGATGGACATTTTGAACAGCTTCCAGCTTTCAAACAGCATCTGCCCACTGCAGGTCCTTGGGAAGAATTCAATAAGTGAATAAAAATGCCAAATCCAGTCTAAACATTTGGCTGAATGTGCAATCAATCATCATAATAAAATAGCTTGATAAAAATTTTATCGACCAAAATTATTTTGAGTTGTAATGACAGTCACAGCCATCATGGAAACCTAAACCATTTTGTCTGAATACCTTCCTTTTGATCAGCAATACCTGCAAGCCGGAGTTATAAATCAGGCAGGGTACCAGAGCACCTTGAAGAAATAAAATGTAATGATAACTATCAGCAGCCAACTCTTGCTCATAAAGTGAAACCCTTTAGCAGAGAGGTCATTTAAGTTCTCCAGAAAGTGGGTGGTCATACTTGGGCTACAAAATGCACTACATATAGTGGACCCAGGTTCATGTCTCTGCCCTCCCAAGCTTGTCAGGATCACAATAAAATTAGTACATGCCACAGATATCTAAATAAAGTTCAAGCCTGTATTGGAAGAAATATCCATCAGGTTCAATTCCAAGCTGGGAGAAAGACATTGAAAACATGGAGGCTGATTGGAAAGTTGATTTAATGATGAAGCAACATGGATGGTTCTTCAGCAGCTGACCACATGGAGTTGAGAGTGAGAAATTTTTATACCTTCTCTTGGGGTTTGAACTTGAGCTTCCTGTTCCTGTGCAAGAACATGTATTTTACTGGCTGTTGTCAGACTCCCATCATAGGACCATACAGCTGGCTCTGTAAGTTGTTTGAGAAGTTTGGATGAAGTTTGGATTCTCTGAAATGATATAATGAAGAGGCTTGTGTCCTGAAAAAGTGTTGGGCAATTCCTATTGTGTCTTAATGTCTTTTCTCCTGTCTTGGATCTTGAGTGAGGGCTAATCCCATTCTGCCTTTGTTCAGACCTTGCTGCAGGGAATTTTTGCCTATGAATAGAGCTATCTATCTCTTTATCTCTTAAGTGCTGACATCTGCTGTGGGCTATTAAGGAAGGTGGGGGCTGCTTTCTCCCTCTAAGAAAACATGTCTCTCCATTTCTCATCCAGGGAATCCAGGAAAATAATTTCCTTATTTACCTTTCTATAGTCATATTTTCCTTTTTAATATTTCTCAAAATATTTCATTCTTCTAGGAGAGGGGTGTGTGCTAACTTTCTACAATTGGTGCTATGTTACTAAGCCTTATTATTATGAGAGAAAACTAAAATGAATTGGAAGGAGGATCCACTTAGTATCATTGAGCAATCATGTGGCTTTGTGGTTTTCAAATATAAAAGGACTGGTGTGAGCTGTGAAAGATTGTCAGTCAGCCTTAAGCTCTCCCCTTGACTACTTGTCAGATTGATTCTCATTGCAATATGATCAATGAATGAATGAATTATTTATTGCCAAGTGTGATTAGACACACAAGGAATTTGTCTTGGTGCATATGCTCTCAGTTACATAAAAAGAAAAGATACATTTATCAAGAAATAGAGTACAACACTTAAAATAGTCATGTTGTGGTTAGCCGGCAGCAGGTGCAGACAGCGAAGGAGAACGAGGACTCAGATGAGGGGCCAGGACCATTAGGGAGTGGACTGCTGCCTTCAGAGATTGTGGGGACTGGCAGCAGTGAACAGGAGGTTCCCAGGGAGCCTGTGCCAAGTGAGCGTGCGTGCAGGATTACTCGTAGGAAAGAGCAGTTACAACAGCACAGGCGACTCAGGAGTAAGGCTGTAAGGTAATGGCCCCTCCTTCAAGAAGATAAAAGCCAGCTGTAAAACTAACCTTCTTTGCAGAAAGCAAAGATATTTTGAAACTACAGCCATGTAGACATTCCAGTATCCTGAGTTTGTATTTGAAAATTCTTATTTTGCAAATTATTTCTTGTCTGTTATCCTTTGGCAAGTCTCACACAATTTGGCAAGGCTTGTGCTTATCACAGCTAATTATTTTGTAAAAGTATTACAAGGTTTCTGTTCTTTTTGAATTGTGTTTGATTTGTTGGAAAAGGGCGTGGGTCAGGACAAGTCATAGGGTGCAACTAGGGAATCAAATCAGTGGGGGGATTCAAAATATTTTATTCCTGGTTCTGGACCTTGGTGCGCATGGCAGGGGAAGGTTACTGAAAAATCCCCATTCCCTCCCCACCTCACTAACCTGCTTTCCAGATCTGTTCTCCTGGGCAGAGCAACCAAAGAAGACCCAGCCAATCAGCTGGGATTCAATGGAAGGCAGAGAAGGGATGGGATTGGAATGGCTAGTCAGAGGTGGGATTTACCGGTTCTCCGAACTACTCAAACTTTCCACTACCGATTCTCCAGAACTGGTCAGAAACTGCTGAATACCACCTCTGAATCAAATCATACTTGGAAACAGTCAATATTAATCGTAAGGATACAAGCAATAAAGTTACAATCATAAAGTCAGAAGTGGGAAGGGATGGGTGATAGGAGTGGTGAGAATATTAATAGTAACAGTAATGCAGACTTAGTAAATAGTTAGACAGTGTTGAGGGAATTATTTGTTTAGCAGAGTGATAGTGTTTGGGGGAAAAACTGTCTTGTGTCTAGTTGTTATGGTGTGCAATGCTCTATAGTGTTGTTTTGAGAGTAGGAGTTCAAGTAGTTTATGTCCAGGATGTGTAAATATTTTCACAGCTCTCTTTTTGACTCATGAAGTATACAGGTCCTCAATGGAAGGCAGGTTGATAGTAATTGTTTTTTCTACAGTACTAATTATCCTCTGATGTCTGTGTCTGTCTTGTTGGGTTGCAGAACCAAACCAGATAGTTATAGAGATGCAGGTGACAGACTGAATAATTCCTCTGTAGAATTGTATCAGCAGCTCTTTGGGCAGTTTGAGCTTTCTGAGTTGGTGCAGAAAGAATGTAAGTGTTTATCATGTTTTAAATTCTAATAAACCTCTGAATCCTAAAAGTGAGAATTTTGTAGTGTGCTGTCTGTTCAATTGTTATTAAGTGTAGCTATGCTCAATAATTAGGTCCCCCCCCCGACACCATGACCTTGATGACTGAAGAATCCCCATAGACAAGAAATTCCTGTGCTCAGTGAACCAACAAAGCATCCTTTCATACCCAGGAGAAGCCATCATTAGATCCATTCTCACTGCTTAAAGATACCAGCTGGTCTCACTAACCTCACAATATATCCTACATAAATCATCCAGATTTAAGGAAAGATCTCTTGCTCCCAGAAAGGCAGTAAAAAAAAAATCAGACAGAATGCCAAGCTTGCATCCTGCCTCTCAGCCATTTTTTCTATGGCTATACCAACCCTTATGTAAATAGCTCTTAATCCAACCAGTCCCTCCTTCCTAGCCTCAAAATAAAAGTACCAGAAAAAGAAAAAAACTTCAGAGAAGCCTCTCAGGTTATAGAAAGTCTGGGCATACTGCCAAGTACCATTAACAGCTGTTACAATATAACAAGGCTTAACCCAGAGGTAGTTTTGGAAAACAGTTAAGCAGGGCAATATTAAGGACTAGGCTAGAACACACAACACAGAGAATACCTCCTTCCTGCCTTCCTGACAGGATTAACCTTATAAGATGGGAAAAAGAAAAATCTGTTGGAAGGAGATTTCTTCCAACAGCTGGTTCGCTGAACTGCTCAGAAAGTTAGCTACTGGTTCTCCTGAACTGGTGCGAATAGGTTGGACAGATTGACAGAAAAATTCACTTATATTTTCTGACTACTTAGTTGTTGATAAGAATGCTAAAGATCATTCCTTGGTCCTTTCTGGATTCTTAAGTAAAAAAAAAAATGACTGAAACACTAACAGATTCTGAAACTGAGTCTATCACAAACTTGAAACAGCAAAAAATATTTTGAGTGTTAGATTTTAATTTATTGTATTAAGTGCCTATTGCATTGATTATAAAAAGATCTTCATGCCACTGTGCAATGTGCTAAGAGAAAAAATGAATCTCAAAATATTTCATGAGAAATCTAGGTACAGGACAGGAAGACTCAGTACAGAGAGAACATAGTAAAACAGACCTAGGTTGTGTAATTTTCCTTGATTTATTCAACATATTAAGGCAGGACATAAAAACATATTAATTTTAGAGAAATAATGATACAAGTTTTATAGATAGTGAAATATGTAGTATTAACAAGAGAAAGAACAAGGAGGTGTGAAAAGCCAAACCACAAGGATCATCTATCAGTCACACATTTGCCAAGACACCTAGTCTCGCTTGTAACAAAACCACAAGCTAGGGAGTTTAGCAAAATGGGTTTGTGTCATCCAGACATCCTAGCCGAGCAACAGGGGAGGGGGAAAGCTGTGTTTCAAGTAACCAATGAATGACTGACAAGTTATATTTCTGTGTTTTTCCCCTTCTGAAGTATATAGGCATGTGCTGTTCTATAAGAAATTTGTTCAGAAGTTACTCCAACTAAAATACTCCGAACCTGTTTGCGCAAATAAAACCAGCTTATTTTTGGATTTCAAGGTCTGAGTAATTTCCTGCATAATCTGAATATATCTTGGGGAGAGCTGGATTGGAAGACAACGAGTGTATTTTAAAATTTGAGAAAGAAACATCAGTAACCTGAAAAATGATACTATTCTTTTTGCTGATGATACTATACTATTCTGATGATACTATTCTTTTTGCTGATAATGTAAGGGATCTACAATCTCTAGTGATAAAAGTCAATAAATACAATAAAAATGGGATTAAATTAGATGTAAATAAGACCAAACTATTGACAAAGAGTTTAAAGTGCCTTTTACAAAAATCCATGAACAATAAAAGAAAAAGTAGACAGGAAATTTGCCATAAGCCACTATTTGGCACAGCAGCTATAAGGCCTTGGGAAAGATATTCAAATTCTAGAATGTGTTTATAAAGTAGTAAATACTATAAAATAGTGCATGCATTGGTATTCTCTGTGACATTCTATGGAAGCAACAGTTAGACTTTGAAGAAATAGGAAAGGAAGAATATTGATATTTTTTTAACTTTGGTATCAGAGAAGACTCCTGAGAATATTGTGGATAGCCAAGCAAAGAAACAAAAGAATCATCAAACAAATCAACTCAGAGTTCTCATTTGATACTCAAATGAGAGACATTAGGCAAAAACCTAGAGAAGACTTTATTACTGGGAAAGTGTCAGAGTTTACAGCAATCCAACCAGCACACAAGTAAATAATTAGGCAGGCTCGCAACAGATCCTGTTTCTTAGTCACCAAACAATTCCCATTGGCTGACTTGTTATGGCTATCCCAGCTCATATTTTTTAATACTCTAACAGAAAGCTGGAAGGAAAAAGGACAATTTCATGATGGATAAACTTAATTACAGTGGTGATATGTGTATTATTGAAAGACCATGGAGAAAACCTAGGTGATTAATAAGAGTCAAATTTATTATTGATTGATAAGAGTCAAATTTATTAAATTGGTGATTGGTGACCAATCAATCAGTCAGTCAAACAACAATTTTAAGAACAATTTGCAAGTTACAAAATGCTAATCTCATACAGTACATGATATTTTTCGGACTATAAGACACTCTGAATAAGACACACCTAATTTTGGGGGAGAAAAACAAGAAAAGAATAATCTGCCTCTGCCTTCCAGCAATTTGCCTCCTTGCAGTAAACAGCAAACAGCCTGCTCAGCTTCAAAACAGTCTGATTGAGCAGCTGATTGTCGGTTGGAATTGCAATGGAATGGGCAGAAAATGGGGTGCACAGAGGCTAAAAACAGGGTGCGTGGAAGTAGAAAATAGGATGCAGAGGCAGAAAATGGGGCATGCGGAGAGAGCAATAGGCGATGGCAATCCCTGCAGCCTGAAACAGCTGACTGTTGGGAGATTGATTCAACTGACAATCAGCTGCTTGTGCTAATCAGGATGTGTTGAAGCTGACCAGGCTGTTTGCTGTTTGCTGCAAGGAGGCAAATTCCTGGGAGGCAGAGGCCGAAGGGTGAGGGCCAGTGGGTGGGCGGGCTTTTGCAACATTTGCTGTATAGGACACACAGGCATTTCCACCCACTTTGGGGGGTGGGAAGTGCATCTTATTTACCGAAAAGTATGGTACTGTGTTCATCTATGAATGGAAATTAGATTAGTTGTATATTAACATGCACTGGCTTAGAAATGTTAGTTCTGCATTCCCTCCAGTGGCTTCTTTGAGTCTTTTTTCTTTTCTCTACAGCAGGGGTGTCAAACTCAATTTCATTGAGGACTGCATCAGGATTGACTTTGGGGGCCTGTGTTGGGTTTGGCTGGAATGGGCATGGCCATGGCAGGCATGGCTGGGATGGGTGTGGCCAGGCCCCACTGCTGCTGTGCTCGCTCTCCTTGATCAGGTTGCTCATGATGTGCACAGGAAGACAAAGTGTGTGAGTCAGAGGGAGGCCCATTCCATCTCCTTACGAAGAGACCCGGCTTTGTAACTTACTTATTTACTTCCCTTCTTTTTCCTTCCCTCTTCATTTTCCTTTCTTTCTTCTTCCTTCTCCTCTTCTTTTCTTTTTCCTTCTTACTCTCTTTCCCTCTTTCCTTCTTTTGTTTGTCTTTCTGTCCCTTCTTGGATGCCCAAATGCAAAAGGGAAACAGTCCTTGCCTTGTGATCAAATGCCACTTTTGCTAGTAATTTGTGGCCACTTATAAGACTGAGAACAAACCAGGCTCAATTTATCCCATGCTTGCATTTCATTGGGGTTTCTGCATTCTATAGGGTAGTACAATAAAACTGTCAAAATGATGGCTCTGATAGTTGATCACAGCTCTTCTGTTTTTTATGTGCAACAGCTTTAGCATTTAAGAACAGAGGTAAGTTAGTGGCTTTTCTATTAATATATAATCCTTAAAAGGGGTCTCCTGTAGGAACCCTGACATGGTCTAATTTAGACTGGAAATATAGCAAAGAAAAATATTTTCCCCACTTGCTTCATCCTGTTTTCCCCACTGGAAATAGCTGCTTGAAATATACAAGGAGGGGATAATTTCCTAAAAGCTCACATTTCAAGAACACCAATGTGCACAGGGTGTTATCTCAGGGTGGGGAAGGCTGGGGGGGGGGGAGAGGAGGAGGAGAAGAACAGTGAGGCTTTGCACCAGCTGGCCAGGCAGGGAGCAGGTCAAGCAGTGATGGCTGGCTGGGAGGGGGCAATCATTAGGTGGCTGCCACTGCTTCAGGAGGCAAAAGGAGAAAAACGGCTCCTGCCCCCTTCCCCTGCTGCCACTGCCAGCAGCTTAAATGCTCCAACTAAAGCAGAGACTGCACACACTCTCTCTCTCATATAAACACACGCACATACACACACATACAGAGTTTGGAGAGCCCCCACCCTCTCTCCCTCTGCAGTGGCAATTGCAGTGCTTCACTGCCTGACTGGCAGGGAGCTTAGGTAAGGGGGTTTGGGGTAGGGGGTTGCTCTGCACCCCCTTGCTGTGCTTCATATTCTACCCACCACCACTTCACTGCTTGGGCTCTTGCTGCCCACACCGCTGCCAGCAGCTTGGGCTGAAGATCACTCTGTCTCTCCCATTCACACACACAAACAGAGAATTTGGAGAGCCCCCTCCTCTCTTTCTCTCTCTCTGCAGTGACAGTTGCAGCACTTCAGTGTCTGGCTGTGGGGTGCTCAGGTAAGCCAGCAGCTCTGCACCCCCCTGCCTTGGTTCATATTCCATTCCCCACCATCTCACTTTATGGCTGTCACGCCAGTGTGTTGCTCAGCCTCCTGCTAGATTATGGAGGTGAGTGAGGAGAAGAAGTTGCAAAGAACAAAGTGAGGTGTGGAGGGGTGTAGGGTGAAACAAGGCATGGGATGCAGAGCTTCCTCAACCACCTCACCCACCTCGCCTTACCCGAGGACCCTTCAGCCAGGCCAGTTAGGCCAAACCCTCAACCCCTCTGCCACCCAGGCAGCCTCATCCCTCTTCACTAACCTTTCCAGCTCCTTTCACTTCCACCATGTCCACAGCAACTAAAGTAGTCTGTGGGACTACAGTTAAAAAAAAATAGTTCAGACCTTCCAACTTCTCATAAAAAAGAAAAGATCTCATTAGGCTGAAAAATCTGAACTATTTTTTTTAACCATCGTCCCACAAATAACTTTAATTTCTTTGCACATGGTGACAGAGAACTGGGACTGTGTGTGAGCACACACGCTGAGATGTCATGGGCTGGGCTGGGCCAGCCCTTACAGTTTCCAGCATGGTCACAAGGGACAGATGTGGTCTCATAGTGGGCCAGATCCGGCCTTCTGGCCTTGTTTTTGACACCCCTGCTCTAAGGGTTTATCAACTTAGTGACTTTTACCTTTATACAATCTGCATGTTTGAACTAATTTAAATACAGCTAAAACTTTGTTACTTTGGCTAAATCCTTCAATTTGCACTGAACACCTGAGTCTCTTTGGCTCACTGTCCAGTGTTACTTGATTACACAAGCACAATTTTATGCTTGTGATAGAATTTATGTCCTTGCTGTATTGTAATGCAAAGTCTAATCCCAATAGTTCATTTTTAGAAGCACTTCTCCATTTTCAGTTATAAATTATATGTATTATAATTATATATTGCCGTTAAATCTTATATCATCTCATTCCTTGTGATAATTTTACTGAAACCAGAATGAGTCTAGATCAGGAGACTATACTTTATTTTTAACTATTAAATTGAGCATCTCTCATTTGGCTTTGTACAGCAGAATCTTACAGAACTTCTCCTGACTGGAGTGATATTTTCTCCACTTTCTAAGTAAATGATAGATTAATACTAATTCAGTTCAGAGCACCTCTATGTTGAATCAGATAGTGATGAATCTATGTTGATGTTCATTGTGTTAAATGCTTTTTGGCACTTTTTTTGTTCTGGGCTGAGGTGTGAGGAAGTTATGAATTTCTATTCTATCTTTCCTAGAACAATAGATTCATTTTAAAAATAGCTATTGCAAATGGAAATTTCATTACTTTTCTCTGGATTTATCTTCCTGATTATATATTGTTAGTTGTCTGTAACAACATACTGTCAATATATCTTTAATATAAATATACTGAAAGTACATTTAGGTTGTCTCATATTTGTTTTGGTTGATAATAAATTATTATTAGTGTAAAAGACATTTTCACTCAGGAAACAACTATTACTGTAAACAGGAAAAATAAAATGTGATAACTTGAAACAATAAATCACAGTTTGACAAAGTTGGATTTAACTTGTAAGAACTTTGAAATCATTTTCTACTTATTACATATTAAGTTGCTTAACTAAATTTTTAATTATTTCTGCACTAAATATTCCAGAACTGTATACATTTTTCAGGGAAGATCATATTGTTCTTGGAAATCCAGAGCTAATGGACTTTAGCACTTCATAACATAAAGATCACAAACGTAAAAGTAGGGTAAACAGAAACAGCTAAGGGTTAATTCAGTAAACCCTCCTTATCTCCACCTCTATCTCTATCTAAGATAATCTGGCCATCACCTTCTGCTTTTCTTCCAAGTATACAGGCACATAGTGCATGCTATTGGACTCCCCACATAGTAGAATGTGTCATGTTTTATCTTCCTTTTTTAAAATATTTTTTATTTTATTTAAAATACATAGATTCAATTTATCTTTCATTCAATGGAGTGTCATCTGATTACAAATGTGCCATAATAATTAAATTTTACAACCATATTCATTATTTTAATATTAATTCTCTATTCTTACATTCTTATCATATTAGTATACAAATTATTTCTATTACTATAACATTTCTCTTTTTTATGTATTCAATTCTATTAACATTTTTTCTGTATTTCAATGGTCTAATAATTATTTCTAACTTTCATATTTTTTTCTCTAGCCATTGATAAAATAATTCCCATATCTGATAATATTCAGTTTGTTCCTTCTCTTTAATTGCAAGTGTTAATCTGTTCATTTCTGCACATTCTAGTATTTTCCTTATTACATCCTCTTCTGTTGGAATCTTTTCATTTTTCAAATTTTATGCAAATACAATTCTAGTTGCAGTTAGTACATGAATAATTAAATATATCTTATCTTTACTGTAAGTTTCAGGTATCCCCAACAAAAACATTTCAGGTCTTAAATCTATGTGTTGTATCATCTTTTCCAACCATCCATACATACATCCAATATGTATGCATTTTTGTCCAATATCTTTTTGCTTCTATGCATGGCCACCACATATGTTCCTGGTGTCTGGTGACATTTTCAGCATTTTGCTGATTTATCTTTAAACATCTTTGACAACCTTGCTTATGCAAAATGCCATCTATGAAATTATCTATGAAACAGGTTTTCTTTGTATGCAGTTGATATTGTTGATTTATAATTTCTCTCCCACAACATTTGCCATTTATCTAATTCTATAGCATAGCCCAAAAAAATTGCCCATGCAATCATTGTCTCTTTCACATGTTCTTCTACCATTTCAATACCCGGTAAGTAACTATGAAACATTTTTATCAGTTTTTCTTCTGTTCTTTTTAATATTTTATCCACTTCTTTCCATTCTTTATAGAACACATCTTGTTTCAGATCTTTTTCATATCGCAACTGTATATGTACATATGAACACCAATCCCATCACTGGTATGCAGCCCTCCAGAGCTCTGTTTGCACTGAAAGAGGCACCACAGGCCAGTCCTTTGTTGTTTCCAGAGCAACCCCATGGGCTAGACCTAAGCACCCCTGTGGACTGGATCCAGCCTGTGGGCCTTGAGTTTGACACCCCTGTTCTAAATGTATAGATCATAAAATGGAGCAATTCTATACTTTTAAGCCTGACCTTAATGTAAATCTTTAATTACCAGGATTGAGAAAGGTTTGTTTTGTATTTTTCTCTTTTTTGCTTATTCAGGATTTATTAACCGCCCCTTTCTGTATAACAAACTATATCTACTTTAATTCCTCAACCTTTATTCATTTAAAAATAATTTGAAAGTAACAATCAGAAATGTCACATAATAAATTAACTGTACATATATTTGTATTCTCATTGTTTCCCTGAAATAAATAGAAGTAAAAGATAAAATATGTGTGGGGGTGGATATTAACAACAATAACTGTGTAACTAATACTTTTTCAACAACTAAATTAGCTTCCTCAAAGGATAACAGAACTAAAATAAAGATTCTATCTCATTTTTACACAAATAATTTTCTCTTGGAAAGCAATTTAATAAAAACAAAAGCACTACAATAGTTTCAATAAAGGAGAATATTTATAGTGCTGAAATGAGGAGTCCTTAGTGCTCTCGGTTCTTGGTTGTTTTCTTACAAATGTTTCACCACCCAAACTTGGTAACATGCACTGATAATGTTACCTAGTTTGAGTAATGAAATGTCTACAAGAATACAATTAAAGTCAAGTGCATAACTGCTGTTGTAGTGAACTGTTATGTACTTGAGAATCATGCCCAAAGGTTGTTCTATCATATAGATATGTTGTCCTTCAAAACTTTAAAGCTCTCTTTATTACAGTTTAAAGTAACCAACAACTTTTCAAAACAGGTTTAAGATTAACCTGTTCTAAATGCTTGCACTGTTTAGTACAAAAAATATTACCCTTTTTTTGAACACACCTTTGTGAATTGCTAAAACATCAATAAAAAGAAAAGAGGCTGTGATCTACAACAAAAATATGACTTAAAACCTGTAACAATTTTACTTAATTACCTGTAACAGTTAATTCTGTGGTTCTTCTGACAGAAAAGAGTCCATATTTTAATTCACAAGTGTAATTTCCAATGTCATCTTCTGTGACCTCCCGGATAACAAGATTATCCTTTTTCAATAAAATGCTTGATCTCCAGGTTGTAACTTGGCATTCCTGGACAAAGATAATTATAGTATTTTAGGAAGTATAGCCCTTGTACTTTTATTTGATACATCAGTTTGATTCGAAACCTGTAATCTTAAAAGCTTTTTTAAAAAGTCTCAAAACCAGTACAAAGTTCATTGCATTTCTTGACAGGAAACTATTTTAGATCATATTTAGAACCTTTGGAAATACTTTTTCCTCAAAAAAAAATAGAAGAAAAATATACCGATCCACATAAGGAGTTATTCATTTTTCATTATCTTTTTCACTAATTCTCATTTTTCCCCTGGAATCATATTCTTATAGTGTTGAAATAGAAATAGAAAAACTGCTTCATGGAAATATAATAATTGCTTCACATATCTATATCCCGATCTTTCTCCTATTTATTATTATTTATTTTTATTTTTCAATTGCTTACAAGATAATAGGTATAAGTAAAAACATAGTTATCAATACATGGATACATATAAGAAAAAATAAATAAAAGAAATAGGACAGGGAAGGCAGGCATGTTGGTGCACTTATGCATGCCCTCTATTGATTTATTTTATTCTGTGAAACACAAAAATATTTTAAATACCTTTGAGTAGAAAATTTTTCATGGGTGGAATGAGGTGATGTGGATGCACAGAAATCCTTTGTCTTTTATTAAATAAACATTTCTGTAGAGGTTTCATCCTCTCTGGCTTATTATGTTGCCATAAAAGCAAGAGAAAGATATCAAATTAGGGCTTCTCCTAAACCCCATAATAGGATGAACCCCTTATGAACTTTCTAAGCAGTTCAGAGAACTGGTAGTTAGAAGAAATCTCCCTTTGTTCATTTCCACCCTTATTACATTCTTAGCAGTACGCCTAGACTTCCTGTCTCCAGAGCTTCTGAGGCTTGACTTTCTTAGCGGGGAAGGGTTGTTTTAAGATTTTTACACTGTTGTTGGGAGGAAATACTTCTCTGGACAATCAGCACTTTGAAGAAATAACTGAATAATGAAGCAAAGCTTAAATTTAGTGACAGGGAATCCAGATGAGTGATATTCAGCAAGGCTTCTTGGCTAGCTAGAAAGATTAACATTGACATTCAAACATGAGTTTTTGGGTTTTGGTCTAAAACTGGTTTTGGATGAAGGTTAATTCTCTACTTGGTGAAATTTAATTCTGTGTTTATTGATGGGATAATTTTCCCTATTCAGCTTCAACAAGCAACAGCTACTGTTTTGATTTAAGTATTTGTACTGTGTTTGAATTTTTCATGCCTCATGGTTTCTTTTTCTATCTGGGGAGGAGGTCTTCCTTCATTGCTTTAATACTATCTGGCACTGTCCTTTTGGGATATACTTCCCAAGGCAGGACGGCACTGATTTTTTTACTGCCTTTCTGGGGGGCATGTGACCTTTCCTTAAATCTGGGTGGTTTCCTTAGGATATCTTGTGAGGTGAGTGAGACCAGCTGGTGTCTTTAAGTGGTGCAAATGGATCTAAGGATTGCTTCTCCTGGGTGTGCTTTTTCTGGAGAGCTTAAACGACCTCTTTGGTTTCACTTTATGAGCAAGAGATGGCTGCTTGATAGTTATCACTGCATTTTAACTATTTCATTCCTCAAGGTGCTCTAACACCCTGCCTGAATTGTAACTTTGGCTTGCAGGTATTTTTAATCTAACGTTTGGTATTTAGGGCAGCTTTTTGCAAGCAAAGAAGCTTTTTGCATTTTTGTACAGGTAATCCTTGACTTACAACAGTTCATTTAGTGACCATTCAAAGTTATAATGGCACTGAAAAAGTGACTTATGACCATTTTTCACACTTATGACCATTGCAGCATCCCCACTATCATGAGAGGCCCCTTTACATGAGTGATGTTGAGTTGGCCATGTCCACCAGTCACATGACCACCAAGCCACACCCACCAACTAAGCCATGCCCACAGAACTGGTTGTTAAAAAAACTGAATCCCAACCCTGCTTGTAAGGACCAGACTCTCTTCCCTTCAGACAATAAGAATCAATTTTTGAAAACTGGGTATTTCAAAAGGAATTCTTTATTGAATAGGAAGACAGCAAGTCAGATTCAAAGCAGGGTCTGATATCCCTCCAGGCATGCAGCTTAAATAAAGGAAGTTTGAACCCCTCCCCTTAGTCTGGTGTGGATTTTGTCAATACAAAGAAGCAATATGTTAATACCATCCCCTTTTTGGGAACATAGTTGAGAAGAGATTTCCAGGAAGTTTCTTTGGAAAGTGGATTTTTTATGGTCCCTTCTCGTCTTGCTATCTCTCCAAGAGGTGACAAATTTCCAAGCATCTGGGCTCCAGTCCCCAGTTATAAATCATGTGCAGGTTATACAAATTCAATACACAAATTAGAATATTCAGGTTACATCGAAAAGGATTGCTTGTATCAATCCCCCCTTCTTCTATTGAAGAATGGCAGATACACAATCTGACACATTGCCCTCTTCAAAAAAAAATGAGAAATCCACCTCGAAGACATAAAATATGTGTTACATTTACAACTTAGGATGGTTTATGAGGATATTTCAGGTGGAACTTCTTTAGTAACGTGGGGGCTTTTACATGCCATTTGGCTACCCACTCATTTTGTGAAGAGGGAAGGTGTTTCACAACTATTAAATATTGTGTGGATCCAGAGTGAGTGCATGAGTCAGGGTTATCTTTAATTTCAAAATGTTGTTCCCCATGTACCATAATGGGAGTTGGAGGTGTGGGAAGGGGGTGTGTCTAATTTTTGAAGTGATCTCTGGTTTGAGTAGGCTGCAGTGAAATACTGGATGAACCTGTCTCAGTGTCTTGGGGAGTAGGAGTTCTACAGTGACAGGGTTGATGATTCTGGAGGTGGAAAATGGGCCAATGAATTTAGGTCCCAGTTTCTTAGAGGGTTGTAATGATTTTAGGAACTTTGTACATAAAGATACGCGGTCCCCACTTTGAATAGTTTCAGATCACAGCATTTTTGGCCTGCTTGAGCTTTAAAAGCTGCTCTAGTGTCAATGAAAAAGGTACTCCTTAGGTTTTTTTAGCTGCCAGAAAAAGGGAGTGGGGGGGAAACAAGCCATTCTTGAAATGCCTAGATATTTACTTTGGCAGCCCAAAGTTGTTGGAGCATAAGAAAGTTATTGGAGAGCACATTGGAGACAGATGTGTCCCATTGGAGAAGTCACATCCAGAAGGTGGGAGAAAGACCAGGGTCAAGGGGGAAATGTATGATGTGATTTAGTATTGGCTGCACCCAGCCACATGTCAATATGGCAATTTCTAATAAACCAATTTACTTTTTCTGAGATGTGGCTTTGATTTGAATGAGGTGAATTTGTTGGAGCCCTGACAGCCAGCCGATATTCTAAAAATTCAACTTTCTGGGATACTTGACCCCCAGCCTCTTCAAATGCTTCCCAACATCTGAAATGCATGGAGAGAAAGTCAGGTCAAAATGGCAGAGGGGGTCCTCTTCGAAGAAAGCCTCCTAGAAGCAGCCCAGCTATGAACAGAAGCTGTAGACATAATCACAGGTGAAGCTGTGAGGCCTGAGCAAATAAAGGTGAGGCCTGAGCAAATGAAGGAAACAAAACCTCCCACAGCTTTGGAAGGTGAGCTCCCCCAGCTTAAAAAGGGAGAAAGGGACCTGAGTGAGCTGACAAGAGTGGAATGGATGTGGGACTGGGAACAAGCCAGAGCCCCAAAGCTCCTGTCAGGATTCCTGGGGAGATCCATAGAGAAGCTGAGGGAGGAATTTGACCAGGCTGCCATTGGAAAGGAGGGCCCATCATGCCACCCAAAACAGAGCCTTCTGACATGAGGAGAAGCAGGAGAGATTACAGTCCTCCTCCTCTAACCAGCAGAAAAAGAAAGAGCCCACAGAGGCAACCAGTGCCTCCTCCATGCAGCAGGTATCTCCTTCCTCCTTCTGTGTGAACTAGAGCCAGGGAGGAAGATCAGCCACCTCAAGCACAGAATTACAGAGGGTGACAGGAAGAGGGCAGAGCAGAGCTCTATGTACCACCCAGTTCAGGGGGAAATTTGATGGGGATGCAGACCAGCTAGCTCTTGATTAGTCCTTGACTCAGCTGAGATTCACCTAGAACATTATGGACACCTCAACCCCCCCCCCCCGAACCATGGTGAATACAATTTCTGAGGGGCTGGAAGGAGAAGCAAGAGGATGGCTAGCAACCCTCCACAAGAGAAGAGCCCCCCAACTGCATGACACAGATGACTTCCTATGACTGCTAGAGGCCAGATTTGAGGGGGTGGAGGATGTCCCATATGCAGAAGATGAACTCAGCAACCTAAAGCAGGGAGGGCGACCCATCAAGGAACATATCCATGAATTGAGGAGAATTAGCCTTTTGCCTGAACGGGCCGTGGATCATTTTTTCAGAACCAGGCTGGACCAGCAAATTTGCAAAGTAATTGCCTATTGTGAAATCCCGAACAGACTCTCTGAGTGGTTCCAAGTAGCCATAAAAGTCAATGGGGCATTATGTGCCAGTGATATAAGGAAGCCACTGGGGACCAGAGGCAGAAGGCAACCAGACCAGAGGCCATCAAACCAACGGAATGGCACACCACAACCTGCCCCAAGACCAACCCTCTCATGAAGCCCAATTAAATGCTACCGATGTGGAGGAGTAGGGCACATAGCAGCAGCATGTGCAACTCCAGATTTGAGACCAAGGCCGAAACCACCACCCAGGGCACCCACCACCATGAGGCCGCAGACATGCCACCAATGCATCCCAGAGAGTTCTTCAGGCTGCAGAGGTCCTCTCCAGCCAGCTGAAGGGGGAGGAACTTCAGACAATGATGACCAGTCACCGGATCCTTACAACAGTGAGGATGAGGGGGAAGATGACCCAATGGTGAGTGGACCAATTCCCCCTTTCATTTTCCCAATACAGCTTATGGCCTCAAAGACAGAGGGAAAGGGAGTTTTCCAAACCTTAATAGATTCAGGCTGCACCAGATGCCTGATCAATCTGATCATGGTCCTAAAACTGGGGATCACTGTGAAAAAGCTAGCCCACCCAATCCGGTTTGAACAAGTAGATGGCTCCCTCCTAGGAGGAGCCTACACAACTCACTTAACTGAACCAATTAGACTAGAGCTAGAGGAGCACTGGGATACAATTTGATTCGTAGTAGCTCACAAAATGACAGATGCATTCATACTGGTACTTTCCTGGCTAGACAATTGGGGTCTGACCATCTGGTGGCAAGAGGGCAGCCACAGGTTGAGGATAGCAAAGGGACCCCAACCCCTTCCTCACCATCAAATGGAGGCATTGCTAATGCAGGGAACTTCTCCAAAAGTTCACCAGAACAACTGGCAGCCACCTCCAACAGAACCCCAGAGATCGAACAGATCCCCAGAGAATATCAAGACCTTGCTGAAGTATTCAGTGAGCAGAGTGTGACATCCTACTCCCCCACCATGAAACAGACTGTGCCACAGAAATCATCCCTGGGGCAAAGTAACCAAAGCCCAAAATGTATGCTATTACGCCCTGTGAAATGCAAGAAATGTGCAACTATATAGACAAAAACTTAAAAAGGGGTTTCATCGAACCAACCAAACCATGGGTCACAATCCCAGTCCTGTTCAAAGAAAAAAAAGATGGAACCATGAGATTGTGCACTGACTTTAGGGCCATCAATGGACTGTGTGTACACAACCTATATTCCCTCCCATTCATGAAGGACATGCTGTCCAAAGGGAAGGTCTTCACCGAATTAGATCTCAGAGAAGCATACTATCGAGTTCGCATCAGAGAGGGAGATGAATGGAAAACAGCATTCAACTGCCCCCTAGGGAGCTTTCAATTCAAAGTCATGCCTTTCGGACTACAGGGTGCCCTGGCGGTGTTCTTGCAATTAATTAATGAGGTGCTACATGAACATCTTTATAAGGGGGTCCTTGTCTACTTGAATGACATCATCAGCTACACTAAGATGATGGACAACCACATACCACTAGTGTGCCAAGTACTGGAAAAACTTCTAGCAGCAAATCTATACATCAAGCTGTCGAAATGCGAATTTCACCATGCACAGTTGGACTACCTGGGATACCAAGTCTCAAATAAAGGCATGAGATGGACCCAGCCAAAGTACAAGCCATCCTCGGTTGGCAAGCCCCTTTCACCCGCAGACAGCTCCAAAGCTTTCTGGAGTTTGCAAACTTCTACCAGCAATTCATCCCCTCCTTCATGAGGATTTCCAAACCCATGATGGACCTTCTAAAGACAGGGAGCACAGAAATAAAACCCCACCCAAAACAACCCCTACAGTGGGACCTAACCTGCCAAAAATCATTTGAAATGCTGAAAGAACTGTTTGCAAATGAACTGGTGCTGAAGCACCTTGACCCCAAACAACCCTTCATAATACAAGCAGATGCCAGCAATGTGGCAGTGTTACTCCAAATAAACGACCAAGGAAACCTACAGCCCTGCACCTACACTCCCCATAAACTCATAGACATAGAGAGGCGATGGTCCGCATGGGAGAAAAAGGCTTTTGCAATAAAATGGTCACTGCAGACCTGGCATCACCTGCTGGAATGGGGATAGAAGCCATTCAAAATTTGGACTTGTTTTGTTCGGAAAACACACAAGGTAGACCGGGTTCCAACAACAAAAAGGCTTTATTCAAACTAGTCAGTAACAGGAACATTCGGCTGAAACCGAGGTCAGCCTTTTATACAGGCTGGCCTGCCGGCTCGTAGCCAATGGCATTTGTTTAAATTTGCCGCTTTCCAGCAGCTCATTTGATTGGTTCCTAGTGAACCAATCCAATGCTTAGTTTATTTGACCAATCAGGTTTGCATATTTGGAGTCAACCAATTTACATATAGAACACCCCTCCCCTCTTAGTTCAGTCCTACGTGGTGACGTAGTCTCGCAGGTAGGCGGGGCTTTTCCGGACTCGACTTGACTTGCACGGTTCATTCTTAGTGAAGTCTTCGACCGGTTCGGATGGGGCTGCCGTGTCGTCCATTTTTCTCTCTGGAACCGTCTGGAAGGGTGAGTCAGCCATTTTACCACCGCCTGAGTTTCTTAGGCTGGCGGTTTTGCCGCTCCCTCCCGTTTCCTCCAGGCAGGTCGAGCTGGCCTGGCTGGCCCCTTCCGATGGGCTCTTCACGCAAGTCTCTCCAAACAGTGAGTCTTTTATTTGCTCTTTTTGATTATATGTTTCATTGGTTTTGGTTTTAAAAAGTTCTTTATTTACTTCTCGCATTTCCCCCCCCCACCTTGGTTTGCAATTCGTCGGTTTTGTCGGTGAATGGTTGTAAGTCTGTGGTTCTTTCTCGAATTCGGGATCGAAGCTGGTCTATGTGCCGCTTCCATTCCCTGCCATCATCTACTGTTAACCAGTAAGATTTGGGGCCTGTGATTTGGGTAATCTGTCCTGGTAGCCATACCGGGTCCCCAGTGAAGTTTTTAACGTATACTAAATCGCCTATTTCGAATTGTCCAAGCCGTGTAGAGGAGTCAGGGGGGTTTTCTGGAGTAAAATTTGGGTGTAACCTATCAAGGTGTGATCTTAACTTTCGCCCTATAAGTAATTCTGCTGGGGACTTGTTGGTTGTGGTACTGGGCGTTATGTGCTGGAGTGTGAGCAAACGGTTTACTTTCTGTTGGACATCTCCGGCGTCCATTCTTTCTAAACCTTCTTTAGTAAACCGGACCATTCTCTCAGCCCTGCCGTTCGCAGCCGGGTGAGCCGGCGCGGTTAGGGCATGTCTTATACCTAGGGAGGCTAGGTATTGCTCAAATTGTATGCTGGTTAGCTGTGGCCCATTATCTGAGACAAGAACGTCCAGTAGGCCATGGGTGGCAAAAAGGTTGTCCAGTTTTTTAATTACCGTTTCTGTTGTCGTTGATGGCATAACTTTTACTTCAAGCAAATTAAATAGGCATCAACGACAATCAGAAAGGTATGCCCCTTGGTAGGACCCGCGAAATCAATGTGGATTC
>BLBF01000017.1:52995328-53005658 GCA_015471245.1 Laticauda colubrina | reverse complement strand
GGTCCCCGAGGGGTTTCCCAGTCCTTAACGGGTGCTTTTGGTGGGGACGGTCTAATTCCCTGGCATTTGTTGCACGAGCTTACCCAATACTCTATGTTCTTATCAATACCCGGCCACCAAACATAACTTCTAGCAAGGCTTTTCATCTTAACCATTCCCGGGTGCCCTTCATGTAACAACCTAAGTACCCTGGGTTGTAATTTGGCAGGAATTACCACCCGATCACCCCACAACAAACACCCCTTTTGGATCGAAAGTTCAGTCTGTCTGGACCGGAAAGGTTTAAAGTTTTCAATTTTTTGGTTCTCTGGCCAGCCTTTACCTACCCAGCTAAGAACGCGGGCAGTCAATGAGTCTTTTGCGGTGGCTCTGGCGACATCATAAGCTGATATGGGTAGATTGGGACAAGTCTCAATTTGTAGTGTTGTCATTGCTGGTGCCGGGTTTTCATCGGTTGCTGGTAAGGGTGCTCTGCTCAAAGCGTCCGCATGGGAAATTTGTTTCCCTGGGCGATGTGTCAGAGTGTAGGAATAAGCTGCTAGGAACTCTGACCATCTAGTCATTCTTGGGGACAGTATATTAGGTGTTGGCTTGTTTCCCACCAAAATCCCCATCAGCGGTTTTGTGGTCTGTTATGATTTGAAAGGTCCGCCCGTATAAGTACTCGTGGAAGCGTTTCACTCCAGCGACAATTGCTAAAGCTTCCCTGTCCAATTGGCTGTAATTCCGCTTGGTTTTGGATAGAGTCCTAGAGTAATATGCGACGGGTGCTTCTCTGCCATCAGGTAGTTGGTGGCTCAGGATGGCACCTACTCCATATGGTGAGGCATCGCAGGTCACTCTTAATGGCAGTGTGTTGCTAAATTGGATGAGGACACTTGTTGATGTTAGCAAACTTTTAATATTTTGGAAGGCTTTCTTTTCTTTGTAACCCCAAGTCCAAGTTGCCTTCTTGTCTAAAAGACGGTGCAATGGTTCTGCTATAGTGGCCTTGTTTGGCAGGAACACATTAGAGAAATTAATTAGTCCTAAAAATGATTGTAGTTCGGTTTTATTTCTTGGTTCAGGTGCGTCTTTGATTGCTTTAACTTTTTTGTCTGTAGGGTGGATACCCTCTCCGTCTATTGAGTAGCCCAGGAATTCGACGCTATTCTTAATTAGGCAGCACTTTTCCCTTTTTACCTTGAGGCCAGATTCCCTAAACTTAGTTAATACTTCTTTGAGTCTTTTCCTTAATTGAGTTTCATCTCTGGCCGAAATTAGGACGTCGTCAAAATAGGGAACAACTCCTTGTATGCCATTTAGGAGGCGTTCCATCAGACTCTGGAAAATGCCTGGGGCCACGCTTACTCCAAATTGGAGTCGGTGACATTTGAATGCGCCCTTATGGGTGACCATAGTCTGTGCTTCTGCTGTTTCTGGGTCCACTGGGAGTTGTTGATAGGCTTGTGCCAAGTCGAGTTTAGCAAAAACTTTGCCCTTTCCCAGGGAGTGAAGCAAATGCTGGACTACTGGCACCGGGTATGCGCTTGGTTGTAATGCCTTATAGTCAGGGTAGCCTTATATCACCACAGATTCTAATGGACCCGTCAGGTTTTATGGGTGTGACAATAGGCGTTTCCCACTTGGCATGGTCCACAGGTTCTAACACCCCCTGGGCTATTAGTTTATCTAGCTGTTCTTCTATCTTTGCCTTTAGTGCAAAGGGAACTCACCTGGCTTTTATTCTTCGTGGGACTATTTGGGGGTCTAGACTGAAAGAAATGGGATTTCCCCGATACTTGCCAAGTGAGCTGTAAAAAACGTCCTGGAACTCGCGGATGAGGTCTCTTCCCAGCCGGTTGTATTCACTCGATCGACCCCGGTCATCCCGATGCCCAATGGCACGAACCATTCAATGCCCAGGAGGCTTGGTCTGTCTCGGTCGACTATGGTCAGCGGTAGTATTTTGACGTGTTGTCTATAGGCGACTCGGAAATGTCCCATGCTGACTACAGGGATTTGGCTACCTTGGTAGTCTTTGAGGGTTAGATGCTGCTTCTGTAATTTTTTGGGTTGGATATCTGGGACTAGCTGTTTTATTGTGTCCCACGATACCATAGAAAGGAAGGACCCTGAGTCCACCTCCATCTTGCAGGGCTTCCCTTCGATTTTTACTATGACTTTAACCTTCTTCCCGCTTTCCGTCTGGGTGCTCTCAACAGTGACAGTTTGGTGTGTATTGGCTCACTTGTATTGTTGCCACTTTCTTTCAGCTCGTTTAGGCTCAGCTTGTATTGGGGAATTTCGGCGTCTCGTTGGGCTATAGCTTTTCTTGTTTCTACAGACTTTCTCGATATTCCCTCGTTTCTTGCAATACCTGCAGATAGCGTCGAGAAATCCGCATTCGGCTCAGGCATGGTTTCCTCCGCAGCCAGCGCACTCCCGCCAATTCCTTCTTTCGCGCTCTTTTTTGTTCGCGAATAAATGGTGGACCTCGTCGTCTTCTTCGCTCTACTCGATTGCCTCTCCAGACTCTTCGTAGTGGGTGGTGGTGGTAGGCTGTTTTCTGTCTTTGGCTGGGGTTGTTTCTTCGCTGTGAGTGTTCATCTTCTTCATTGTGACAGCCGATTTTTTCGCGGCTTCTGCGGCTGTGGCTTCCGCGATGGCTTCGGTTACGGTGATGTTGGGCTTGTTGAGTAATTTACTCTGTGCAGTAGAGTCTCTTAGCCCCAACACCACGTGGTCCTTCATCGCTTCGTCGATGTTCAGGAAATCACACTCACCCCCTATTTGCCTAAGGGCAGCAATGAAATCGGTGACGGTCTCTCCCTCTCTCTGGTCTCTGTGGTAAAATTCGTGTCACTTTATTAAATTAGACACCACCGGAGCGTAGTGTGCTTTGAGAATTCTTTGCAATTCTGGCCACGTTAGTTGTTTAACATCTCGGGGCTTCGCAAGGGCCTTTGCCCTCTTGAACACCGTTGGCCCGCAGTGAGTTTGGAACACAGCTCGTTTGCGTTGCTCTGAAATGCTTTCCATTTCATTGCTCTCCAAATACATTTGGAAGCGGTCTGCATAGGACTCCCAATCCTCTTCGTTAGGATTGAAGGGTGTGGGCGGTGCGTTGTTTCCAGGCATCTCTACTGTCGTCTGGCTTCTTATCACCACGTGCAGGTTTCGCATTCAGGACGATCCCACCTTCGTCGCCAGTGTTTTGTTCAGAAAACACACGAGGTAGACTGGGTTCCAACAACAAAAAGGCTTTATTCAAACTAGTCAGTAACAGGAACACTCGGCTGAAACCGAGGCCAGCCTTTTATACAGGCTGGCCTGCCGGCTCATAGCCAATGGCATTTGTTTAAATTTGCCGCTTTCCAGCAGCTCATTTGATTGGTTCCTAGTGAACCAATCCAATGCTTAGTTTATTTGACCAATCAGGTTTGCATATTTGGAGTCAACCAATTTACATATAGAACAGGACTGACCATAAAAATCTGGGAAGCCTTAGGACCCCGCGAAAACTATCTCCCAAATAAGTCTGCTGGCCCCAGTACTTCAACCAATTCGACTTTGTGCTAAAATACATCCCAGGGGGAAATAACTTTCTGGCTGACACCCTCTCTCACATGCCCCAGTATAAATGCAAAAGGGAGAAAGTTATAAATGCCATCATTCCCCCTAACCAAATAGCTGCCCAAGTAACCACCAGACGATGATGACATGACTGATAAGACTGATCTGCAGACGACTTAGCCATGAAATTAAAAACTGAATTGCTAGCAGACCGTTGGTTCCAGGACAATCAACGCATCTTAACAAAAAGAGATGACCTAGCCTGGAAAGGAACAAAACTCTATATCTCAGAATCCCTACGTACTCTAATCCTTCAGATGAGTCATGACGCCAAACTGGCAGGCCATTTCAGGTTCTTAAAAACTTTACACTTAGCTTGGAGGCAATTCTGGTGGCCTGGCATAAAGAAAAATGTGGAAAGCGATGTGAAGAGTTGCACCATTTGATGAAAAAATGACCAGGAAACTTCCCCCCTCCCCCCCACGATTGCTACAGATGGTTGCAGAACCAACAAGGCCATGGGAGGAGATCGCAATGGATTTCATAATAGAGTTACTGAAAAGTGGAGGAAACACGATGATCTGTACTATAATAGACTTATTTTCCAAACAGGCACATTTCATACCATGCAGGGGCTGCCCTCAGCCCACCAGTTAGCCAAGGTCTTTTTGAAACACATCTACCACCTGCACGGAGTGCCATGAAGAATTATCTTAGACAGAAAGGTCCAATTCACAGCCAAATTTTGGAGGGAGTTCTATTGGGTCTATTGGGTTGTCCCAGGGTCTTAGTTTGGCTTTCCATCCAAGCACCAATGGGGGTGGGGCAGAGAGATTGAATGCTATGGTAGAGCAGTATCTGAGACGCTAAATTGTGAATTATCAGCAGTGAATTATCAGCAATCCAATTGGGTGGACCTCCTGCCTTTTGTGGAGATCATGTACAATAATGCTGTTCACAGTAGCATGGGACTAACCCCCTTCAAAGTGGTGAGTGGCATGAACTTCATCCTAATGCCTGAGTATCCAAGGGATCCTCCCTCTTCAATCAGCCTGACCAATTGGATGTCAATGCTGAAAGCAACTTAGGAGAATGTTTAAAAGGCACTGGCAAAAATGGCACAAAGCTGTAAAAAACAGGTAGAAAAACACAGGGCCACACAAAGGACATTCCAGGTGGGGGAGAAAGTCTACCTATCCACCAAGTATTTGAGGTTAAGGCTCCCTAGTAAGAAGTTGGGGCCAAAGTTCATGGGACCTTTCCCCATAGTAAAGGTCATCAACCCAGTCACAGTGCAACTGAAGTTGCCCCGAATGTTAGGGAAAATATACCCGGTATTCTCAAAACCTGTGATGGGATCGACCCTGAGGCCACCAACTCGTGAACTCCCAGACCCTATGGTCATAAGAGGCCAAAGCCATTATGAGTTGCAGCAAATCCTCAATTCGAGGGGGCACAGGAGACAACTCCAATATCTCATCAAGTGGAAGGGCTACCCTTTATCAAAGGCATCTTGGGTAAAGAGTAGGAAATTACAAGCTGATCACCTTGTGACTAGGTTCCATGCAGAAAACCCAACCAAAGCTGGGGGCGGGTTCGCAACCCTAAGTGTAATAAATTTATTTTCTTTTTGTGTTGTACAGATCACCTTCAGGAAGTAAGGGGAGCTGAATGTCAACTAAAAAGATACTCCTTTGGTCCTTTTAGCTGCCAGAAAAAGGGAGTGGGGAAAAACAAGGCATTCTTGAAATGCCTAGATAATTTCCTCAGCAGCCCAAAGTTATTGGAAAAGGTTATTGGAGAGCATGATGGATGACTCTTGGAGATGGATGTGCCCCATTGGAGAAGTCACATTCAGGGGATGAGGGAAAGACCAGGGTCAAGGGGGAAATGTATAATGTGATTTAGTATCAGCTGCACCCAGCCACACACCAACATGGCAATTTCTAACAAACCAATTTACTTTTTCTGAGATGCAGCTACAGATTTTTGTTTTGAATGAGGGTGGATTTGTTGGAGCCCTGACATCTAGCCTTTTGTAAGGCTAGTCTGACCACTGGCCAAGTGGTTTGCAAATTATTTATCCACTCCTTAAGGGATAAGAATTTCACATTTCTTGGCAGGTAGCTCTGGCATGGTGTTGAATTCTTGTGCTATGGCTACCTGGAATGGAGTGAAGCCAGTGCTACTGTGAACCAAGTTATTGTATGCTACCTCTGCAAAAGGTAGAAGGTCAGTCCAATTGTCCTGTTGGTAATTAATAAAGCATCTTAAATATTGTTCTAATATGTCATTAGCTCTCCCCCATTAGTCTGGGGATGATTCAAAGAAGACAACCCTTGGGTTGTCATGAAAGATTTGAAGAAATTTTGAATCCTAGTCTGGATATCTATCAAGCTCTTATTTTCCTCTACCAGTTCCTCAGTTCCTACTACTTCTCCCTCATTCTAACTATTTGCTTATATTCCATTTTTAATTCCCTTGTTTCTTCCTTTTTAAATTCCTTTTGTGACCTTTTTGTTGTACTTTACTGTCTAACCATTGATACCAAATGTTCCAAATTAAAAAATATTCTGAGTCCTCCTTTTCCCTTAATTTCAATTTAATCCATCTCCACGCATCCTAAGATTTTATGGATTATGACAATATTAGATGGTGTGGTGGGCATTTTCCAAGTCTGCGTCAATGCAATTCATGCCGCTGCTAATATATGTATAATCAAATATCTAATTTTGGGGGAATACTTTTCTTTGACTCCTTTCATTATTTTAAATGGTTTCATTATTTCCCCATTTATTAATGCATTTGCTTTTTGTGTGGAATAAATTGTCTCTGTCATTTCTTCAAATCTTTCTCCAAGTTTCATCAATTTAAACTGTTGTATCATAAATTTCCAATTAACATTGTCGAATGTTTTTTGTGCATCCAGGAAGACAAGGGATACTTGGCTCCCTGGATGCATTTCATTGTATTCTAATATATTGATTATAATTCTAGTATTATTTCTAATTTGTTTTGCTGGGAGGAATCCAGTTTGATCAGGGTGTATTCTATCATTTAATATTTTCTTCAACCTATCTGCCATTATCCTCATAAAAATTTTATAATCAGCATTTAAGAAAGATATCAGTCTGTAATTTTTAATTTGATTAGTCTCTGAGTTCTCCTTTGGGATTAATGTAACTGTTAGGAATTGATAGTCACCGAATAGTTGGGTTGGAAATATATACACTAGGATAGACATTTAATACTGTCTCTTTAAGGGAATGCTAAAATTGTAATTGGGTGTGGTTCCTCAAATGGCCATAAGATGGAGCCATAAACCTGGGTTGTTAGTTCTGTTATTGCTAGTTGTTAGATGTTCGGATGTTCCCTGTTTTTGGTTCCTGCATTTTTCCCTATTGACTGTTGCTGATCATCATTTCTCTTGGATTGCTATAAATCTGTTACTGAACTGTTTATGAAACTGGACTTTGTTATTTGTCTTATCCCTGGACTGACTACTTTAACTGTGTATGACTTAGACTGTTTGTTGGACTTTGCTTAACCATTTACTGGAAGTAAAACCTACATTTTACTCTTCAGTGTATCTGTGTGATGGTCGTGTGTTATTCAACGTCACTTTCACTATGTCTCCCTGTGTGCTCTCATTCTCCTAACGGGGAATTACCTCAACACTGGTAATGGGCCCAGGCCATACCAGGCTCAGATAACTGAGAGTTAGTGTGAATACACAGTACTGTATACAGACAGCTGTTTACTGTTTAATTGTGGTTTACTATCCTGGTAAAGATGGCACAAGTAACTTCAACAAGTCTATCACTGATAACCCGGTTGGATGGAACAAGCTATGTTTCCTGGTCTGTGAAGTGCAGTCTACTTCTGCGTAGAGAAGGGTTGTAGAATGCAGTTCAGGGTCCACCAGATGCTTGGGAACCAAATGATGAGGACGATGCCAAGAAGCTTGCTGACTTTAAACGAAACAACGAACGAGCTCTTTGTATAATTGGACTAACACTGAGTTACCAGCAGCTAATACATATTTATGGAGAAGAGTCTGCTGCTAAGAGTTGGGAGAATTTGAAGAGGATTTATGTTTGTGACAGTGTAGGTGCACACATACATCTTACATGTAAACTGTTTAGAGCTTGTCTTCTGAAAGGTGGAGATATGTTAGCTCATTTGAACTTCATGAAAAGAACTTTTCAAGAGCTACATGAAAAGGAACTAATATTTTCAGAGCTGAATCAAATTTACATCATTCTTTCCTCATTGGATGAAAGTTATGATGATTACGTACCTTCACTAGAAGTCCTGACCAGAGATGAACTGACATTGGCTGATATAACCAGAAAGTTGTTAAAAGAGGCAAGAAGACAGCTGGATAGGGACCAACTGAGAAAGATACAACTACAAGAAGAGGATTTGTGTTCAAATGTCTATACTGTTAGGAAATGTTTTTCTTGTGGGGCTAGGGGAAACATAGCTAAATTCTGTAAAAAAAGGAAAACAACAGAATACTGATAAACACCAGAAGGCCAAGAACAATGTTAGTTTAGCTATTTCTAGCAATTCAATTGAAAACCATGATTTGTAGGTAGTTGATAATGGAGCATCGCAGTGCATTACTAGAAATAGAGAGAGGTTTATAACGATGTCCACGAGTAAACAACATGTATCATTGGCAAATGGATGGAAGATGAAAGTGTCTAGTGAAGGTACAGCGTATTGTTCATGTGTAAATGAGCATTTATGTTATATGTACCTAAACTGAAATTTAATCTGTTATCAGTAAAGGCTTTAGTTAATATTGGTTATGTAGTAACCTTTAGGGGAGATAACTGTATAGTAGAGAAAGAGGGTAAAAGTGTTACTGCTACTTTAAAAAATGATTTATATGTGATACATGATGACCAGTTGAAGATGGCTAACTCAGTTTATAGCAATATTAAGCCACATGATGAATGTATACATTTACTACATAGACATTTAGGGCACATTAATTTCAAAATGCTCAAACAAACTGTTGAATTGGCAGAGGGAGTAAAATTGAAACCCTGTTGCAAGTATTACACTGTAATGCTTGTAGTCAAGAAAAGAGTAAGGTTACTCCAGCAAACAGACTGAATGGGTTCAAGACCAAAGAACCTTTAGAGGTTGTGTTTGCTGACATAATTGGTCCTAAGAAACCCAGTTTGGGAGGTGATTGCTATGATTTGAGAAAAATGGATCATTACTCATAGTACGGTTTGTACTATCTAATGAAAAACAAAACAGAAACATTCCAACATTTCTTTAATTGGCTAAGGTTTGCTGAGAGAAAAATGAAACATAGGGTAATTGCTTTAGTTACAGATAACGGGACTGAATTTATTAACAATAGATTCCAAACAATGTTGAAATTGGCTGGTATTGAGCATAAGCATTCTGAACCTTACAGGCCACAACATAACTCATTTGTAGAATGAAGAGGGCAAATGTTACAAACCATGGCTTGCACTATGTTATCTGATTCAGGTTTGCCTGAAACACTGTAGGGTGAGGCCATAATGTGTAGCAACCATGTATTGATGTACTGAAGGTAGTGAACACAAGGAATCTACCATTTCTGGATGTACTAATCTATAAAAGAACAGATGGTACACTGGGACACACCATATACCAGAAGAAAACACACACCAACCACTACCTCAACGCCCAATCCCACCACCACCCAGCACAGATAAATTCTGTGGCCAAAACACTAATTACCAGAACCAAACGCCTGGCTGACAAGACACATATAAAGACTGAACTATGCACCCTGACTAAAGTATTGACAGCCAACGGCTTCCACAAAAACAAAATCACCAGCTTGATCCACAAAAACACACCAAGACATAACAGAGACCTAGAAGATCAACAGACCTATGGAACAGCTGTCTTGCCCTACATAAGAGGTACTACAGACAAAATCAGTAAGATACTACACAGGCATCACATCAAGACTGCCTTCAAAGCAGACAAAAAAATAGCAGCCATCCTTAAAAACCCCAAAGACAATATTGACCTGGAAAACCAAGGCATATACGAAATTCCCTGTGCATCATGCCCGGCCACATATATTGGACAGACCAATAGAAGAATAAGTACCCGCCTAGATGAACACAAAAATGCAGTAAAAAAGCTGGAACACACCTCCTCACTAGTCCAACACATGAAAGCCACAGGTCAAAGCATCAATTTCAATGGCACGAAAACGCTAGCGACTATAGAAAACCCCAGCCACAGAATCATCAGAGAAGCCATAGAGATTGAAAAAAGACCTGAAAGCATGAATAGAAGAGATGATTCCACCAGACTGTCAATCATTTGGAAGGCTGCACTCACAAATAGAAAGATCTCCACACTACAAGCCAGGCAAACACCTGGGCACAAAAAGACTCCCTCTGATGCCTCCAGCTCAAACACTCCCCCACCAGGCACCCTGATGAAACCTAGCTTCCGAATAGATAATAGCCGTCCTTTCACGCGAAGCCAAGCTACACTGAAAGCCTCCAATACAGGAACACAGTGTTGCCAGCCAATCAAAGCCACAGAACAGACGGAAGAAACCGGAAACACCAATCAAACAAGCTCCAACTCCAATAAACACAGACCAAGACTCCCAACCAATCAGGTTGAAGAAAAAAACCATCCTGGCACAACAATAGGCTAGCCTCAAATTTAAAACCAACAACTGTGAGACTCTGACCCACATACAAACTCAATACAGAAGCCTGATGATGGCAGATGA
>BLBF01000017.1:52891614-52940328 GCA_015471245.1 Laticauda colubrina | reverse complement strand
GCAGAGGCATTTTCAAAAACATTCCAATCAGTGCAATCAAGGCAAGCCTGGAGCTTCAGCTTTGTCTCATCAGACTAAGTCTTCACTGATTTAATTGTTGGTTTTATGGTTTTAAGTCTTTGTCCGTAAGCAGGTACAAGGTGAATCATGCAGTGGTCAGAGTGTCCCATAGCTGCTCGTGGTAAAGACCTATAAACATCTTCTACTGTTGTGTAGCAGTATTTTGGCCTCTGGTTGGACAATTTACATGCTGGAAAAATTTTGGGAGCTCTTTCCTTAAAGTTGCCTGATTGAAATCTCCTAAAACGATGGGAAGGGAATCTGGGTGTTTTGCTTCAGCCTCCATAATTTGAGCAGCAAGAGTTCATAATGCCTTATTTACACATGCTTGTGGAGGAATATACCCAGCCATGAGGAGAAAAGAGGAGAACTCAGGTGGAAAGTAAAATGGCTTGCAGTTGATGTGTAAAGATTCTTAAGTTTTCATCACAGAACGTATATATTATAGTTATGTCCTGAGACCAGCTGTTGTTGATATGTAAACCTCATCCTCCACCCTTTGTTTCACCTGATGTCTATTCAATTCTGTCTGATCGAAATGTCTGGAATCCTGAGATGCATATGGTGTGAATTTGTGGATTAAGCCAGGTTTCAGTAAAACAAAGAACTGTACAATTATAGAAATCAGAATTCCATCTATTTAAGAGATGGATTTTATCCATCTTGTTAGCAAATGAGTGTAAATTTGTCAGAAAGATTGAAGGGAGAGATTTTCCCCCCTATTCCTAAAGCCCATGTCACACAGCACCAACAGATGGAAAGAGGATGTAAAACGGAGAGAAACACTTGCCATCCATTGGTTAACGCGATGCTTCCGTTCTGTACTCACTGCGTCCGTTTTTCATACTCTCTATCCATCCAGCATCCGTCTACTGAGATTTCATCCGGTCAAAAAGTTTTGAGCTGCACAAAACTTTTTGAGCGGATAAAGTATCCAACGCGTCCATTCTACATCCGTTACGCATATGGGAACATCCGTTATATGTCTGTCATCATCTGTTACGCGTCCGCTATATCCGCTAGGCATCCGCTGTGCATCCGCACAACTCACATCCGCTCCAGCGGAAAACAGACACAGGAAGGAAGCAAAACGGACATGGAACGGACACGCAGCGTTATTAGCACAGACGTAGAAAGGATGAAAGCTGATGCAGCTCACAAACAAAGCATTAAAACGGAAAAAACGTTCCTATAGGAGATGTATCTCAGATATTTAGGATGCCTGCAGGATGCCTGGAGGATGCAAAAGGACATCTCACGGAAAACCTATATTTCCTATAAAAAGGGAGAGGAACTCACCTGGATCTCACTTTCAGTCCAACAGCCCTGCGGTGCAGACCTCTTCAGCCTTCATCTTGCACTTCCACAGCATCCAGTCATCTCCACCATGGATCATCACAAATTCCTTTTGGTAGCCGCCATTGTTCTACAACAGTGAGAAGCCCTCTACAGGCTCTTTCACCTGTTCCACGGGAAGAAAAGGAGGCATTGAAGAAGTGTCTGGGTCCGAAGATGGATCGCGAGAAGAGCCGAGTACAAACTGTATAACAAGCTGATGGTGGAGCTGAGGAACGAAGACTCTCGTGCATTCCAGAATTTCATGAGGATGCTGCCAGACATGTTTGACGAAGTTGTGGAGCGGCTGAGACCCAAGTTGACCAAGGCAAACACCAACTTCCGGCCCAGCCTGGACCCTGGGCTCAAGGTGGCACTGACTCTGCACCACCTGGCCTCTGGGACCACGTACAGGAGCATGCAGTACGCCTGGAGGGTGCCACACAACACCATCAGCATTGTGGTCAGAAAAGTGGTGCAGGCCATCATCGAAGAATACCTGGAAGAGCTCCTCCAGTGCCCCTCCACTGAAGAAGGCTGGAAGAAAGTTGCAGAGCAGTGGTATCAGAAGTGGAACTTCCCCCACACCGTTGGAGCCATCGATGGCAAGCACGTGGCCTGCAAATCTCCAGCCAAGTCGGGGTCCACTTATTTCAACTCCAAGGGCTTCTTCAGCATCATCCTCTTCACCATGGTCGATGCTGACTACAAGTTCATGTACATCGATGCTTCAGACAACAGGTCATCTTCAGATCCCCAGGTATACAATGCCAGTCACCTCAAGGATGGGCTGGAATGCAACCTCATCATGGGCTTCCCAGATCCAGACCCCTGCCCAACGACACACAAAATGTGCCCTACTTCATCGTGGGAGATGACACCTTCTCCCTCAGAACCTACCTCATGAAGCCATACATTTCCAGATGCCTCACCTGTGAAGAGAAGATCTTCAACTACAGGCTGTCCAGGGCAAGGCGGGTGGTGGAGAACGCCTTTGGCATCCTGGCCAACAGGTTCCAGGTACTTCTCACCACCATGCAGCATCACCCAGAGACCGTGAGGAACATTGTGGAAGCTTGCTGCATCCTGCACAATCTCATGCGCACCCACTACCCAGTGTTGCAGAACAGGCTCGTAGACCTCCCACAAGGTAATGGGGATATGGAGCCTGGGGATTGGAGGCAAGGGCTAGATACTGTGGATGTGCAAGGCCCCAACAGAGCTTCACGTGAAGGGAAGAAGCAGCGCAATCTCCTGAAAAACTGGTGCAACTCCCCTGCTGGAGCAGTGGAGTGGCAAGACAGGATGGTAGATATCTTAATGGATGCTTCCTTGAGCCTGTCTCATCACACCAATGAGATTGTGCCATGTATGTTGAGTGGCCTTACAATGAACAGGGCATTAATAAAGAGTTTTGTTTATGTTGAAATGTGTTGATGAATGATTAAATTGTTATTGATAATAAATGACCATAGGTGTGGCACCTAGGAGTGTGGACCATACAGTCCCACTATGCTTGCACTGGAGGTTTATCTATCCCACAGCTATTACCCATGCTACAGGTATCCCTGCCCATCACACTGCTATCCTAACCCATCCCACAGCTATCACCCATCCCACAGGTATCCCTGCCCATTCCACTGCTATCCTTACCCACCCCACAAGCATGCAAAGGCTTAAACCATTTCTAAAAGTTTCCACCAAGACTTTATTGACTAAAAGAACTGAACCAAGTGTGTGAAACAAAGATAAACTTTATTAATAAGAAAGTGAAAAAGCAAAATGACCCAAGTAAAGTGTCCCAAGCAAAGATAAAGTCAATAGGTAGCAACCCAGTCTCTGGCACTCTCCTCAGTCACTCTGAGGCGTGCCCATAGTCTCAGGGGTGAAGGGTCCAGGTGCTGTGGAGGTGGCTGCTGCTGGAGTGCTGGTCTGAGGCACCATTGGGGTGCCTGGCCCCAAGAGGACAACAGGGGATGGTGTGTGGAGGAAGCTCTCAGAGAGCTGGCTCAGTCCCGTGATGTTGAGAGCCCCTTCCTCCATGACATGGGGTGTCAGACCCAAGACCGATGACAGATGTTCTGAGGCCGGGCTTGGCTGTGTGCTGGAGGAAGGAGGAGTGTAGTGGGGCTGCCCGGTCTGCAGGTGAGCGAGGTGAGGCATGGGTGGCATCTGTGGCATGGGTGGCATCTGTGGTGTGGGTGGCATTGGTGGCATCTGTGGCATCGGTGGCATCGGTGGTATCGGTGGCATCGGTGGCATCGGTGGCGTACGATGTACCTGTGCCTGGACTGGGAAGGGATGCCTGTGCTGCTGGAACTCCTGGTAGCCGTAGCCTTGGTAGTTGAGAGCCTGTGGAAAGCCATGGAAGGGCTGTGACATCACCTTGGGTGGAAGAGCAGACCTGGACTGGGTCAGAGCAGGTTCAGCTGGGCCTGGAGGGTTGTGCAGAAGACCTGTGATCCTCTCCTTTATTACCTGGTACTGTGATTCGGACATGTCCATGAGGGTCTGGTTGACGTAGGTGAGGAAGGGCTTGCGGTTTGAGGATGGTATGTCGGTGTGCACCAGCTGAGCGAGGAGATCTACGCTGCTTTTGATGGTGTCCCTGATCTCCAGCAGGACAGTGGGGTTCTGCCCCTCCGGTCTGGCTCTCTGCCTGTTTTCTGTGGAGGTGGAGCTGGGGGTGGCGATGGGTTGGTCTCTGGTGGAAGTGCCCTCTCCTTGCTCCCACTGTGTAAGGGGGTCCTCCACGCGCTCCACCTCAGGGAGTGCAGGTGTCGGGGGGTCTCTGTCATGGGGCGCTCCACAGATACCTGCCTGGACACAGGAGCTGACTCTTGGCCAGAAGAGGACTGGCTCTTTGTGGGCTGCCTGAGAGAGAGGGTAGACAGAGGGGCTGCTCCTCGGTGGTGGACCTCACCCTCCAAGAAGCTGCACTTGGCCATCACGTAGGTCTCCCGGTCGGTGAGCTTGACCGTGGCCTGGCCAGACTTCTTGAGGTGCAGCTTCCCCTACCAGGTGTGCATGTGCTTCCACCACCCGAGGAGGACCTCCGAAGTATAGCCCAGGCTCTCCGCCTTCTCTCTCCAAGCCGCCTGCTTCCTCTTGGTGTTTTGATAGAGCCTGTGTCCCTTCCGCCACAGGTACTCGTTCTCCCTCAGCCATTCGAGCACCTCATCCTCATTTTCCTCTTCGATGGAGTGTTGCCTCCTCTCCCGTTCTCATGTATGCCTCTTCCTCCCTCTGGCAGGGCCTTCTGGGCCCACATCAGAAGGGCTTTGAGGTTCTAGGGGCTGCTCCACCACACCACCACCAGCAGCAGCAGAAACAACAGCAGCAGCACCAGCAGCACCAGCAGCACCAGCAGCACCAGCAGCACCAGCAGCACCAGCAGCACCAGCAGCACCAGGATCAGCAGCAGCAGAGTAAGCAGCACCAGCACCAGCAGGACCAGGAGCAGGAGCAGAAGCACCAGCACCAGGAGCAGCGCCAGCAGAGTAAGCACCAGCAGAAATACCAGCACCAGGAGCAGCGCCAGCAGAAGCCACAGCATCAGCAGAGTCAGCCCGAGCAGCAGAAGCCCCAGCAGAAGCAGAGTCAGTGCCAGGGGGTGGGATGGTGGCCCTATCCTTCTTGCCAGGGCTGGCAGAAGATGGCACAGGCCTCCTCTTCTTCCCCATGGTTGTTGGCTGGAGATGTGTCTGGCAGCAGGTCTTTCCTTTGAATGGTGACCTGCTTGCGAGCTGCACCTTTTATATCCACGGGGCTGATGCAATGCATCCTCCCTGCATGCGCAGTGAACGCTTTGCATCCGCTAGGCATCCGCTAGGCATCCGCTAGGCTTCTGTGATGCATCCGTTGTATCCGCTCTGCATCCGCTCTGCATCTGTTCTTTCTGCTGCGCGTCCGCTTCGCTGTGCTCCCCCGGAAGCCCTGTGGATGTGCCATCCGCTTCCATCTGCTTCCATCCGCTAGGCTTCCATGGAGCATCCGCTTTACATCCTTGCTACGTCCTCTCCCTGTCCATTCCTTTCCGTTGTTGTCCACTCTGTTTATGCAAATTTGGGGCACTTTTGAGAGCAGATAACAACGGATGGAAAATGTTCTCGTCCGCTGTGTCCTTTTTACATAGTTTTTGCATCCGTCAGCCTATGTGACAGGCCCTTTAGTCTATTACCTCATTTCTGTTTTCAGGGTTGCCACTTTCTTCTTTTGCTTCTTATATTCCATAGCAATGGGGAATTAGTTAGAATCTCCTCCATGTTTACAAAGATTGGGGGGGGGGATGAGGAATCAGAAATCTGCTCCTTAAGGAAACATTGCCTAATACTTTTTTTAAAGAAGTATTTTTTTTTAAGACAAACATAGACAAACAAAACATAAAAGCATCAAGCCATCTTCCATATATATACATTCAGTGTGTCAGTTGGTTTACAAATTGTTTTGTGCTTCCATTTCGTAGTCTTCAATTACAATTACATTGTATGTATTCTCATATTGTCAATCAAATAAAATACATTAATATCATTGTTAATCATCTGATGACACAATATTCATTCATGATTTACAAGATAATCCATATTTTACTTAATTTGTTTTATGACAGTTCATGTTATCATCTCAAATCTATCCTACAATCATTTTGTAGATATAATAAAAAGAAAGAAATACATTTTTATATGTTCATTATTTTCTAAAAATCTACATATTTCTACCATGTTTTATTGTCTAACCATTGATAGAATAGATCCCAAATTTTATAAAATTGTTTGTCATCTTGTTCTTGGATTTCAAATGTCAATCTACTCATTTCAGCACATTCCAATATTTTCTTAATGATTTCCTCCTGTAATGGTATTTTCTCCTTTTTTCAGTTTTTGGCAAATACAATCCTAGCCGCTGTTAATACATTTACAATCAGGTATTTCAATTCTTTACTGTATATTTCAGATAAAATTCCCAATAAAAATATCTCTGGTTTCAAGTCTATACGCTTTTTTGTCATTTTTTCCAACCACGTGTGGATTTTAGTCCAATATTTTTTTGTATCCGCACAAGTCCAACACATATGGTAATATGAGCCACGTGTCTGATGACATTTCCAACATTTTTCAGATTTGTTCTTGAATATTCTTGCTATTCTTGTCAGGGGGAAATGCCACCTGTAAAACATCTTATACAAATTTTCTTTATATGCTATTGACATTGTCATTTTATAATTTTGAGACCACAATTTTTGCCATTTCTCTCGATCAATCCCATATCCAAAATTCTTTCCCCAAGCAATCATAGTTTCTGTTATTTGTTCTTCTTCTAGTTTAATTTCTAATAAATATCCATATAATTTTTTAATCACCTTTTCATCAGTACCTTTCAAAATCTTATCAAAATCAGTCAGTTTATCATAGAAACCTTCTGTTTTAGAATCTTTTTCATACCTTGAATGTATTTGTGCATATGAAAACCAATTCATCTTTATACCTTGTTCCTCTAATTTTTGCATAGATTTAAGTTCACCCTTTTCATTCAATATTTCACCATATCTAACTGTGTTCCTTTTTATATATTATAGGATAAGAAAATGCTTCAACAATCGATAGCCAGACTGGAATTTTCAAAGAACATTGCCTTTTAGTCTTCTCCCAGTTTAACCACAGAGACTCCCATATATAATGTCTTCTAAAATACCAATGTTTTAGTTCCTTTATACCATAGAAAAGCATGCCACCCCAACAACAGATCATGTCCTTCTAATGGCAACAATCTAGTATTTCTTAATGTTATCCCTTCCTTAACCCATATCAAATTTGTAGCTTGGTAATACAACTCCCAATTAGGCAAACCAAATCCTCCTTTTATTCTGGCATCTTGCAAAAGTTTTAACTTTATTCTCGCTTTCTTACCTTGCCATATATATTTCAACACAATTTTATTTAAATCTTCAAAATAATCTTTTCCAAGCCTAACTGAAATTGTCTGGAACAAATATAAAATTCTGGATAGTATATTCATCTTGATTGTTGATATTCTCCTTATTAATGACAGTTGTAAATTTTACCATTTCACCAAATCTAGCACTATCTGCTGCTTAAGCTTAATACAGTTATTCTCTTTTAGGGTATTACATCTTGCTGTCAAATTTATCCCCAAGTAGTTGTTCTTATTCGTGACCTGGATTTTCAATACATCCCCCAGTTCTTCCTTTTGTTTTGATAACATTGCCTAATTCTTCCCTTATTCTTAGCAGATGGTCTTGTGAGTATGAAATCCATAGTGAATTGCAGATAATAATAAAGAATAAAGAAACCATTAGAGAGCATTTCACCAAGGCAGCCATCAACCATGCCATTTTGGATCATCCTGGATTGGAGATGAACTTCCCAGACATAAAGGCTGGCATCCATGGTCAACATCAGCTGGTTAAGGCCTTGAATGAGTGCCCTAAATAAAGGGACTCAAATGACCACCATCGTAAGAATTGTAAGACCAGAGAAGTCAATCTGACCTGTAGAAGGGAATAACGCCTACCTGTCTTCTGATATGGGAGAATAAACCATTGGAGTGGCCTGGCACAGAATCTAGCCCAGGGCACAATATTAATACAAGATATCATTTTCCCCAGGAGATTGGAAAGCATAGACAGGGACACCTTGTGTTTAGGTTTTACTTACCCAATTAACTGTCCGATACTCCCCTAACATTTCTGGGATAAGGACACCTTGCAGGAAATAGTATCTATTAGAGCTCCCAGATGGAGTAAAGAGGTGGTGGGAGTGAAGTGGCTTTTGGCCTCAGTGACAGAGGAGCCATGCCCCTGGAGAATCTGAATGGTGATCTCCAAGTCTTCTGCTGCTTGAGATGGTGAGGAAGACTGGACCAGGAAGTCAACCAGATAACAATGGACTTTGACTGGGATAGCCCTCAGGTGGGCTGCCAAGGCTGCTAATAGCTTCGTAAATGTTCTGGGAGCAGATGAAAGGCCAAAGGGCAAGGTCCTGTACTGAAAATGCCTTCTGTTATAGCAGAACCTAAGAAATTGTCTATGGGCAGGGATAATGGGGATATGAAGGCAGGCTTCAGTTAAATTTATGGAAGTAAGGAAATCCCCCTCCCTAATTCCCTCCAGAATAGACTGGAGATAATGCATCTTAAACTGCCTGTATTTTATCCGGTGGTTTAGACGCTTCAGATCCAGAATTACCCTCCATTCCCTGAGGCCTTTGGTATTACAAACAAGATGGAATAAAATCACATCCCCTGTTGGTCCTCAAGCACCAGCTGAATATCGCCAGCAGGTGCTGAATAGTTGTTTCCATGAGGACTCTTCTGTCTCTCTGTTTTGAGAAACAGGGTAATGAATGAAAAACTTCAAGGGAAAGGAGAGGAACTTTAGAGAAAGGCCCAAACGGACTGTCTCCAGGACCTGGTGTCTGTGATTACTTCCTCCTAACACCTGGCAAACAAGGCCAGACATCTCCCAATGGGAGGATTAACAGTAGATTTATCTGGGGCACCAGAAGGGAAGACCCCCAGCCCCTTGAAAGGGCCACATGTTGTTGAACTGGCAGTTTCTACCTGTCCTGTCTTATCCTGGCACTGGTCCTGCCTGAGAATGAAAGGCCTCTCGGGTCTAGAAAAACCCCTCCAGCTTCAGGTGCCCTAAAGGAGGGGCAGCGAAAATAAGGCATCGAGCAGAAATTTCTCCTTCTGGACCAAGAAGGCAAGATCTTCCCCTTGTCCTTAGAGTCCACCAGCACCTTGTCCAGGGCTTTACCAAATAATTTGTCACCCTTAAAGGGGGCAGTGGCCAACTTCTACTTAAGCCTCATATCAGCCTGCCAGTGCTCGAGTCAGAGCAAACAGTGAGAAGTTATAAAAGATCCTATTACTTTTGAGGCAAATCTGGCTGCACTGAAGGTGGCATCAGCTGAGAACTCAACAGCTGCTGAAAGCTTATTAATATGCTGATGAGATCTCAGGTTATTGGTTGGAATCATTTCTTGTAGCTTCCTCAGCCATATTAAAAAAGGATGCAGCGGTGGAGGCCTTCACTACCCAAGCTGCTGACTGGTGAGTTCTCTGAAATGTCTGTTCAACCCTCTTGTCCTCTGCTCTCAACGAATCTTCGGGCTCACCAGGAATGTCAGAGTTGGATTGCAAGGCAGCTACTGGGGCATCCACTGAGGGCACTTAAAGGGCTCTGGAAAGATCCACTCCCACATTAAACAACCTCTTGTCCAGGGAAGAAGGACTGGGACCTGGCCCAGGCAAAGACCACTGTCTTTGGATGACAGTTGTGAACATTTCTGGTGCAGGAATGACATCTGCAGTTACTGTCTTCTCTGAGAAGAGTGGATCATTAGTATCTTCAGCAACCTTGCCTTGCCTTGTGGCATTCTTTGTCTTAAAGAGGAGAATCTTGAATAAGGCAGGTTGAAAAAGGCCCTAAATTATGGGACCTTCAGAATCCAGACTTTCATCATCAGAGAGATTTCTCCCTAATTGGTCTTCCATATCGGAATGGGCAAAGTGATCACATAGAGAGGGAGCGTAATAATACTCTTGTGAATAGCAGGATCTGTCATCATGGAACTGAGAGGTTTCTCTTAATTCTTGCCAGGAAGATGAATAGGAGGCTACAGAGGGAGATCTCCTGGATAGTTGTAGAGCTGCAGAGACTCCTTGTTTCACTGCCTCCACAAGTACAGCCTGCATATTAAACTGCCCATCTGCATCTTGCCCTGCTGCTGGCTGAAGACCAGCAGCAGTAGGAGTAAAAGTTGCCTCTGGAGCTACTCTGCTTCTTTGGACTCTTGCTGCAGGCTGCTCTGTTGCTGGGCAGACAGAAAAAAATTCCCTTCCTTCAGAAGATTAAAATGGGATTTCAGGCTCTTGCCAGCTAAATTGATCTTCAGCCTCCCCTGTGGCCAATTCCTGCAACTGCCTTCCATCATTGTGGCAAGCCCTGGCTCCTCTTTCTAATGGTTGCTCCTCATTTTGGTGGGAATCCACACTGGTGCTGTTGGGAACAGCTTCCAGGCTTTCCTGGGCTGCTTCTCTCCGTCCTTTAGCCCACAGCCTATTCAGTGCGCTGTCCCTGTGGTGCTCATCCAGCTCTGCTGCCTTGGAGCTCTTTTGAGCCTCTGCAGCCTTAGCTCTTGGCTTGGGGTCCTCTGTTGAGTCTGGGGCATTTATTTCAGAAGGGCTTAGAGAGCATGATGGCCAGCAAGCTGTCTCCTCCACTCTCCTATTCACATAGCTGACATTCTCTGAAGAATCCACCATTTTGGCTAACTGATAGGCAGCCTTTTTTCTTTAAATTTAACTGCTGACCTGTCCTCCGAAGGCTCAAGGGGTAATCCCCACTTGACATGCTGAACAGCAAGGACAGAAAAAATAGTTAAAATGCCCTTGCTGATGACAGCTGCCTTTGCACCCTTTTAAAATGCACTCAAGATATCTTGAAGATTTTAAAACGGAAGGATTCTATGATAAACAGACTGATTTAGATAAGATATTGATGGGTACTGATGAGAAAGTGATTAAAAAGTTATATGGTTATTTATTGGGAATTAAGCTAGAGGAAGAACAAGTTAAAGAAACTATGATTGCATGGGGGAAGAATTTTGGATATGGAATTGATTTAGAGCAATGGCAAAAATTGTGGTCTCAAAATTATAAAATGACAATGTCAATAGCATATAAAGAAAACTTGTATAAGATGTTTTACAGGTGGCACCTTCCCCCGACAAGAATAGCAAGAATGTTCAAGAACAAATCTGAAAAATGTTGGAAATGTCATCAGATACCTGGCTCATACTATCATATGTGGTGGACTTGTGAGAATGCTAGAAAATATTGGACTAAAATTCACATGTGGTTGGAAAAAATGACAAAGAAACACATAGACTTGAAGCCAGAGATCTTTTTATTGGGAATTTTACCTGATATATATAATAAAGACTTGAAATATTTGATTGTAAATGTATTAACAGCGGCTAGGATTGTATTTGCTAAAAACTGGAAGAATGAGAAAATACCATTGCAGGAAGAAATTATTAAGAAAATATTGGAATGTGCTGAGATGAGTAGATTGACATTTGAAATTAGAGAACAAGAAGATAAACAATTTTATGCAATTTGGGTTTTTTTTTATCAATGGTTAGATGATAAAATACAATAATAGAGCATTAATATTATATATATGAAGAGTTTTTTAGGATTGATTTGTTATGATTATACGACAAATTGTTTGAAGTATTGTTATCTCGCAAAGCATGAATGATTAAAAGTATAGTCAGAAAAATTTTTTTTTTATTTTTTTCTTTAGTAATATTAGAATATGGATTGACAATATGAGTGGTTATGCAATATAATTGTAATTGACACTATAAAATGAATGCACAAAACTGATGAACCAACCGATACACCGGAAGTATATATGAGAGTAGATGTTTTTAATGTTTTGTATGTTTGTTTGTTTGTAGAAAATTAATAAAAACTTTTTAAAAAAAAAATAATAAAATGCTGCTGCAGACTAAATAAAACTCCGAGCATAAAAGACCGCATGCTAGCTTTCCCAAGCCAAGCCTACCAGAATGTGGAGATCTCCTCAGACACACCATCCCAACTTCTCCTTACTTCAATGGAATTGGCCCTCAGCCAATCCATTGACTTCACTCCGGGCCAAAGCCCCAAGCAATCAGGGTTTTGACAGCTGCTCAGATGGTAGACAGGAGCCTGCTGTCAAATAGATAGTATTCAGGATTAGATTGCCCTATTTTTTAACAGTTAAGGTTCAAATTTGAAGAGCACTCAACAACACGTCATCCTAGCTGATTGACTGAGTCAATTTCTGGAGAGTGTCCTCACAGATCTGATAGACTCAGTCCAATCAGCAGCAGTGACTGACAATCCAATCCTGGGAGCTATTTCCACCACAATGGAGAATCTTGGCTTTTCTGGAGTATTTAGAGATGCAGGCTGCTAGGCATATACAGTATGGAAACTTTTCAGGTTAGTCCATCTTTGCACACCATTACACTCTGGTTGTCTTTGAATAGTTGCAGTTCATCCTTTAGTTTTTGGGTGAATTTTCCATCATCTGTGTTGTCTTGCCTCTTAGCTTGGCCTCGGGTCATGGCTTGTGATGCTGGCTGGTGGGGGAGGAATAATGGTGTGGACTACTTCCTCCCATATGCTGTTGAATTGTAGCTTTCTGGATAGGGCACATGCAAGTAGGCTTTCCCCTCAGGGTTGTACTTCAATTCAAAGTTGAAAATTTGAAATACTGCACCACCGAACCTGTTTGGTGGAGAGTATTCTTGGGGGTTTAAATGCCTCTAGGTTTTTGTGGTTAGTCTGTAGTTCAAATGGCACTTTACTCCCCTCACTTGTCTCCAGGTTAGGAAAGCCCATTGGATGGTATAGGCTTCCTTTTCCCACACCGCCCATCTTCTTTCGGTGTCAGTGGAGTTTTTAGAGGTATAGGCACAGGGTTGTAAGTCACCCTTGTTTTTTTTGAAGGAGCACGGCAGCCACTGCTCTGTCAGCCTGGACCACAAAGGGTTGTTCAGGGTCCAGATGCCTGAGGACTGGTTCCTCAGTGAACAGGTTTTTTTAGTGTTTCAAATGCTCATTGACACTCCAAAGTTGTTAGGAATATAGGTCCAGTTTAGGGATTGACTGGGCCATGGCTTTTGCCCCCCCCCCCAGTTTTTAATAGTTTGGTGATAGACAGGGCAACCTCAGCAAAAGTGGGGATGAGTTGTCGGTAGAAGTTAGTGAATCCCCAAAAGCCTTGGAGTTGTTTATGTATGCAAGGGGGTTGCCAATCTAGCACCACTTTGACTTCATCCAGGGTAGACTGGTTCCATTTCTGTTCCCTTGTTTGATACTCAGTAGCACAGGTAGTCTAGAGAAATCTTGTGCAATTCACATTTTGACAGCTTCATGTGTAGCTTTGCTACGAGGAGTTTCTTAAGCAATTGGTGCACGGGTTTGACATGCTCCTGAAGGGTCTTGCTGAAAATGAGAATGTCATCTAGATAGGCAAGGATCCCATAAAAGAGAGGCTCATGTAGCACCTTATCAGCTGCATAAAAATGACAGGGATCCCTTGTAATCCCAAGGGCATCACTTTGAACTGGAAGCTGCCAAATGGACAGTTAAAGACAGTTTTCCACTCATCGCCTTCTTTGATGCACATCAGTAGTATGCCTCTCGCACGTTTAGTTTTGTAAACACCTTTCTTTCATTAGGTGGGCTAGTATATCCTTCATCAGTGGGAGTGGGTAGATATTTTCCATGCATATGGCATTTATTCCTCTAAAATCAATGCAATCTCATTGATCTGTCTTTTTTCTCTTTGAAGAGTACTGGGGTGGCTACTCTGGACTTGGCTGATTGTATAAACTTCCATGCCAGGTTGGTGTCAATGTACTCTCTCAGCTCAACCCTTTTTGGGGGGATCATAGGATACATTTTTGGCTTGGGCCATTTAGCCCCTGGCATGAACTCTATGGCACAGTCAGTAGAGCGGAGGGGGGTAGAGAATTGCATATTTCCTTGCTGAATGCTGTAGCCAGGTCCTGGTAGTACTTGGGGGTTTGGGGGCTTCCAGGAGGTGGCTCCCCAGTGGCGGCAGCTTTCTTGTTTTGTACTGCACCAGCTGGTTTTGCGGTGGCTGTCTCCTTTGTCAGGCAGGAAGGTGGAAGAGGACCCAGTCCCAACTTGAGCTTTCTGTAGCCATCTCTCTATGAGATGACAGGGCCCCATTTGTCCAGCCATGCCAAACCCAGATGGCTGCTTCAGTCAGTTTTGGTGCCACCACAAATTCAATAAGTTCCCAGTGTGGCCCATCACTAGCCTCACAAGTTCAGTGACTAGGGTGGTGGGTGCTTTCCCTATCAGCAACCCATCAACCTGCTTGAAATGTTTTGTTCTGAGGCTGATTAGGCATTGAATGCATCTGGTAATCTATGACAGCTTCTATGTCTCTTTGGGCTCCTGTCCAGGGAACCATTATTCTTGACTTAATGGTGAAAGGATGGATGGTTTCACTTACCATCAGACTGTGCTTGCTGTCATCGTCACTGTTGCTTTTGGCCAACATTTTCTCTTCCCCCTCAGGAGGGAGGAAGACCTCGACAGCTTGGTGGACAAATTTCCCTTTCTCTGCTGGTTTTCACAGTTTGGTCAGTGCAGGGTCCTTGCCTGGAGAACCAGAGGTGGAGGCAGGCACTCAGATGTTCAGTGGCCCTACTGACCACATTTGAAACATTTGATTAGTGTTGTTGAGGGTCCCCTTAGTTGCTCTTCCACTTGTCACAGGCTGAACTGCGAAGCTGCCTTTTGAGCTTCTTTTCTGACACTTCCTTTTTGTATGGGTAGAGCTCAAGGTCCATGGCCATGGCCATCCAGTACCACTTATGGATATGCTCTGGGACATCTCGGCATACACAGGTTTGGTGCAGTTCTTGATCCAAGCCCTCCTTGAAGTAATGTTCCAGGAGGCGCTCGGGCCAGTACTGCAATTTTCCAGCCATTGTTGGAATTGCCTAACATCAAGCCCCTTTGCTTGATGACTTTAATTTCTGCCTCCGCTTCCTGGCTTTGATCTGTGCCCTTGAACTTGGTTCTCAGCTCCTGCAGGAAGTCATTGATGTTCACAAGTTCTGGGGCACCCTCATCATGGAGTTGGATCACCTGCTCCATTGATTTCCCCTCTAGTTTGTCGATGATGGTTGAGAGAATCTCTTGGTCAGTCAGGTAGTCATCCCCATAACCATTAATGTGCATCCAGACTTCGTTCAGATAGAAAGCTAGCTTGTCTGGACTTCTGTCGAAAGTAGCTCTGAAGCAAGGTGGGGCAGCTAGTCATCCCCACCACCACTGGGTGGTGGAGGTGGCTGTGGTACAGAAGTGGGGACAGATATCAACTAGAGCTGGACCCAGCCTTGGCCCAGGTAGTAAGCTCATCCAGGCAGCACCTGGCTGGCAAGTGGCATTTGGGTTTGCCTCAATGGACTGGTGGGCCTCTGGTACCAGGAAGAGGTTCGCTGCAGCCCAGGGCTTCACCAGGCCGATGGAGGCAGTGGAGGACTGACAGGCTGGGTCATGAGGGAGATATACAAGGTCCACCTGGGGAGACTGCTGTGCACTGGGTTTTACCAATTGAAACAACATGGGTGTCGCTCTCTGGGTAGATTGGTCCCTCTGGGTGGGAAACGTAAAAGTTGGCTGACTACCATCATCTGGATGGATTGTTGGTGCCAATCAATGCCACTGAGGTTTAGATGGCTGAAACTCTCCAGTAATCTCTCCAGAGCCTGGCTATGGGCTGCAGTTTGGTATTTCTAGATCCCCAACTTGCTGAGGTCCAGGGGTCCCACTTGTCTCCACTTGAAGATTGTGGTCCTTTGCCACAAAGGTGACTGGGCGTTCTCTCACTGGCTCTTGGAGCATAGATCAGTAGCCAAAGTCTTCCTCTGCCTGGTAGAGCTCTTGAATAGCCAGCCACTTGGTATGAGCTTTGGGTTGGGCACCCAACTGATGCTGACATCCACCATCATTGTTGCCATCCATTGGAGCAAAGGGGGAACTGTAGGCTTTTGGTGACCCCTCCACAGACTCCACCAGCACCCACCATTTTCTCAGTTCTCTTCTCCATCTTCCCTGAATCTTTCTACTGCCTGATGAACCAGGTAAGTAGGTGGGGCTCAGGACCCTGGATAGCAGCTTCAGATAGAGCAAAAAGTTTAGAGTCAGTTTAGTGTCAAGGTTCCAAGTAACAAACCCATAGCAGTTAAAACTCCGAGGCAGGTGGATTCCTGAAAGAACAGATTCATTAGACATGTTATATTGGCACAACCTAGTGAAAATTGACTCGAAATATTCCCATGGTTTTCACCTAATTAAAAGTTAACCTTTTTCACTTTCTCCCAACAATCAGTCACATGGTCCAATCAGGATATAGTCCAGTTGTTGGATGACTCCAGTCCTCTCCTTCTAGACACCTAGTGGGAATGTCCCTGGTTCCCAAGAAAAAGCATTTTATTTTGACTCCAGCACCCAGCTATCTCTACTTCCCCCTCCCTTTCCCAAAGCTACAATTGTGGCAGCACTGAAGCCCCAAAATGGCCACAGTCAGGCAAGCATCAGGGTTGAAAGGAGGATGGAAAATATTTTTGAAGATGAACAAAAGACTGTATGCATTTAGGAAATGCTAGACTCAATTTAATTCTTTTATTTCAGTATGTTGTTGGACTTTGCATTAACCTTATAAATGAGAAACTAAGAAAAGGCAAAACAAAACCATCAAATTTTGTATGTGATTACATAAATCAAGTTGAACTATGTTCAGCAATATGTTCAATGTTAGTTTTACATAAAATTATAGATTAAAACATTTATCATACACTTCAACTCAAAAGGCTAATAGAATGACTAATAGAATCAATAATGGAGAAAAAATGAAATAAAATCTGTGAATATGACAAAGAATAGGCAATACTTTATGCAAAAAAGAAGACAAATTTCTACTAAAAACAACATACAAAAAGACACTTTCCTTCTTTCCTTTCTTCTTCTTCCCTTCCGCTCACCCCCCTTCGTATTGTTTTATTTTGTTTTTGTTCTTACTTTGGAATGAGCTGATTTCAAAGGGGTGGGCAACATATAGAAACAAATGATCCACACTTATAGATATTTCATTCAGCAACTTTTGGAAGTTATAATTGTGCTGAACTTTTTGTCCATTTATGACAATCTACAACCTTCACAGAGTCCATCAATCATACCAACCTGATCGCCAATATTTTAGTCAGTACGTGTTGTTCTATGTCTGGCCTTGCAGACCAGAGAGATTGGAGTGAAAAAGATTGCAAGGTGTTTGCTCTTCAACACATAACAAGTAACAAGTAATGTAATCATGTTGGCAACCTGCCACAAGTACTACATAAACAGCTAATGGTACTTTCTTGAAATCTCTTTCTCTTCAATAATTCTGGTATGAGAATGGAGGGGACAAAAACCCCAAGCAATTTCTGAAGGTAATTTCTCTTTTGCCATAGAGCAGAGAGATAAGAAGGCAAAGGATTGCAAAAGAATATGCTATTTGCTGTTCTACACATTTAAAGCAATCTAATTGTGCCAGCTATGGGAAAGACCATTATCTTCAGAAGTCTACAACAAGGATTCTTCAAAAACCTCTAGAAAGTTGTAAATGTCTTGTCAATAATTATATCTGTTAGAAGCCATTTGGTCTCTGCTTTATGTTATTAATTGTTATTTATGTTATTAATTATTAGTCATTAACTATTTTTTTAAAATTCAAAAAAAATTAAAATTCTTTTTTTATAGTTATTGTATTCACTTTATATTTACTGTAGTGTAGTGCTGGTCTTTTTCATGTGTTTGGTCTAAGATTGTAAATAGGTTTAATCAATTAACATTTCTGTAATCTTACTTTATAGACTTTCTCTCTCTCTCTGTCTATGTGTGTGTGTTTGTGTGTAAGAATTTAATAGGAGTTTCATTTTATTTGAATTGGCTACCAAGAACCTGGATAATTTCACCTTGATAATGACAACTTATTCTTTCATTACTGATTACTGAAGAGGTTGGCAATTCTTTATTCTGATTTTGAAATCAGAGCCAACTTCAGAATCCTGAAAATGTGGAAAATCAAGAAGTTAGTTAATGTTATTATGAAAAAGATGCACCAATGGTTGCTATAGTTGCATTTCTTGTTATTCCAGTTCCTTCAACAATTCCTTTTCCAAGATCATCACAAGACAAATATTGTGGTTGCATGGACAAATTCAAGGTTTTCATCATGAAATGAACATTGTACATGTACCAAAGACAAACTTGGTTTTCTATTAATCATGTCCAGGTGGGATTTATTCTTAGTCTCCTAACATATGGACTGTAAAATAGGGAATTTCCATCTTAAGGCTAGGTCATATTGGCCGACGGATGCAAAACGTATGTAAAAAGGACACAGCGGACGAGCAAATTTTCCATCCATTGTTATCTGCTCTCAAAAGTGCCCCAAATTTGCATAAACACAGCAGAAAACAACGGAAAGGAACGGACGGGAGGAGGACGTAGTGAGGATGTTAAGCAGATGCTCCACGGAAGACTAGCGGATGGAACCAGATGGAAGCAGATGACACATCTGCAGGGCTTCCGTGGATAATAGCGAAGCGGACGTGCAGCGGAAGGAGCGGATGCATCACGGATGCCAAGCAGATGCCTAGCGGATGCAAAGCGTTCACTGCGCATGCAGGGAGGATGCATTGCATCAGCCCCGCGGATATAAAAAGATGCAGCTCGCAAGCAGGTCACCATTCAGAGGAAAGACTTGCTGCCAGACACATCTTCAGCCAACAACCATGGGGAACAAGAGGAAGCCTGTGCTTACTCCTGCCAGCCCTGGCAAGAAGGACAGGACCACCATCCCACCCCCTGGTGCTGACTCTGCTGGTGCTGGTGCTTCTGCTGGTACTGCTCCCAGTGCTGGGGCTTCTGCTGGTGCTGCTCCTGGTGCTGGGGCTTCTGCTGGTGCTGATTCTGCTGGTGCTGCTCCTGGTGCTGCTGGTGCTGCTGGTGCTGGTGCTGGTGGTGGTGGTGTGGTGGAGCAGCCCCTAGAACCTCAAAGCCCTACTGATGAGGGCCCAGAAGGCCCTGCCAGAGGGAGGAAGAGGCATTCGCGAGAAAAAGGTGAGAGGAGACAATACTCCATTGAAGAGGTACATGAGGAGGAGTTGCTCGAATGGCTGAGGGACAACGAGTACCTCTGGAGGAAGGGACACAGGCTCTATCGAGACACCAAGCGGAAGCAGGCAGCTTGGAGAGAGAAGGCGGAGAGCCTGGGCTACACTTCGGAGGTCCTCCTTGGGTGGTGGAAGCACATGCACACCAGGTACGGGAAACTGCACCTTAAGAAGTCTGGCCAGGCCGCGGTCAAGCTCACCGACTGGGAGACCTACGTGATGGCCAAGTACAGCTTTTGGGAGGGTGAGATCCACCACCAAGGAGCAGCCCCTCTGTCAACCCTCTCTCTCAGGAAGCCCAAAGAGACCCAGTCCTATTCGGGCCAAGAGTCAGCTCCTGTGTCCAGGCAGATATCTTTGGAGTGCCCCATGATGGAGACCCCCCCCGACAGCTGCACTCCCTGTGGCGGAGCACATGGAGGACCCCCTGACGCAGTTGGAGCAAGAAGAAGCCGCTGCCACCAGAGACCAACCCACATCCACACCCAGCTCCACCTCCACAGAAAGTAGGCAGAGAGCCAGACTGGAGGGACAGAGCCACACTGTCCTGCTGGAGATCAGGGACACAATCAAGAGCAGCGTTGGTCTCCTCTCTCAGCTGGTACAGTCCGACAAACCATCCTCTAACAGAAAGACCTTCCTCACCTACGTCAACCAAAATCTCATGGAAATGCCTGAATCCCAGTACCAGGTGATCAAGGAGAGGATCACAGGTCTTCTGCACCACCTCCAGGCCCAGCTGAACCTGCTCTGACCCAGTCCAGGTCTGCTCCTCCACCCCAGGTGATGTCACAGCACTTCCAAGGATTTCCACAACCCCTCACCTACCAAGGCTACGGCTACCAGGAGTTCCAGCAGCACAGGCAGCCCTTCCCAGTCCAGGCATAGGTACATCGCACATCACACGTGCCACAGATGCCACCGATACCACCGATACCACCGATACCACAGATGCCACAGATGCCACAGGTGCCACCGATACGACTGATGCCACCGACACCACAGATGCCACCGAAGCCTCACCTCGCTCACCTGCAGACCACACAGCCCCACTACACTCCTCCTTCCTCCACCCCACAGCCAAGCCCGGCCTCAGAACATCTGTCATCGGTCTTGGGACTGACACCCCATGTCATGGAGGGAGGGGCTCTCAACATCACGGGACTGAGCCAGCTCTCTGAGAGCTTCCTCCACACACCATCCCATTGTCCTCTCGGGGCCAGGCACCCTAATGGCACCTCAGACCAGCACTCCAGCCACTGCGACCTCAACAGCACCTGGACCCTTCACTCCTGAGACCATGGGCACGCCTCAGAGTGACTGAGAAGAGTGCCAGAGACTGGGTTGCTACCTGTTGACTTTATCTTTGCTTGGGACACTTTACTTAGGTCATTTTGCTTTTACAGTTTGTTATTAATAAAGATTATCTTTGCTTCACACACTTGGTTCAGTTCTTTTAGTCAATAAAGTCTTAGTGGAAAATTTTAGAAATGGTTTAAGCCTTTGCATGCTTGTGGGATGGGTAAGAATAGCAGTGGGATGGGCAGGGATACCTGTGGAATGGGTAATAGCTTTGGGATGGGTAAGGATAGCAGTGGGATAGATAAACCTCCAGTGCAAGCATAGTGGGACTGTATGGTCCACCCTCCCAGGTGCCACACCTATGGCCCTTTATTATCAATAACAATTTAATCATTCATCAACACATTTCAGCATAAACAAAACTCTTTATTAATGCCCTGTTCATTGTAGGGCCACTCAACATACATGGCACAATCTCATCAGTGTGATGAGACAGGCTGAAAGAAGTATCCATTAAGCATCTACCATCCTGTCTTGCCACTCCACTGCTCCAGCTGGGGAGTTGCACCAGTGTTTCAGAAGGTTGCGCTGCTTCTTCCCTTCACGTGAAGCTCTGTTGGGGCCTTGCACATCCACACTGTCTATCAGGTTTCGCCCTTGCCTCCATTCACCAGGCTCCACGTCCCCATTGCCTTGTTGATGGTCCACAAGCCTGTTCTGCAACACTGGGTAGCGGGTGCGCATGAGATTGTGCAGGATGCAGCAAGCTTCTACAATGCTCCTCACAGTCCCTGGGTGATGCTGCATGCTGGTGAGAATTACCTGGAACCTGTTGACCAGGATGCCAAAGGCGTTCTCTACCTCACTGAAGCCTTCTTCAGTGGAGGGGCACTGGAGGAGCTCCTCCAGGTATTCTTCGATGATGGCCTACACCACTTCTCTGACCACAATGCTGATAGTGTTGTGTGGAACCCTCCAGGCGTACTGCATGTTCCTGTATGTGGTCCCAGAGGCCAGGTGGCGCAGAGTCAGTGCTACCTTCAGCCCAGGGTCCAGGCTGGGCCGAAAGTTGGTTTTTGCCTTGGTCAACCTGGGTCTCAGCCGCTCCACAACTTCATCAAACATGGCTGGTGGCATCCTCATGAAGTTCTGGAATGCACGAGGGTCTTCGTTCCTCAGCTCCACCATCAGCTTGTCATACAGTCCGTACTCGGCTCTTCTCGCAATCCATCTTCGGACCCAGACACTTCTTGGACACCTCCTTTTCTTCACGTAGAACAGGTGAAAGAGCCTGTAGAGGGCTTCTCACTGTTGTAGAATGATGGCAGCTACCAAAAGGAGTGTGTGATGATTCATGGTGGAGATGACTGGATGCTGTGGAAGAGCAAGAGCCAGATGAAGACTGAAGAGGTCTGCACCGCGGGGCTGTTGGACTGAAAGTGAGATCCAGGTGATTTCCTCCCCCTTTTTATAGGAAATATAGGTTTTCTGCTAGGTGTCCTTCCGCATCCTCTGGATATCCTCCAGACATCCTAAATATCCGAGATAAGTCCCCTATACGAATGTTTTTTCCGTTTTCATGCTTTATATGCGAGCTGCATCTGCTTACATCCTTTCTACGTCCGTGTAACTAATTCTGCATGTCCGTTCCGCATCTGTTTCACTTCCTCCCTGTGTCCGTTTTCTGCTGGAGCAGATTTGAGTTGCGTGGATGTGCAGCGGATGCCTAGCGGATATTGCGGACACATAACAGATGACAACGGACATATAACGGATGTTCCCCATATGCATAGCAGATGTATAATGGACACGTTGGATACTTCATCTGCTCCAAAAGTTTTGTGCAGCTCAAAACTTTTGAGCGGATGAAATCTCAGTAGACAGATGCTGGACGGATAGAGAGTATGAAAAACGTATGCGTACAGAACGGATGCATCGTGTTAACCAATGGATGGCAAGCGTTTTTTTCCGTTTTACATTCTCTTTCCATCCAGTGGTGCAGTGTGACCTGGGCTTTGGACAATAATGGTCTTATGACAGATAACTATGCCAATTTAATGGAAAGATACATGAAGTTGACAGAAGAGGTACAGATAACCAATCAATTAGCAAACTGTTACAAGATAATTGTAAAGATATATTTATAAACTTTTAAAGAGATGTGAGCTAGAATAATATTTTGTGGGATTTCATGAATGAAAAAAAGGCCTTTCTCATGAATTTTGAAAAATTATACTTCATCAGGACATACCAGACACCTCAGAGCGCTTATTCCAATACTTCATAACAAAATGCTCAAAAACCTGAAATTCACTGAAGATGAAAAAGAGAATTTTGTGTCTTTGGTACACCCATTGTCTTTTTGTCCTCACTTTATGGATCCTTCTGAAGTTGAATACATACAATCAGAAGCAAATATAAATTCCCTTGTAAAATAGACACAAAGCAGCTGTCAGCCTTCAAGATCTTCTACTATCGCTTTTCATCTTTTGGCTGTCATAAGAAACAGGGGGAAGGGGAGGTAGGGATAAGTCTGGGAAGTGTGCTGGAGGTGTTACATTCTTCTGTTGTGTAAATGAGGGGGGGAGCATACAATAGAGTTAGGTTTCTATTTCTCGCTTAGCTTTCTTTTCTCTGCGCGACTGCGGCTCATTATCAAAGTATGCCAAGGTCAAGGACAGAGGCCTCATCATCACCTGAAGATGCCCACATGATCATATTCACAACTTCTAATTGGAAGTTTCATCTGAACTATTGGGGGTGGGAACACTTCCATCACTTTGTGTATGTGAATTGCGCACCTAATTTCTCAGATTCAGAATTCTTTGGTTGCTACCACTTCACTTTCAGTAAAAGACAACTTTTCTATAAATTAAAGAGTCTAAGTATTTATTTCCTGAATGTTGAATGGAGCTCCGCCTGACATTATTCTGAATCTCCCTGCTACCAGCCCACCCGGACAGAACACCCAATATTCTTCCGAGGGGGCCTGGACATCATGTCATCTTCAACTAGTGATCAGGAAGACCTGGGAGCCATTGGAGGGCAAGATTCTGTGCTTGTACAGGAAGCCCAATCGCTAGCAGAGCTCAATCTGGAAGAGGATCCAGCTGTGAAGCAAATATGGTCAGTGGGGGTTGGTTGGAAAGATCTGGAGAAGGACCCCCCCCCCCGGGATCACAAATACCCACCAGCATGGAGAAGAGGAGCCATGGCAAGAGAAGGAAAAGAGAGAACTCTCACTGAATCAAGCCAGGAAACTCCTTGATGAAGCCTTTGAACAACTCCAAGCTGCACAAAGGTATGAAGGGGGAGGGGAAGTAGCCCCAGCCAGAAGAAGCAGAGCAGCCCCCTCTCCCATAAATCAACCTGATCCAGCAGCAGCCCCGGTGGCCTCAGCGGGAAGTGTGATTCCTAGATGGCGTAGAGCTCCTAGGCTGCTTCCATTAGAAGTAAGGTACGGGGGAAATCCAAAAAACTTGGGATTTTTTCTAGCCCAAGTTTGGAGCTATATGGAAGAATACAGGGAGGATTTTCCCTCAGAAGCAGCCAAAGTGAGGTGTGTTACCAGGGCTCTGGAGGGAACAGCTGCAGAGTGGATGGTGACCTTGAATAATGATAATGCTCCTCAGTTGCTGAACTACAACCTGTTCATGACTGCACTGCGGGCTAGGTTTGAGGACCCACTGGCAGAGCGCAAGGCCCGGATTAAGATGAAGACCATAAATCAGGGGCAGAGGTCAGTGGCTGACAACACCCAAGAATTTAGACAGTTAACTGGTCATATCTGAGGCTGGTCCCAGGAAGCCCTGATAGAAGCTTTTAAAGATGGTTTAAATGAAGATGTGTACCAGAGATGCATTGCTAGAAGAGACCCCAATGACTTGCAGATGTGGTACTTGCTGGCAGAAGAAGTGGAGATTGATTTAACCTGAAGCAGACAGCGGGGAGGTTCTGGGTGGAGCAAGCCTTCCCCCCCCCACGTCCTCAAGAGGTTCCCAAACCTCAGAGGGGAGTAGTAGCGGCAAGACCTAACCCCTCAGCCTGCTTTCGATGCAGGAAGGAAGGTCACCGGGCTGTGAACTGCAGAGTCAAGCTGGAACCAAAGGGGGTGTCAAAAGGAGGAAAGAAACCTGAAAAGTCCCCAGTGAAGCCTTGCGAAGCAGCACTAAAGTCGAAAGAGATGGCAGAGGTCGCCCCTCCCACAGGAGAGGAATCAGAAACCCCAGTGACCCCTGAGGAGAATGATTTCGACTTGGAAGATGACTTCCTGGTAAGTCCAAGCATGGGCCCTATGACCATTCCGGTAAAGTTGAGGGTATCCAATTCAGGGGTCGAAGGGGAAATGCTAGCCAAATTAGACTCTGGGTGCACAAGGTGTATAATCAACACGGAAGTAGTGGAGAAAATGGGCTTAAAACTAAAACCTTTGAAGATGCCCATTTCCTTTTGCCAATTAGATGGATCAGTGGCTGGAGGTTGCCCTGCATGTTTTATCACGGAACCTATAAAATGATCATGGGAGAGCATGATGAGACTCTGCGTTTTACTGTGGTCCCTGGGATGGAGCAACCATTAATACTGGGATTGCCCTGGCTCCGGAAATGGAACCCCCAGGTTAACTGGAGAAAGAGGTTGTTGCGCATACGAACCAAGCAGCGACTGGGAGAAGAGGGCAAACCCCAGCTGAAGCTTCAAGACCCGATTGAAATAGCTTCCACAGGTACTGAGCCTGTGAAAGGGGAGGAGAAAATTCCCAAAGAGTATTGGGATTTAAAAGAAGTGTTTAGTGAGAAGGCCTCGGATGAGCTTCCGCCTCACCGGCCAACAGACTGTGCTATTGAGATTTTGCCTTGGGTGAAGCTCCCGAAACCGAAATTGTACTCAATGACACCATGGGAATTGGAGGAGCTAAGATTGTTTATGGATAAAAATCTGGAACGTGGTTTCATTCAACCTGCTAGGCCACGGCTAGCGGCCCCAGTGTTGTTCCATGAAAAGAAAGATGGTTCCAAACGCTTGGTGGTGGACTACAGAAATTTGAACACCATTTCCGTGGAAAACTTGTACCCCCTTCCTTTGATGAAGGACATGTTGGCCCATCAAACCAAGGGGAAGATTTTCACAAAGTTGGATTTGAGAGAAGCATACTACCGAATTCGAATTAAGGAAGGGGATGAGTGGAAGACTGCTTTTAACTGCCCAATGGGCTGCTTCCAATTCAACGTTCTTCCTTTTGGTTTACAAGGGGCCCCAGCTGTATTCATGCAGATGATCAATCAAGTGTTACATGAACATTTATACAGTGGGGTTCTGGTTTATCTTGTTGATATCCTTATCTACATGGAAACTCTGGATGAACATGTGAAACTGGTGCGGTCGGTTCTACAGAAACTGTGTGCCCCTAAGTTGAATGCTAAATTGTCAAAGTGTGAATTCCACCAAGAAAAAATTGACTATTTGGGATATCGCATTTCATCTGAAGGCATAGAAATGGATCCAGAGGAAGTGTATGACATTTTGGAATGGGCTCCACCACGCACCAGAAAACAACTTCAAAGCTTCTTGGGATTTGCAAATTTTTACCGGCAATTTATCCCGACTTTTGCTAAGATAGCAATGCCCATCACAAATCTCTTGAAAACGAAAGGGGAGGTGAAGCCAAGGCCAGGCAAGCTGTTGGAGTGGTCCATGGAGTGCCAAGCAGCTTTCGAAAAGCTAAAACGACTGTTTGCTGCAGAACCAGTGGTAAAGCACCCGGACAGGGAGGCTCCCTTCGTGATCCAAGCCGATGCGAGTGATGTGGCCGTTGGAGCAGTGTTACTTTAAATCAATGAGAAAGGGACCTTACAGCCTTGTGCGTATACCTCCCGAAACTATCTGAAACCGAGAGAAGGTGGGCCGTCTGGGAAAAAGAAGCTTTTGCAGTTGTTGGGCCTTACTGACCTGGAGACATTTCCTGGAAGGAGTAAAACATCCATTTGAGGTATGGACTGATCATAAAAATTTGGAAGCCTTAAAAACACCTCGAAAGCTGTCCCCTAAACAAGTTTGCTGGGCCCAGTATTTCAAGCAGTTCAATTTCTCACTGAAGTACATTCCAGGGGGGAAGAACTTCATGGCGGATGCTCTCTCTAGACTACTCCAATATAATAGTATGCGCCAGGAGGTGATAAGCCCAATTGTCTCGAACAAACACCTAGCCGCCCCAGTGATCACCAGAGCCCAAAAGAAGAAACAAGAAGTGGATTTATCGAATGACCTAACCGAACAACTAAAAGAAGCTTTAAAACTGGACGAATGGTTCGTGGCTCATTCAAGTGACTATACAGTTAGAGATGGTTTGGCTTGGGTGGGGACCAAGTTGTATGTGCCATAGGTGCTGAGGGGCCAAATACTACAACAAGCTCATGATTCTAAAGCAGCTGGCCACTTTGGATTTGTGAAGACCTTACATCTGGTTAAGCAGCAATTCTGGTGGCCCACTTTAAAGAAGGACATTGAAGCTTATGTAGCTAGCTTTCCAGTTTGTGCTTTGTCAAAGAGACCTCCTGGTAAGCCAGTAGGGTTGTTACAAAATGTAGCTAGACCAACGGCCCCCTGGAAGGAAATCTCTATGGAATTACCTGAAAGTGGTGGAAACATGGTCATCTGGGTAGTAACCGATTTGTTTTACAAACAAGTACATTGCATACCTTGTTCCAAGATTCCATCTGCTAAGATGCTGCCTAAACTGTTTATTTCACATATCTACAGGTTACATGTTGTTCCGGAATGCATAATCTCTGACAGAGGGGTCCAGTTTACCTCAAATTTTTGGAAAGTGTTCCTGAAGTTGATAGGCTCTGCCCAGGGCTTAAGCTCCACCCACCACCCTCAAACCAATGGGGTCTATGAGAGAACTAACGCAATGTTAGAACAGTATCTTAGATGTTACATATATTATCAACAAGATTACTGGTCTGACTTACTACCATTTGCCGAAGTGGCATATAACAACTCTGTACACAGTAGTACTGGATTTCCTCCATTCAAAGTAGCTTCGGGACAAGATTTCGTACCCATACCTGAACTTCCTCGTGAGAAGCCTAACATCCATTCATTGAATGAATGGATAACTCAACTCCAACTTAACTGGCCAGTGACACGCAAAGCATTAGATGAGGCCCATCAAGCTCATAAGAAGTTTGCAGACAAGAAAAGATCTCCACAGAAAGTATATAAAGTGGGCGACAAAGTTTTCCTGTCCACCAGATACCTGCAGACCACTCAAAAGTCAAAGAAGCTTGGTCCTAAGTATGTTGGTCCTTTCACGACTGAACAGATTATAAATCCTGTAACAGTCCAGCTGAACTTACCAAAAACTCTTCGACGAATTCATCCGGTTTTCCATGTTAGTTTGCTAAAACCTGAACGTTCTTCTGACTTAAGACCCATCCAGGCTGACCCTCCCATACCAATACTGATTGAAGGTGAACAACATTTTGAAGTTAAAGAAATTCTGGACTCTCGCAAATGGAGGGGTCAGCTCCAGTATCTTGTAGCCTTGAAACATTTCCCTTCTTCACAAGCTGAATGGGTTAACGAAACCGACGTGAAAGCCCCTAAGTTGATCAAGGCATTTCGTTCCAAGTATCCTGATAAGCCTTAGGATTGTATTCTTTTGTAATTGTTTAATGATTAATAATTGTGTTTATATTTTCTCCTCTCTCTCTTTTGGGATTGATGGTTTTCCCTTTTCTAGGAGGGCCGAATGTCAGCCTTCAAGATCTTCTACTATCACTTTGCATCTTTCGGCTGTCATAAGAAACGGGGGGAAGGGGAGGTAGGGATAAGTCTGGGAAGTGAGCTGGAGGTGTTACATTCTTCTGTTGTGTAAATGAGGGGGGGGAGCATACAATAGAGTTAGGTTTCTATTTCTTGCTTAGCTTTCTTTTCTCTGCGCAACTGCGACCCATTATCAAAGTATGCCAAGGTCAACGGACAGAGGCCTTATCATCACCTGAAGATGCTCACATGATCATATTCACAACTTCTAATTGGAAGTTTCATCTGAACTATTGGGGGTGGGAACACTTCCATCACTTTGTGTATGTGAATTGCGCGCCTAATTTCTCAGATTCAGAATTCTTTGGTTGCTACCACTTCACTTTCAGTAAAAGACATCTTTTCTCTAAAGTAAAGAGTCGAAGTATTTCTTTCCTGGAGGTTGAATGGAGCTCCGCCTGACAGCAGCTATGAACTGGGTATGTGTATTGTGGTAATTTACCTGCCCTGCAAAATTCCTTAATCCCATGTCCCACTGCACCAACGGATGCAAAGAGGATGTAAAATGTTAAAAAAAGCTTCCATCCGTTGCCAAATGCGATGCATCCATTGTGTACTCTTATGTACACAACAGAGGATCCATTGAGGATCCTCTGTCGAAGTGGACCAGCTGAGAGAGCAGTTCTGTGCTGGTCTTCATTGTGTCCCTGATCTCCAACAGGACAGGTGGCTCTGGCCCTCCAGTTTGAACAGAGAGAAACAACCTGAAACTAAGGAGAAACTTCCTGACAGTGAGAACAATTAACCAGTGAAACTGCTTGTCTCCAAAAGTTCTGGGTGCTCAATCACTGGACATTTTTAAGAAAAGACTGAACAGCCCTTTCTCTGAAATGATGTAGGGTTCACCCCAAGGTCCCTTCTCAGTGTTATTCTGTTATTCTGACACCTTTCCCAGGATCTCTACTCAGAGTTTGGCATCCTCAATTTTCTTGCCGGAGCTGGGGGTTGGACTAGAAGACCTCCAAAGTCCCTTTCAATTCTTGTTGAAAAGATGTGTACTTTATGCTCTGGTCTATTGACATTGAATGCATGCAAACCCTTAAAAATATATGGTAGCCCTGGGTAAAAGAAAGGCACAAAAATCACTCTAGTGTAGGGGCAGTGTAAAATATTAACACATGATAAATAATGGAACAATTAAAAATAATAACACATAATTTTTTCCTCTCTCTGTCTCTTCCTATTTTTTTTCTTTCTCTCATTTTCTCTTTCTCTCTCTCTCTCTCATACACACATACACATATACGGAGCACTTTTGTAGCTTAACAGACATGCATTTTGTTGTGACTCAGAGGTTTGAGCCTGCTTTGTCAGTGGTCGAGGACTTGGTCAGTGAGGAAGAGGAGGATTTGGCTCTGAGGTTTGAGCCTGCTTTGTTAGAGAATTTGGAATTGACTTCCTCCCCAGGACTTTCCTGCTCGGCAGGATCTTCCTCCCTGATTGTATCTCAGGTGTCGGCAGATAATCAGGAGAGCGTATCAGAGCCTCTAACTGAGGATAAAGCTGAGGAATGTTGATTTGATGTGAGACAAAGACACAGGGAAAAGCGTGAGATGCAACACAAAAAGAAAGGACAAATCAGAGACTGAGATGAGAAACTGACATGCCCCACAGGGAATAAAAGTGGTTGTGTTAGCTCTGGGTTCTTGTTCGGGACAACGTGTTAACTAGTGAGAGAGGCTTCGCTGGATTCTGTGTGTGTTGACAGCTTTTGATTTATGTTCCTGCTTTCTTATCAAACTTGGCAGACTTTGTATTTTCAATTTGATATTTCGACTTTTTACTTTGTTGGTACCGGTGAGACATAACACATTTTGTTTTTGTTTTTTGTTTTGTTTTTTAAAATAAATTTTTATTTGGGTTTTCACACACAAAATACATCTTTTTTTAAAATAGCATGGTGTCGGGTTGAACTTCTTTATACAGACACAACACTCAATTTCATGCTCTTGGTAAGTCTTGGTAAGAATTACTCCAATTTCTGCAGTGGAATTTTCCTTGGAAAGTGGGACTCAAAGGAGGAAATAATCTGCGATTAATGATCGGGAGTGACTGTCAGATTTAGTAAAGAAAAAAAAGATATTGCAGCTAGAAGTAACTTTAAAAGTAAAGGACAGATTGGATCGGTTATCCCAAATTTTTGGACTGTATTTTTACTACTACTCAACTTGAAGAACTTTGGGAAACTATTGGCAAAACAATCTTATTCAGAGACATATTGATTGAAGTTAAAGTGTTTTAATTCAATGAGTTTTGCTCTCTTTCAATAATCCAGCGTGCTTTTGAACATCCTGTTACAGACTATTGTTTACAGTGTAATAGCAGCAGCCATCAGAGCAATAAGTTCCTCCCACCAAGTAAATAATAGCTGCTAGTAAAACAATTCACCTTTCCTTGCAGACTCTCAATACTACCTCATTATTTTAATCAAACACTGATTAATTCATTACCTGAAAACTTACAACTTTTCTACCTCATTACCTATTTCAATGATTAGATAATCAATTTCTATAAAATAATTTATTAATGGTTTAATTGATTTCTTGTTTAATTGATTAGTGTGATTAGAGTGTTTAGTGCAAATGGTGTGATTACTGATTAGTTTAAAAGATCAAGATTCATATAATTTCATTGATTAGTAAAATTAGTGATTTAGTGAATTTAATTGAACAGTGTAATTAATGATTAGTGTAATTAATTGATTAGCAATTAGTATAATTAATTGATTAGGCTGATTATTGCTTAGCAAAATTATTTGACTAGAGAGATTATTGCAATTGATTGATTGGTGTGATATTGCTATACCGATTACCCAAAATTGTTTCATTAAGTAATTTAATCAACGTACCATCTTAACAAACCTACCATGCCAAGAAAAAAATCCAATGCCAAACCACAACCTAAAGAGAAAGTAATCCCCACCAATGAACCACAAGACTCCTGCACATGCCCGAAATGCTTTAAAACTCTAAAGGCCCAGTCCAAATGCACTTATGGATGTAAAGAGGATGTAAAATGTTTTAAACAGCTTGCCATCCATTGGAAAACGACATGCATCCGTTGTGTATGGATGTCACTGCAACACGTCACTGCATATGTGTTTCATACACTCTATCCCTTGAGCATCCATCCACTGCAATTTCATCCGTGCAAGAAGTTTTGAGCCGCACAAAACTTTGTGAACGGATGAACTTTCCACCATGTACGATGTAAATCCATGACATATACAGGCAACAAACGTTCTATGTCCGTTATCATCTGTTAAATGTCTGCTGTATCCTCTCTGCATCCTCTGGCCATCCCCTCAACTCACATTCGCTGCAGCTGAAAATGGAAAGAGGGAGGAAACAAAAGGTACATGGAACGTCTACACAGTGTTAGTAGCACAGACGAATGACCAACCAATCCATCCAAGTACAAGGAGCTACCTGTATGCCGATGATCTCTGCATTGCCTCACAGAAGCAATCCTTTGAAGAGGTGGAAAAAGCACTCAGTGATGCTCTGGCAGGTCTAACTCCTTACTATGCCGCAAATCACCTACGTGCAAACCCGGAGAAGACTCAACTTAGCGTCTTCCACCTTAAGAACAGAGATGCTAACCGACAACTGAGGGTCAGATGGTATGGAAAATGGCTTAAACACACCAATAAGCCGATCTATCTAGGTGTCACACTGGATCGTTCCCTTACTTACAAGGAGCACATTGCCAAGACAAAGGCGAAAGCTGGAGCAAGGAACAGCATATTGAAGAAGCTTGCTAATACAAGATGGGGAACAGATGCCAAAACTATCCGCACCACAGCTCTTGCTCTATGCTTCTCCACTGCCGAATATGCAGCCCCTGTCTGGTGTAGGTCATCCCATGCTGCAAAGATCGACCCAGTCCTGAATGCAGCTTGCAGAGTTATCTCTGGATGTCTGCGTCCAACAAGAGTAGATGACCTTTACTTACTGTGTGGTATTGCTCCACCACACATCAGGCGAGAGGTCTCAGCACAGATGGAGAAAACCAAGCAAGAAGTTAACCCTCGCCACCCACTCTACAATCGTGAACCGGCTAAAAAGAGACTCAAATCCAGACGCAGTTTTCTCCATTCAACCGAATCCCTTGATGACACCGCCCACGGTCGAAGGATTACCCTATGGTCCAACCACCTCCAGTCTGTGACGCATCAGCTCTCCTATGAACCAAGTGAATCACTTCCTCCGGGTTCAAGTGAGGCATGGCCCATCTGGTCATCCCTGAATCGCCTACGGACAGGAACAGGACGATGCAAAGTCCTCATGCAGAAATGGGGCTACAATAGGGATGGAGAAACTGCTTGCGATTGTGGGCAGGATCAGACAATGCAACATCTTTTGGTCTGCCCCCTCCTACCAGAGCCATGCACTGTCAATGACCTGGAGACTTTCAACACCAAAGCCTGATCCTGCGCTCTGCACTGGACAGGACTTGTGTAGTGACTCGAGAAGAAGTAGCACAGAAATAGAAAGGATGTAAAGGCCATGTCACACTGCCCAATGGATGCAAAAAGGACACAACGGACGAGCAAAATGTTCCATCCATTGTTATCCGCTGTCAAAAGGGGCAAAAATTTGCATAAGCAGAGCGGATAACACGGAAAAGAACGGACGTGGGGAGGACGCAGAGCAGATGTATAGAGGATGCAGAGCGGATGTATGGAGGATGCCTAGAGGATGCCTAGAGGATGCAGAGCGGATGCGTAGAGGATGCAGAGCGGATGCAGAGCGGATGCAGAGCGGATGAGCTGCATCCGCTTTCATCCTTTCTCCGTCCGTGCTACTAACGCTGCGTGTCCGTTCTGCTTCCTCCCTGCGTCTGTTTACCGCTGGAACGGATTTTAGTTGTGCGGATGCACAGCGGATGCCTAGCGGATATAGCAGATGCGTAATGGATGCAGAACGGATGTCCCTCGTATGCCTAGAGGATGCAGAACGGATGCATTGGATACATTTTCCACTCAAAAGTTTTGGGCAGCTCAAAACTTTCTGAGCGGATGAAACATCAATAAACGGATGCTGGACGGATAGAGAGGAAGCAAAACGGAGGCAGTGAGTACATCGCATTAACCAACGGATGGCAAGCTTTTTTGTCCATTTTACATCTTCTTTGCATCCGTTGGTGTAGTGTGACATGGGCTTAAGCGAATGCATCTCGTATATAAAGTATTAAAAACGGACATCCCAGTTTGTATCTGGGATGTATCTCGTATATTTAGGATGTCTGCATTATGTCTAGAGTATGTAGAAGGCACCATAGTGGACAACCGATATTTTCTATAAAAAGGGGGAGAAAATCATCTGGATCGCTTCGAAAGTGGACCATACAGTCCCACTATGGTTGCACTGAAGATTTATCTATCACACAACTATCCTTATCTATCCCACAAGCATGCAAAGGCAATAACCATTTTTTCCAAGTTTTCACCAACACTTTATTCAGTAAACAAAACGAACCAAGTAAACTAAGGGTCTAAAGTAAAAATAAACTTTATTAACTTTCTTAGGTAAATTTTATGACTACTAAATAAGCAAAATGAACCAAGTAAAGCCCCTGTCACACACCACCAACGGATGGAAAGAGGATGTAAAATGGAGAGAAACACTTGCCATCCATTGGTTAACACGATGCATCCGTTCTGTATTCACTGGATCCGTTTTTCATATTCTCTATCCGTCCAGCATCTGTCAACTGACATTTCATCTGCTCAAAAAGTTTTGAGCTGCACAAAACTTTTTGAGCAGAAAATGTATCCAATGCGTCCATTCTACATCAGCTACGCATACGGGGAACATCCGTTATACGTCCGTAGTCATCCGTTACGCATCCGCTATATCCGCTAGGCATCCGCTGTGCATCTGCGCAAATCGCAACCACTCCAGCGGAAAACGGACATAGGAAGGAAGCGAAACGGATGCGGAACGGACATGCAGCATTAGTACAATGGACATAGAAAGGATGAAAGTGGATGCACCTCGCATACAAAGCATTAAAACGGAAAGAGTGTTCATATAAGGGATGTATCTCGCATATTTAGGATGTCTGGAGGATGCCTAGAGGATGCAGAAGGACACCTAGCGGAAAACCTATAATTCCTATAAAAAGGGGGAGGAAATCATCTGGATCTCACTTTCAGTCCAACAGCCCCGCGGTGCAGACCTCTTCAGTCTTCATCTGGCTCTTGCTCTTCCACAGCATCCAGTCATCTCCACTATGAATCATCACACACTCCTTTTGGTAGCTGCCATCATTCTACAACAGTGAGAAGCCCTCTACAGGCTCTTTCACCTGTTCTACGTGAAGAAAAGGAGGTGTCCAAGAAGTGTCTGGGTCCGAAGATGGATTGCGAGAAGAGCCGAGTACGGACTGTATAGCAAGCTGATAGTGGAGCTGAGGAACAAAGACCCTCGTGCATTCCAGAACTTCATGAGGATGTCACCAGCCATGCTTGATGAAGTTGTGAAGCAGCTGAGACCCAAGTTGACCAAGGGAAACACCAACTTCTGGCCCAGCCTGGACCCTGGGCTCAAGGTGGCACTGACTCTGCACCACCTGGCCTCCGGGACCACGTATAGGAGCATGCAGTATGCCTGGAGGGTGCCACACAACACCATCACCATTGTGGTCAGAGAAGTGGTGCAGGCCATCATTGAAGAATACCTGGAGGACAACAGGGGATGGTGTGTGGAGGAAGCTCTCAGAGAGCTGGCTCAGTCCCATGAAGTTGAGAGCCCCTTCCTCCATGACATGGGGTGTCAGTCCCAAGACCGATGACAGATGTTCTGAGGCCGGGCTTGGCTGTGGGGTGGAGGAAGGAGGAGTGTAGTGGGGCTGTCTGGTCTGCAGCTGAGCAAGGTGAGGCATGGCTGGCATCTGTGGTGTGGGTGGCATCTGTGGCGTGGATGGCAGCTGTGGCATCTGTGACATCTGTGGCATCAGTGGCATTCAATGAACCTGTGCCTGGACTGGGAAGGACTGCCTGTGCTGCTGGTACTCCTGGTAGCCATAGCCTTAGTAGGTGAGGGCCTGTGGAAAGCCTTGGAAAGGCTGTGACATCACCTGGGGTGGAGGAGCAGACCTGGACTGGGTCAGAGCAGGTTCAGCTGGGCCTGGAGGCTTGTGCAGAAGACCGGTGACCCTCTCCTTTATCACCTGATACTGTGATTCAGACATGTCCATAAGGGTCTGGTTGACGTAGGTGAGGAAGGGCTTGCGGTTTGAGGATGGTATGTTGGTGTATACCAGCTGAGAGAGGAGATCTACGCTGCTTTTGATGGTGTCCCTGATCTCCAGCAGGACAGTGTGGCTCTGTCCCTCCGGTCTGGCTCTGTGCCTGCTTTCTGTGGAGGTGGAGCTTGGGTGGGTGTGGGTTGGTCTCTGGTGGAAGTGCCCTCTCCTTGCTCCCACTGTGTAAGGGGGTCCTCCACGTGCTCCACCTCAGGGAGTGCAGCTGTCGGGGGGTCTCTGTCATGGGGCGCTCCACAGATACCTGCCTGGACACAGGAGCTGACTCTTGGCCAGAAGAGGACTGGCACTCTGTGGGCTGCCTGAGAGAGAGGGTAGACAGAGGGGCTGCTCCTTGGTGGTGGACCTCACCCTCCAAGAAGCTGCACTTGGCCATCACGTAGGTCTCCCGGTCGGTGAGCTTGACCGTGGCCTGGCCAGACTTCTTGAGGTGCAGCTTCCCCTACCAGGTGTGCATGTGCTTCCACCACCCGAGGAGGACCTCCGAAGTGTAGCCCAGGCTCTCCGCCTTCTCTCTCCAAGCCGCCTGCTTCCTCTTGGTGTTTTGATAGAGCCTGTGTCCCTTCTGCCACAGGTACTCGTTCTCCCTCAGCCATTCGAGCACCTCATCCTCATTTTCCTCTTCGATGGAGTCTTGCCTCCTCTCCCTATCTCATGTATGCCTCTTCCTCCCTCTGGCAGGGCCTTCTGGGCCCACATCTGAAGGGATTTGAGGTTCTAGGGGCTGCTCTACAACACCACCACCAGCAGCAGCAGGAACAACAGCATCAGCACCAGCAGCACTAGCAGCACCAGCAGCACCAGCAGCACCAGCAGCACCAGCAGCACCAGCAACACCAGCAACACCAGGATCAGCAGCAGCAGAGTAAGCAGCAGCAGCACCAGCAGGAGCAGCAGGACCAGGAGCAGCAGCAGAAGCACCAGCACCAGGAGCAGCACCAGCAGAGTAAGCACCAGCAGAAGCACCAGCACCAGGAGCAGCGCCAGCAGTTTAAGCACCAGCAGAAGCACCAGCACCAGGAGCAGCGCCAGCAGAGTAAGAACCAGCAGAAGCACCATCACCAGGAGCAGTGCCAGCAGAAGCCCCAGCACCAGCAGAGTCAGCCCGAGCAACAGAAGCCCCAGCAGAAGCAGAGTCAGGGCCAGGGAGTGGGATGGTGGCCCTGTCCTTCTTGCCAGGGCTGGCAGATGGTGGCACAGGCTTCCTCTTCTTCCCCATGGTTGTTGGCTGAAAATGTGTCTGGCAGCAGGTCTTTCCTCTGAATGGTGACCTGCTTGCGAGCTGCATCCTTTATTATCCACGGGGCTGACGCAATGCATCCTCCCCGCATGCGCAGTGAACGCTTTGCATCTGCTAGGCATCCACTAGGCATCTGTTAGGCTTCTGTCGTGCATCCGCTTCATCCACTAGGCATCCACTCTGCATCCGTTCCTTCCACTGCGTGTCCGCTTCGCTGTGCTCCCCCGGAAGCCCTGAGGATGTGCAATCCGCTTCCATCTGCTAGGCTTCCATGGAGCATCCACTTTACATCCTCGCTACGTCCTCCCCCCGTCCGTTCCTTTCTATTGTTGTCCGCTCTGTTTATGCAAATTTGGGGCACTTTTGAGAGCGGATAACAATGGATGGAAAATTTTCTCGTCCTCTGTGTCCTTTTTACACACTTTTTGCATCCATCGGCCTATGTGACAGGCCCTTAAACTGTATGAAGTGTCTTAAGCAAAGATAAACTTTCTTAGGTAAACTTTATGACTGTATTAAATAAGCAAAATGAACCAAGTAAAGTGTCTTAAGCAAAGATAAACTTAACAAGGAAACAACTCAGTCTCTGACACTATTCTCAGTCACTCTGAGTCATGTCCCTGGTCTCAGCTGTGAAGCAGGCAGGGAGTGTGGAAGTGGCTGTGGCTTGAGTGCTGGTCTGAGGCGCCATTGGGGTGCTTGGCCCCAAGGGTACAAAAAGTGGTGGTGTGTTCAGGAAGTTATCTGAGAGCTGACTCAGTCCTGTGAGGTTGAGAGGCCCTTCATCAAGGACTTGAGATGTCAGGCCCAACAGTGATGTCAGATTGTCCATTGACGAGCTTGGCTGTGGGGTGGAGGAAGGGTTGGGAGGAGTGTAGTGAGGCTGTCTGGTCTGCAGCTGGGTGAGGACTGGCATCTGTAGTGTCCGATGAACCTGGGCCTGGACTGGGAAGTTCTGCTTCTTCTGTGGGAAGTCCTGGTAGTCATAGCCTTGGTAGGTGAGGGGCTGTTGAAAGCCGTGGAAGCTGTGACATCGCCTGGGGTGGAGGAGCAGACCTGGACTGGGTAGGAGCAGCTTCAGCTGGGCCTTGAGGGTTATGCACAAGTGCTGTGATCTTCTGCTTCATCACCTGGTACTGGGCCTCAGGCAGGTCCCTCAGGGTCTGGCTCACATAGGTGATGAAGGTGTTCCGGCCCGAGGATGCTCTGTCCAAGTGGACCAGCTGAGAGAGAAGTTCTGTGCTGGTCTTCATTGTTTCCCTGATCTTCAACAGCACACTGTAGTCCTAGCCATCCAGTCTGACTCTGCCTGCATACTCTGGAGCTGGGGGTGGGTTGGCCTCTGGTGGCTGCTGCTTCTTCCTCCATATTTGTGACAGCAGGGCGTCATCCTCCATGGGATCCTCCAAGTCCGCCGGCATGGGGAGTACAGCTGTTGGTGGGTCTCTGCTGTGGGGCCCTCTGAAGACATCTGCCTGGACAGGGTAGCTGGCTCCTGGCTGGAAGAGGACTGGCTGTCTGTGGGCTGTCTGAGGGAGGGGGGTCTCAGAGGGGTTGCTCCTTGGGGGCAGATCTCACCCTCCAGAAAACTGCACTTCACCCTTTCTCCAGAGGTACTCATTCTCCCTCAGCCATTCCAGCACCTCATCCTCATGCTCCTCGGAAATGGTGTAGTGTTTCCTCTCTCCCTTCTTCCTTTGCCTCTTCCTCCCTCTGGCAGGGGCTTGAGCAGGGCCTTCAGGGGCTTCAGCATCAGGGTCTTCAGGGGCTTGAGCAGCAGGGCCTTCAGCAGCAGGGCTTTGAGGGGCTTGAGGGCCTTGGGGCTGGTCCACCACAGCAGCAGCAGCTTGAGAGGCAGTGTCAGGGGGTGGGATGCTGGTTCTGGCCTTCTTCACCTTGCCAGGGCTTGAACGAGTAGGCACGGGCTTCCTCTTCTTGCCTGACTGACAAACCATGGTGTTCCTGCAAGATGTATATGGCAGCACGTCTTTCCCCTATATGCTGATTGCGTGTGTGCTGCATCCTTTTATATCCGTGGACCTGACGCAATTCATACTCCCTGCATGCACAGTAAACAATTTGCATCCGATATACATCTGCGTGGCATCCCCTTTGTTTCCTATAGGCATCCGTGATGTATCTGCTTCATCCGCTATGCATCGAAATTCTCCCCCAGAACCCCTTCGGGTTCATCCGCTTCCATCTGCTTTCATCCACTAGGCTTCCTATGAACATCTGTTTAACATCCCCGCTAGATACTACCCATGTCCATTCTTTTCTGTTCTTTTCTGTTCTGTTTATTCAAATTTTCGCCACTTTTTGGAGCGGATGACAATGGATGGAGTCACCCCCGAAATTTTGCTCATCCGCTGTGTCCTTTATGCATACACTTTGCATCCATCGGCCAGTGGGACCGGGCCTTAAAGGATAATGAAAATTCCATCAAATGTTCTCTATGTAACAAATATGCTCATCATGACTGCTTAGGATTACCTGAGCAAATGATTCAAAACCTAGAATCATCCAATGAGTTTCCATATCTCTGCAATCATGCAGACCCAAACTGGATCTCTTTGAAAGAGTTGATACCATAGAAACACGAATAACATTCCTTGACACCATAGTAGCATCCTTGGATGCTTTAAAAGAAAGATTATCCAATCTTGAAAAAAAAAGGCACAACGCAAAAACCTGAATATCCAATAGCTACAAACCACATCTCTACCCAACAACCACAACCCAATCCACATCTCTACCCAACAACCACAACCCAACCCAATCTACAAAAAAACATAAATCAGACAAATAATGATATCCCAATCCTCATCAGAGAAGCTGTTGAGCATGAATGGAAACGTCCAAATGCCATCTTATTTGGTCTAGAGGACATCAATGATAATGATAACATCACAACTATCCGAAACATTATCAGTGATTATTAAGCATCAACCATCTCCCCTGATGAAATACTTGACATTTCCTACATCAGCCCAGAGTTCAAAAACAGTGATGGCTCTGTGGCCCCACGCTTCTGCAGGATCATTTGCAAAAATGAATCAATCAAATGTAAATTAAGTTATACTATTAATTCACTTGCCAAAAGCAACACCAACCATAAGAACCTTTGTTCTTGCCCTGACCTAACCATACAGCAACATGCCCACTCCTGTGTACTCCGCACTAAATTCAAAAAAGGTCTCGACAATGGAGAGAAGGATCTGTACATTGACTACCATGCTGACTGTATCAAAAGTAAATCACACAACCCACAACTCAGCTTTAACCTTCAACCACAACCCTACCTCAACCAATCCACCATTACCCAAGACTAGGCACGCACGCCCCTAACTACCTCAATTCCAACTACAGCTGGCCTTAAATGCAAGCTACTCAACACAAGAAGCCTTGTGAATTAAATACCTGAATTTCTCCTCTTACTAAATATGGCTAAATTTAACATCATATTTGTCTGTAAAACATGGCACAATGCATCTCTCCCTGACTCCATTACCACACTAATAGACTGTCATGTTTACCGATCAGATCATGAAATTTGTAGAGGAGGTGGTGGTGTTATCTTCTATAAAAAGTCCTTACATCTAAAAAGCATCCAAGTTACCCAGGAGCTTGCTCTTCCTGAGACCATCATCTGTGAACTATCCTTAAATATCACATTTCGATTCTTATTATGTTACAGAGCACCTGAACATGTAACACTGAACATGTAAACAAGCTAAATACACTATTAACATGGGCAGAATCCTGCCCACATGCTTTTATCTTTCTTGGTGACTTCAATCTACCTACTTCTTTAAAAAGCTATCAACTGCCATAGCCGAATCTCTAAGCATAATCTTTGAAAAATCTTTCAGGACCAGCTCCTTGCCTAACCTTTGGTCAGAAGCCATGGTCATCCCCATTTTCAAAAAGGGAGACCCCAGCCTAGTTGAAAATTACAGACCAATCTCTTTATGCTGAACCTGTAAAGTCATGGAATCAATTATTAACCAATCCATCATCCTCCACTTAGAAACAAACAACCTACTCTCTAATAAACAATTTGGTTTCAGGAAAAAACTATCATGTAATCTGCAACTCTTACACTGCAAACACATTATGGACTACACAACTCGATCAGGGCAAAGCAATAGATGCAATCTACATAGACTTCTGTAAAGCCTTTGATTCAGTGGTACACGACAAACTACTCCTAAAACTAAAATCTTACGGCATCTCTGGACACCTGCATAACTGTATAGAAGCATTCCTGTCAAACAGAAAACAAATGGTCAAAATTGGGAGTGTCCTATCAAATTCTGTACCTGTCAACAGTGGTGTCCACCAAGGCAGTATTCTAGGACCAACTCTCTTCATACTCTACATAAGTGACTTCTGTGATTACATTAAGGGCAACTGCGTTCTCTTTGCTGATGATGTAAAGCTATTCAACACCACAGACAACACTGCTACTCTTCAAAAAGACCTTGACTTTCAGAATGGTCAAACAAATGGCAACTTCAAATCTCAACTAATAAATGCTCTGTCCTACATATTGGCAAAAAAAATCAGAAAATAAAATACAGGCTGAATAGTCAAGACCTTGTTGATGATCCAAACTCTGTCAAGGATCTTGGAGTACTCATTTCAAATGACCAAAGTGCTAGAGCCCACTGTAACTACATAGCCAAAAAGATGTTAAGAGTTGTTAACCTAATCTTATGTAACTTTTTTTCTGGTAATATTACACTAATAACTAGAGCATACAAAACATTTGCTAAACCAATACTCGAATACAGCTCATCAGTCTGGAACCCACATTACATTTCTGATATTAACACAGTTGAAAAAATCAAGAAATATTTCACAAGAAGAGTTCTCCACTCCTCTACTCGTTTTAGAATGCTTTATGCCACCAGATTCAAAATTTTTGACCTTGAAAACTTAGAACTATGCCACCTTCGGTCCGATCTAAGTATAGTATCTAAAAATCATACACTGCAATGTCCTACCTGTCAATGAATACTTTAGTTTTTGAATCATAACAATACAAGAGCACACAATAGATACAAACTCAAACGGCACCAAACTTGATTGCAGGAAATACAACTTCAGCAACAGAGTGGTCAATATCTGCAATATTCTACCTGACTCTGTGGTTTCTTCCCCAAACCCCCAAAAATTTAACCTTAGACTGTCTATTATTGACCTCACCTCTTTCCTAAGAGGTCTGTAGGGGGCATACATAAGCGCACCAATGTGCCTACCGTCCCTGTCCTATTGTTTCTTTTATTTTTTTTATATGTACCCATTTCATGTATTCATAACTGTGTATATACTTATACCTATTATCTTGTAAGCAATTGACAAATCAAAATAAATAAATAAATAAATACATAAATAAATACATAAATAAATAAATAGATCAGCCTAACGTATTCTAGAGCACGAATAACAGAATAACAGAATTGAAAGGGACTTTGAAGGGTCCTCTAGTCCAATTCCCTGATCAAGAGGAAACCCTTTACCATTTCAGACAAATGGCTATCCAATTTCTTCTTGAAAACCTCCCGTAATGGAGCACCCACAACTTCTGAAAGTAAGCTGTTCCAGTGAGTAATTGTTTTATCAGGTAATTTCTCCTTATTTGTGGGTTGGATCCTCCTTGATTAGTTTCCATCCATTACTTGTTCCTTTTGCTCCTCTGCTTTTTCTAGAATAATCTTTGTTGCTATTCTCTATACTTTTTCTAGAGTCTCATCACGGTAACCAAAAAACCAGATCAATATTTCAAGTGTGGTTTTACCAAAGCACTATAAAGCAGTACTAACACTTTGTACCATCTTGATTCTATCTCTCTGCTAATGTAACTAAGAAAGTTTTGGGGTTTTTTGGCAGTTGCAATACACTGTTGGCTCATATTTAAGTGGTTGTCTACTAGGACTCCTATATCCCTCTCACACTTACTCCTATTTACTCAGGTACCTCCTATTTCATATTTATGCATTTAGTTTTTCTTGCCTAAGGGTAAAAATTAAGTGTAATTTTGAATTCCAATTAAAAGATTTGGAGAAAATCAGAATTAAGGACAACCAATATATTCCCATTTCCTGAAAATAGAAAACTGTTATTCAAAATGAAACCAAATTTTAGGGTCCTGTACAAAAAATCTGAATGTAAATAAATATTTTTATAGGAAGCATACTACCACTACTACCACTACTTATAGTAAGCATATTACACTACTACTACTGTGTTGCCAAGATGGCGCTGACGACGGCTGCTTCGGTGAAATGCTGTCTAATGGTTTCTTTATTCCTTATTATTATGTGCAATTCACTACGAATTTCATACTCAGGAGACCACCTGCTAAGAATTAGACAATGGTTCCTTAAGGAGCAGCTTTCTGATTCCACACGCCCACCTGTCTTTGCAAACATGGAGGAGATTCTAACTAATTCCCTGGTGCTATGGATTACAACAAAGAAAGGGAGAAAAGTGGCAATGCCGAAAAAGGAGACGAGGTAAATTTTAAACAGACTAAGGAATAGGAGGAAAAAATCTCTCCCTTCAATCTTTCTGACAAAAGCCCATGTCCCACTGCACCAAAGGATGCAAAGAGGATGTAAAACAGACAAAAAAGCTTGCCATCCATAGGAAAACGTGATGCATCCGTTGTGTACTCACTGCATACATGTTTCATATGCTCTATCCGTCAAACATCCATCTACTGCTATTTCATCCACTCCAAAAGTTTTGAGCTGCACAAAACTTTTTGAGCAGATGAACTTTCTGCCGCGTATGATGTACATCTGCGACACATACAGGCAACAAACGTTCTAAATCCGTTGTCATCCATTACACATCCGCTGTATCCTCTCGGCATCCTCTGGGCATCCCCTCAACTCACATCCGCTGCACCTGAAAATGGAAAGAGGGAGGAAGCAAAAGGTACACGGAACGTCCACACAGCATTAGTAGCACGGAAATAGAAAGGATGTAAGCGGATGCATCTCGTATATAAAGCATTAAAATGGACAAAATGTTCGTATATGGGATGTATCTCGGATATTTAGGATGTCTGGAGTATGCCGAGAGTATGTGGAAGGATACCTAGTGGAAAACTGACATTTCCTATAAAAAGGGGGAGGAAATCACCTGGATCTCACTATCAGTCCAGCAGCCATGGTGTACAGACCTCTTCACCCTTGCTCTTCCACATCATCCATTGATCTCCACCATGGATCATAACACAGTCCTTATGGTAGCTGCGATCATTCAACACCAGAACCAAGCCCTGTTCAGACTGTTTCACCTTTTCTACGCAAGGAGAAGAAGGAGACGTCCAAGAGCTGTGTGGGTCCAAAGATGGATCAGGAGAAGAGTGGAGTTTGGACTCTTTGACAAGCTGATGGTGGAGCTGAGGAATGAAGACCCTCGTGCATTCCAGCACTTCATGAGGATGCCACCAGCCATGTTTGACAAAGTTGTGGAGCATCTGAGACCGAGGTTGACCAAGCCAAGTACCAACCTCCATCCCAGCCTGGACCCTGGACTGACTCTGCGCCACCTGGCCTCTGGAACGACAAACAGAAACAAGCAGTATGCCTGTAGGGTGCCACACAACACCATCAGCATTGTGGTCAGAGAAGTGGTGCAGGCCATCATTGAAGAATACATGCAGGAGCTCCTCCAGTGTCCCACCACTGAAGAAGGCTGGAGGAAACTTGCAGAACAGTGGTATCAGAAGTGGAACTTTCCCCACACCTTTGGAGCCATTGATGGGAAGCATGTGGCCTGCAAAGCTCCAGCCAACTCAGGGTCCTCTTATCACAACTACAAGGGCTTCTTCAGTATCATCCTCTTTGCCATGGTTGATGCTGACTACAAGTTCATGTACATCGACGCTTCAGGCAACAGGTCAGCTTCAGATAGCCAGGTATAAAATGCCAATGACCTCAAGGATGGGCTGGAATGCAACCTCATCGTGGGTTTTCCAGATCCAGACCCCCTACCCAATGACATACAAGATGTGCCCTACTTCATCGTGGGTGATGACGCCTTCTCCCTCAGAACCTACCTCATGAAGCCCTACAGTTCCAGATACCTCACCCGAGAAGAGAGGATCTTCAACTACAGGCTGTCCAGGGCAAGATGGGTGGTGGAGAATGCCTTTCGCATCCTGGCCAACAGGTTCCAGGTACTTCTCACCACCATGCAGCATCACCCAGGGACTGTGAGGAGCATCGTGGAAGCTTGCTGCATCCTGCACAATCTCATGCGCACCCGCTACCCAGTGTTGCAGAACAGGCTTGTGGACCATCAACAAGGGAATGGGGACATGGAGCCTGCTGAATGGAGGTAAGGACGAAACCTGATAGACACTGTGGATGTACAAGGCCCCAACAGAGCTTCACGTGAAGGGAAGAAGCAGCGCAACCTTCTGAAACACTGGTGCAACTCCCCAGCTGGAGCAATGGAGTGGCAAGACAGGATGGTAGATGCTTAATGGATGCTTCCTTGAGCCTGTCTCATAACACTGATGAGATTGTGCCATGTATGTTGAGTGGTCCTACAATGAATAGGGCATTAATAAAGAGCTTTGTTTATTTTGAAATGTGTTGATGAATGATTAAATTGTTATTGATAATAAAGGTCCATATGTGTGTCAGCTGGGAGGGTGGACCATACAGTCCCACTATGCTTGCACTGGAGGTTTATCAATCCCACAGCTATCCTTACCCATCCCACAACTATTCTTACCCATCCCACCACTATCCTTACCCATCCCACAGCTATCCTTACCCATCGCACAACTATCTTTACTTATCCCACAAGCATGCAAAGGCTTAACTTTTTTTTCAAAGTTTTCACCAACACTTTATTAAGTAAATAAAATGAAACACGTTTGTGAAGCAAAGGTAACCTTTATTAACAACTGTCTTAAGTAAACTGTATGACTCTATTAAAATAGCAAAATGAACCAAGTAAAGTGTCTTTCAGCAAAGATAAGATGAACAGGTAACAACTCAGTCTCTGGCACTATTCTCAGTCACTCTGAGGCATGTCCATGGTCTCAGCTGTCGAGCGGCCAGGAACTGTGGAGGTGGCTGTGGCTGGAGTGCTGGACTGAGGCGCCATTGGGGTGCCTGGCCCCGAGAGTACAACAGGGGATGGTGTGTTCAGGAAGCTCTCAGAGAGCTGACTCTGTCCCGTGAGGTTGAGAGGCCCTTCCTCAAGGACCTGGGATGTCAGGCACAGGACTGATGACAGATTTTCTGTTGAGGGGCTTGGCTGTGGGGTGGAGGAAGGAGGAGTGTAGTGGGGCTGTCTGTTCTGCAGCTGGGCGAGGTGAGGCGTCTTTGCCGTGCGATGTACCTGGGCCTGGACTGGGAAGGGCTGCCTCTACTGTGGGAAGTCCTGGTACTCGTAGCCTTGGTAGGTGAGGTGCTGTTGAAAGCAGTGGAAGGACTGTGACATCACCTGGGGTGGAGGAGCAGACATTGAGTGGGTCGGTGCAGGTTCAGCTGGGCCTGGAGGGTGGTGCAGCAGTGCTGTGATTTTCTCCTTCATCACCTGGTAGTGGGCCTCGGGCAGGTCCATGAGGGTCTGGCTCATGTACATGATGAAGGGCTTATGGTTCAAGGATGGTATGTTCCTGTGGACCAGCTGAGAGAGAAGATCTGTGCTAGTCTTGATGGTGTCCCTGATCTCCAGCAGGACAGTGTGGCTCTGGCCCTCCAGTCTGTCTCTCTGCCTGCTTTCTGTGGAGGTGGAGTTGTGGGTGGGTGTGGGTTGGTCTCTGGCTTCTGCTTCTTCTTGTTCCATTTGAGACAAGGGATCCTCCACGTCCTCTGGCATGGGGAGTGCAGTTGTCGGGGGGGGTCTCTGCCGTGGGGCCCTCCAAAGACACCTGCCTGGAAACGGTAGCTGTCTCCTGGCTGGAAGAGAAGTGGCTGTCTTTGGGCTGTCTGAGGGAGAGGGTTGACAGAGGGGCTGCTCTTCAGTGGCAGACCTCACCCTCCAGGAAACTGCACTTGGCCATGATGTACATCTCCCGGTTAGTGAGCTTGACAGCGGCCTGGCCAGATTTCTTCAGGTGCCACTTGCCATACCAGGTGTGCATGTGCTTCCACCATCCCAGGAGGACATCTGAAGTGTAGCCCAGGCTCTCTGCCTTGTCTCTCCACGCTGCCTGCTTTCTCTTGGTGTTGCGATAGAGTCTGTGGCCCTTTCTCCACAGGTACTCGTTCTCCCTCATCCATTCCACCACCTCCCCCTCATGGTCCTCGGAAATGGACCATGAGGTCCCTTCTCCTTGCCTTGCCTCTTCCTCCCTCTGGCAGGGGCTTCAGGGCCTTCAGCAGCAGGGCTTTGAGGGTCTTGGGGCTGGTCCATCACAGCAGCAGCAGCAGGAGTAGCAGCAGCAGCAGCAGGAGAAGCACCACCAGCAGGAGAAGCACCAGCAGCACCACCACCACCACCACCAGCAGCAGCAGCAGGAGAAGCACCAGCAGCACCAGCAGCACCACCAGGAGAAGCACCAGCAGCAGCAACATCATCATCATCAGCAGCAGCAGCAGAAGCACCAGCAGCTTCAGAGTCAGCACCAGGAGGTGGGATGATGGTTCTGTCCTTCTTGCCAGGGCTGGCAGGAGTAGGCACAGGCTTTCTCTTCTTACCTGACTGACGAACCATGGTGTTCTTTTAAGATGTCTCTGGCAGCAGGTCTTTCCTCTGAATGGTGACTGCTTGCGAGCTGCATCCTTTTATATCTGCGGACATGATGCAATTCATCCTCCCCGCATGCGCAGTGACCACTTTGCATCCACTACGCATCACTATGCATCCGCTATGCATCCTTTAGGTATCATCCGCTATGCATCTGCTCCTTCCGCTATGCGTCCGCTTCATAATTCTCCCCCGGAAGCCCTGCGGATGTGTCATCCGCTTCCATCCGCTTCCATCCACTAGGCTTCCTATGAACATCTTCTTTATATCCTCACTATGTACTACTCCTGTCCGTTCCTTTCCGTTGTTTCCATTCTGTTTATGCAAATTTGGGGCACATTTTGGAGCGGATAACAACAGATGGAGCCACCCCTGAAATTTTGCTGGTCCGCTGTGTCGTTTTTGCATACGTTGTGTGACCAAGCCTTAATTTGCACTCATTTGCTAACAAGATGGAAATTCATCTCTTAAATAGATGGAATTCTGATTTCTATAATTGTACAGTTCTTTGTTTTACTGAAACCTGGGTTAATCCACAAATTCACACCATATGCATCTCAGGATTCCAGACATTTAGATCAGACATAATTGAATAGACATCAGGTGAAACAAAGTGTGGAGGATTAGGTTTATATATCAACAACAGCTGGTCTCAGGACATAACTATAATATATACATTCTGTGATGAAAACTTAGAATCTTTACACATCAACTGCAAGCCATTTTACTCTCCACATGAGTTCTCCTCATTTCTCCTCATGGTTGTGTGTGTTCCTCCACAAGCCTGTGTAAACAAGGCATTATGAACTCTTACTGATCAAATTATGGAGGCTGAAACCAAACACCCAGATTCCCTTCCCATCATTTTAGGAGATTTCAATCAGGCAACTTTAAGGAAAGAGCTCCCAAAATTTTTCCAGCATGTAAATTGTCCAACCAGAGGCCAAAATACTGCTACACAACAGTAGAAGATGCTTATAGGTCTTTACCACGAGCAGCTATGGGACACTCTGACCACTGCATGATTCACCTTGTACCTGCTTACAGACAAAGATTTAAAACCATGAAACCAATAATTAAATCAGTGAAGACTTGGTCTGATGAGGCAAAGCCGAAGCTCCAAGCTTGCCTTGATTGCACTGATTGGAATGTTTTTGAAAATGCCTCTGC
>BLBF01000017.1:52871455-52883043 GCA_015471245.1 Laticauda colubrina | reverse complement strand
CCACAGCTATTACCCATCCCAAAGGTATCCCTGCCCATCCCACAGCTTTTACCCATCCCAAAGGTATCCCTACCCATCCCACTGCTATCTTAACCCATCCCACAAGCATGCAAAGGCTTAAACCATTTCTAAAAGTTTCCACCAAGACTTTATTGACTAAAAGAACTGAAGCAAGTGTGTGAAGCAAAGATAATCTTCTTTAATAACATACTGTAAAAGCAAAATGACCCAAGTGTCCCAAGCAAAGATAAAGTCATCAGGTAGCAACCCAGTCTCTGGCACTCTTCTCAGTCACTCTGAGGCATGCCCATAGTCTCAGGGGTGAAGGGTCCAGGTGCTGTGGAGGTGGCTGCTGCTGGAGTGCTGGTCTGAGGTGCCATTGGGGTGCCTGGCCCCAAGAGGACAACAGGGGACGGTGTGGGGAGGAAGCTCTCAGTCCCGTGATGTTGAGAGCCCCTTCCTCCAGGACATGGGGTGTGAGTCCCAAGACCGATGACAGATGTTCTGAGGCTGGGCTTGGCTGTGGGGTGGAGGAAGGAGGAGTGTACTGGGGATGTCTGGTCTGCAGGTGAGTGAGGTGAGGCATGGGTGGCATCTGTGGCGTGGGTAGCATCTGTGGCGTGGGTGGCATCTGTGGCGTTGGTGAAATCGGTGGCATTGGAGACATTGGTGGCGTCAGTGGCATCAGTGGTATCAGTTGCACCGGTGGCATTCGATGTACCTGTGCCTCGACTGGGAAGGGCTGCCTGTGCTGCTGGAGCTCCTGGTAGCCGTAGCCTTGGTAGGTGAGGGCCTGTGGAAAGCCTTGGAAGGGCTGTGACATCACCTGGGGTGGAGGAGCAGACCTGGACTGGGAGGAAGCACCTTCAGCTGGGTCTGGAGGGTGGTGAAGAAGACTGGTGATCCTGTCCTTTATCACCTGGTACTGTGATTCGGACATGTCCAGGAGGGTCTGGTTGACGTAGGTGAGGAAGGGCTTGCGGTTGGAGGATGGTATGTCAGTGTGTACCAGCTGAGAGAGGAGATCTATGCTGCTTCTGATGGTGTCCCTGATCTCCAGCAGGACAGTGTGGCTCTGCCCCTCCGGTCTGGCTCTCTGCCTGTTTTCTGTGGAGGTGGAGCTGGGGGTGGATGTGGGTTGGTCTCTGGTGGAAGTGCCCTCTCCTTGCTCCCACTGCGTCAGGGGGTCCTCCACATGCTCCACCACGGGGAGTGCAGCTGTTGGGGGGGGGGGTCTCTGTCATGGCACGCTCCACAGATACCTGCCTGGACACAGGAGCTGACTCTTGGCCAGAAGAGGACTGACTCTCTGCGGACTGCATGAGAAAGAGGGTTGTCAGAGGGGCTGCTCCTCGGTGGTGGATCTCACCCTCCAAGAAGCTGCACTTGGCCATCACGTAAGTCTCTCGGTCCATCAGTTTGCCCGTGGCCTGGCCAGATTTCTTGAGGTGCAGCTTCCCGTACCAGGTGTGCATGTGCTTCCACCAGCCGAGGAGCACCTCCGAAGTGTAGCCCAGGCTCTCCTCCTTCTCTCTCCAAGCAGCCTGCTTCCTTTTGGTGTCTTGATAAAGCCTGTGTCCCTTCCGCCATAGGTACTCATTCTCCTTCAGCCATTCGAGCACCTCATCCTCATGTTCCTCTTCGATGCAGTCTTGCCTCCTCTCCCGTTCTCACGTATGCCTCTTCCTCCCTCTGGCAAGGTCATCTGGGCTCTCATCAGAAAGGCTTCGAGGTTGTAGGGACTGCTCCACCACACCAGCAGCAGCAGCAGCAGCAACAACAGTAACAGCAAAAGCAGGACCAGCAGGACCAGCAGGACTAGCAGGACCAGCAGCACCAGCAGCACCAGCAGCACCAGCAGGACCAGGATCATCAGCAGCAGAGTAAGCACCAGCAGGACCAGCAGGACCAGGATCAGCAGCAGCAGAGTAAGCACCAGCAGCACCAACAGGACCAGCAGGACCAGGATCATCAGCAGCAGAGTAAGCACCAGCAGGACCAGCAGGACCAGGAGCAGCACCAGCAGAGTAAGCCCCAGCAGAAACCCCAGCACCAGGAGCAGCGCCAGTAGAGTAAGCACCAGCAGAAGCACCAGCACCAGGAGCAGTGCCAGCAGAAGCTCCAGCACCAGAAGAATCATCCCGAGCAGCAGAAGCTCCAGCAGAAGCAGAGTCAGGGCCAGGGGGTGGGATGGTGGCCCTATCCCTCTTGCCAGGGCTGGCATCAGATGGAAGAGGCTTCCTCTTTTTCCCCATGGTTGTTGGCTGGCTGGAGCTATGTCTGACAGCAGGTCTTTCCTCTGAATGGTGACCTGCTTGGGAGCTGATTCCCTTTATATCAGCAGGGCTGACGCAATGCATCCTCCCCGCATGTGCAGTGAATGCTTTAGATCCGCTAGGCATCTGCTAGGCATCTGCTCGGCATCCACTAGGCGTCCGCTGTGAATCCGCTTCATCTGCTCGGCATCTGCTCTGCATCCGTTCCTTCCATTGTGCATCCGCTTTGCTGTGCTCCCCCAGAAGCCCTGCGGATGTGCCATCTACTTCCATCCGCTTCTATCCGCTAGGCTTCCATGGAGCATCCGCTTTCCATACTCGCTACATCCTCTCCCCGTCCGTTCCTTTCCGTTGTTGTCCGCTCTGCTTATGCAAATTCGGGGCACTTTTGAGAGCGGATAACAACGGATGGAACATTTTCTCGTCCGCTGTGTCCTTTTTACATACATTTTGCATCCGTCGGCCTATGTGACAGGCCCTTTAGATGTAGAAGAATTGATATACCGGTGCCATGTGAACAAATGAGCTCCTGTACTTACCCCATCACAGCAATTTGAAAGCAGACTAATGTGACTAAAGTGGGAAGGCAACAGCACTCCATGATATCAGGCTGCCCACATGACCACAGAAATGTCTTCATACAGTATTGGCTTGATAGTCTTGAAATGGAGATGAGCTGAATGATCACAGACTAATTGCTCTGACATCTGTAGTTACGAACACCTGACATCTTATTTTTTTTCAAATACAGGAGGCGATGAGTGCAGGGGCCAGCCCTCTCCATCCCACCATCTGCTCGCCTGCACTTGCAATGGACCAAGTTTTCTGCACACTCCAATCACCACCCACCCTGCCTGTTGGCCTTGTGGCTGCTGAAACACTAGAGCTTGGGTCTTGCTCAGGCTGCTGCGATGAGGCAGAAGGTGATCAGGATCACCTGCCCCTCTGTGCCTCTGCTTGCTGCCAATGCTGCCATGTGTCAGAGTCACCTGCCACCATTAATTCAGGTGTCCATCCATCCCACCATCTCTCAGCTTACCCACAGCCACAATCAGCCGAGATCCAGAAAACCTCTTTCTGCTGCCAGCCTGCCAAGCCCCCTTTACCAATGGTCACCAGTTGTAACACCTCTCATGCTGTTGCCTTTGGGATGCTGAGCACCAGCTGCATGCCTACTTGGTAATGGTGGCACCGGGCTACAGGCTGAGCCTGGCACTCTTTGGGCCTTTACCTCACTTGCAACTATTCTGCTGCTGCCAGCTTGCCTTCCACCTGACCTGGCCAGTGCTGCCAGAAGATGAGGTTAGGCAGGTGGTTGGGGTGGAGCAGCCTCCCTCCACCTGCCAGACACCCGCCAAAGGCACAGAGAGCAGTGAAGGGATGCACTACCTTGTCTGCAGGATGCATGGAGCACCTCCAGCAGAAGGTATAGTAGTGGAGGCTGCTGGGTACAGTATCAGCCTGGGTTTGGAGGTGGGCTGGACAGAAGGCAAGGGGGAAGAAGCAGAGCAGTTGCAGTGGAGGTAAAGGCCTTAAGAGCGCCAAGCTCATCCTGTAGCCTAGTGCCATCATTACAGAGTAGGCAGGAAACCAGCACTCAGCTACTAGAAGGTGATGGGTGTGTGTGTGAAGGGGCCCTGGCAGACTGGCTGCAAGGAGAGGTGTTCTGGAAGTCATATCAGTAGATGTGGGCCAACTCACCCCATGCCAGGGAGGAGCAGCCCAACAGGAAGGCCAAGGGCAGTGCAGCCAGGAGGGCGAAAAGTCCCTGTAAAGCCAGCAGGTGCAGCAGGCCCAGCAGCCGGTCAGAGGAATTGGGGGGGGGGCATCCTGATGTGCCACGTGGCCTTCTGACTTGTCATACCAGTATTAGCAGCCTGAGCAACACCCAAGCTCCAGGCCTGGTGAAGCATAAACTGTGGTCACTGCTTCCTCCAGAGCTATAAGATGATCTGCAGAAGAGAGGGGATCTCAGCGGAGAGGTTCCCTGGCACCATGGGCAGGACCGGGGATGGCAAGAATACAGGGGAAACACCTCCAGGCATCTAGAGAGATGGAAAGAGAGACAGCTCCCAGCCCTCACTGGCTCAGCCAATCCAAGGGGCCATAATTAAGGGGCCAAGTTGGGTTGAGGCTGAGCTCAGGGTGATGCTTTATTCACATAGCTGATCCCACTGCTATGCCGCATGATGCCACGCACCCCTCTCATGCACAAGTGGCGCTTGGTGCCAAGACCTGGCCAGTCATGGTGGCAGGGAGGAAAGGGTCCAAGTCTCCATGAGATGATTGGGAAAGGGAAGGAGCCACCATGCTAAATGCTACCTCAGGGATAACTGCTCATGTTTGTGAGGACATGTGGTTGGGCAGGTGGTCATTGACAGTTCCCACCCCAGAGGGCAGAGAGGGGGGAATACTTTTTTTATTATTACCTTTATAGTCAGAGAATAACATGCGTACAATGAGATTGGCTGAGCCTCCCTTCATGCATTCCCCCCAACACAACTCACAGTGAGGACAGAAGTCCCTAACCCAGTCCCAATCTTATTACACTATGTGACCTTGTTGCACAACGCACTGGCCCCGCAAGTCTATCATATCATGTTGACATGAAGTTATTTTCTATTCAGAAGTCTGACAGCTCATGGGTAGAAACTGTTCTTCAGCCTGTTGGTGCAGCTGGTTATGCTTCTATATCTCCTACCTGATGGTAGGAGAGTGAAGAAGTGCTGACTGAGATGTGAGTTGTCACTGAGAATTTTCCTCACTCTTCTAAGGCAGCGAGCCCTAGTGATGTCATCTAATGGTATCAGGGAACAACCCACAATGTTTTGTGCTGTGCTCACCAACCTCTGTAATGTCTTTTTATCCACAGCTGTCAAGGCAGCATACCATGCATACCGTAATGCAATATGTGAGGACGCTTTCTATTGTGGACCAGTAAAAGGAGGTCATCAGTCGTTGTTCTGCTTTATTCTTTCACAAGATCCTAAGGAAATGGAGTCTCTGTTGGGCCTTTCTGGCCACATGGGTTGTGTTGATTTTCCAGGTGAGATCTTTGCTGACGTAGACTCCCAGGAATATAAAGGAGGAAACTCTCTCCACACAGCCCCCCTCAATGTAAAGTGGGGCCGGTTCCTCTCTCCTGGAAATCTAACACCATCTCCTTTGTCTTGCTGATGTTTAGGTGCAGGTTGTTTTCTAGGCACTAAGAGGATAATTTTTGAACTTCCCCCCTGTACGCTGTTTCATCTCCTCCTGTAATGAAATCCAATACTGTAGTATCATCTGCGAGATTAATGATCACAGTGGATGGGTCAGTCGACACACAATTGTGTGTACTGTGAGTACAGGAAGGAACTAAGCACACAGATTTGGGGAACCAGTGCTAAGCTTCAGGGAGGTGGATGTGACTGACCCAGCCCTCACTGTTTGTGGTCAGTCCCTCAGAAAGTCTTTGATCCGGTCACACATGGAAGAGGGAAAATCCAAGTCAGTCAGCTTTTCGATAAGGATGCTTGGCAGAATAGTATTGAAGGATGAGCTATAGTCAATGAAAAGCATCCTGACATAGTGTCCGGATTTCTCCAGATGGCTTGCTACAGAATGTAAGGCAATAGCTATGGTGTTGTCTGTCGACCTGTTCCCCCTGTAGGCAAACTGATGTTTGTCAAAGTATGATGGGAAGCATGTCCTAAGGTGTTGGAGAACCAGTCTTTCAAAGCCTTTCATCACTACTGACATTAACGTGATAGGTCTGTAGTCATTTAGACAGTTAATTGCTGTTTTGGGTGGGACTGGGACAATAGGGGCAGTTTTCAAGCATGATGGAACACAGGTCATTTGCAGGAAGATGTTAAAAATCTTTGTCAGGACTCCTGCTAATTGATTGGCACAAGTCTTTACCACTATTCCTAGCACCCCATCTGGACTTGCAGTTTTACTGGGATTCACAACCTTCAGTACAGCTCACACTTGATGTTCATATAGGGTGAATGGCTGGGAATCAGAAGGCTGGCAGGCAGAGGCAACGGGGACTGGTCTTTTCACCTCGTAGCAGGTGAAGAAGATGTTCAACTCCTCCACAAATGAGGCATCAGAACTGACCATGTTCCTCGTGTTGCCCTTATAGTTAGTTAGGTGCTGCAGTCCCTGCCACATTTGCTTCAGGTTGTTATCTGCTAGGTGGTTCTCAACCTTATATTTGTGTTGTTGTTTTGCCACCTTAATGCCTCTTCTAAGGTTTGCCTTGGCCTCTCTATGTATATCCCTGTCCCCTGCCTTAAAGGCAGCATCCTGGGCTCTCAGAAGTGTCCGTACCTCAGCAGTCATCCAGGGTTTACAATTCCAACTCTGATGCACTTGTCCATTGTTACACTGTCAGTGCACACTTTGATGTCAGAGTGTACAGCACCAATGTATTCATGCAGGTCTTGATGTTCAAATGTACTCCACTCAGTGGTTTCAGATCAGTCCTACAGCTGACTGAATCATCCTCTGACCAGAAAAATATGTTTTCTCCTCCAGCTTCATTGACCCTCCTCAGCCAAGGGGGAGTTACAGTTCCAACTCAGTCCTTCAATTTATGTGGGCTTCTGAATTAGTGTACCCAGAAGCAAGGTAGAACACCCACCCTTTAGTTACTTGTTTTTTTTTAGTGTTTTATTTTCTGTCCTTGGATCTAACTGTGTTTGGCCGATTTACACATGTCGTACTCACCCACTCCATCCCACAATCTCTTTGCTTGCCCATGGCTTCTGCCAGGCACTCACTGCCTCCTGTGCTGTCCATGTACATCCCTGCCCCTGGAGTGATGATGATCTTCACTAAGGCTTATTTTCAGGAAAACATGCTACAATGAAATACTGGGTGAATCCATTTAAAACCCTTTTGCAATTGCAGTTTTACAATAACTGGTTGATGACTATTATGACAGTAAAATGACCGATATATTTACGACCTAGTTCTTTACCCGGTATTTTAAGCTTCAAATAGTTCATGGACAAATCTACCTTGTCACCCACTTTAAACTTCCTTTGGGTATCTCTTTTTCTTATCTCCCTGTCTTTTCTGACTTTTTTGTGCTTTTCCCAAAGCTTTGCTTATCCCAACCCATGTGCTCTTTATATTGTCCAGCCACTCTGTTAATGTTATTGAAGAGGGGCTTTCTTGAGGGATCTCAGGCACAGCCACATATTTGATGCCTGTAGCCACTTTAAAAGTGGTAAATCTTGTGCTGCTGTGTACCACATTATTGTATTCTACTTCAGCAAAGAGTAATAATTCAGTCCAAACATTTTGTTAATAATTTATATTGGCATTTTACATACTGTTCTACTATTGTATTCATACATTCTGATGCTCCATTAGTATATGGATGAAATCTGGAACTGAGTTTTGGGATGATCCTATTGTCCGAATGAACTCTCTCCAAAATTTTGCAGTGAACTACATTCCTCTGAGATTATTGTTTTAGAGACTTCATGCAGCCTATACATATTCTGAACAAACATCTTGGCCAAATTTTTCGCTGAGGGGAACTTTGGACAAGCTACAAAGTGTTTGTTTTGAGAATAAGTCAACTACTGTCCATATTGCAGTATTTTCAGCACTCTCAGGCAATTCCACAATAAAATTAATTGCTATTTCTTCCAATGGTCTCCTAGGGTTAGCCACTGGTTGTAATAAACCTGGGGTTTTCTCAGGCAATCACTTAATGGAAGCACAAACCGAGCAACTAGCAATATATTTATTTATGTTCCTTTTCATTTTTGGCCACCAAAACTGTCTTTTCACAAGACGAAAGGTGTTTACAAATCCAAAATGATTGGCTGATTTTGCATCATGTGCTTTTTCTAACACTAGTGTCCTTTGACAATTTGGAATGTATACTTTAGTCCTTTTTCATGCTGGATCTTGTTTTATCATCATCTTTATGGTTTTGGACTCAAGTATCTTGTTCCAAAGCCTCTTTAAACTTCTGCCTCAGTGAATCTAATGCTAACCTGGGGTTTCACCTGCACAGAACCCCTCAAGCTAGTACTGTGAACTGGCTGGAAGGGATTATAAAAGTTACCACTTCTTCCTTGCTACTTTTGTATTGGCACATACATAAAAGAACAATAGCAAAAAAATTCTTTTGTTCTGGCATGTAGTGGAGATTAAAATTAAATTGATTGAAATATTGATTTAATTTTACTATTTTAGGGGACAATTTTCTTGGGGTCCTTAAAGCCTCTAAATTTGTATGATTTATCCACACTTCAAATGGGATTTTACTACCCTCTAAGAATTGTCTCCGAATTAGGAGAGCCCAACGGATAACAAAGGCTTCCTTTTCCCACACAGTCTACTCAGTGTTTGATAACTTTTGAGAGGTGTAAGCTCCCCCTTTTCATTTTTTGGTAGCAACAGGACCAACACTGTCACATCACTTGCATCCACTTGAATTATAAATGGCATCTCTGGGTTTGAGCACCTTAAAAGTGGTTCTTCAGCAAAAAGCTTCTTTAGCTTTTCAAATGCCACTTGACATTCAAGCATCCAACCTAAGGGCTGATTTAGTTTAGGCTTAATCCCTTTTTCTTTTTTTAAAAAAATTGTTATGCAAATTTGTTGTGCAGATTATGCAAAACAATCTGCACAAAAGTAGGAATAAATTGTCCATGGACATTTGCAAATCCCAAGAAACTCTGCAATTGTTTTCTGGTCTGAGGGAGCATCCCACTCCAATTTTGCCTTTACTTTCCCTGGATCCATTTCTATTCCTCCTGCAGAGACACAGTACCCTAAATAATTTAATCTAGTTTTGTGAAAATCACATTTTGACACAGCTGGTTTTCTAATAAGACTCTTCTTACTAGTTTTACTTGTTCATCCATTGTTTCAGTGTTAATTAAAATATTATCTAAATACACCAACACCCCTTTATACATGTATTCATGTAGTACCTCATTGATAAAACTGCATGAATACTACCAGTGCTCCTTCTAGCCCAATGGCATCACTCTGAATTTATAACACCCTAAAGGGTAATTAAACACAATTTTCCATTAATTCCTTTCTTCAATTCTTACCTGGTAATAGGCTTCTCTCAGGTCTAATTTTATTTTAAAAGTTCCCCTTAGACAGGTACCCTAATATGTCTTTCATAAAGGGGAAGGGGTATATATTTTCCACTGATATAGTGTTGAGATACACAAACGAAGGCCCCCATCCTTCTTATTTCTAAACAATACAGGGGCAGCCATTTTTTAATTTTGCAGGTTGAGTGAACCTCCGAGCTAGGTTTTTATTTAAACCCCCCCCCCCCCAAGTTCTTCAATTTCTTTGGGTGTCATTGCATATATTTTTGGTTAAGGAAATTTAGCCCCTGAGACTATCTTCTATAGCAGTCCATCAGTCAATGAGGTGGGAGTATATTCAATTCCCTTTCACTGAATATTTCCATTAAGAGTCTGTTTTCTGACAGCACACTTTGCTCTAATTGTTTTTATTTAGTGTATTCACTGACAACACTTTCAATTTCTTAACCACAAGCTTGTGGCAAGCAGTCAGCATTTCCTGTGGCTTTTGCTGATTAATTGCTCTTATCCTCATTTGCCACTTTTTGTTATTCCAATCTACTGAAGGATTCCATTTCTTTAGCCAAACTAATCCTAAAATCATATTTTCAATCATCCCAAGAGCTACAATAAAATGAATGATTTCAGTATGATTTCCAAGCTTTACAGTCATTGTTTTAGTGAGACAAGTTGAAGGTTCTCCTTCTGTAAAAGACCAGTCTAGCTGCTCAAATCCCATGGGTTGTTTCAACTTTCTGAGCAACAGTCCCACCTTTTCTCACTTTTGCATGCTAACTATGCACTTTGTGCACCCCAAGTCTAGTAGGGCTATGATGGTCTCCCTAACTCCTGAGGTGGGTAGTCATCGAGGAAATAGAACCACTTATCATTGGGTCATCCTCCCCTTTGCTGTCAACTCTCAGAGAAAACAAGTCCAGGTTTTTCAGGGGTCAGAGTTCTTTCTCCTTTGCTGGATGGAGAAGAGACCTCCATAACCTGTTTAGCAATTTTTCCTTTTTCCTTGGACTTTGGCACCATCTTATCTTAGGCTGGCTTGGAATTTGATGTGCTGACATTGGGTGTGGTGCAGGGCAATCTGTGGCTCGGTGCCTCTGTTTCTCACAATGGAATTATGCTCCCATACCCAGAAGAAGATTCTCCCTTCTAGTTCCTAGAACAGTTCTCTTGCTTCCTCGGCCAGCCAGGTGCCTCTCAGCTACACAAGTTATCTTGGCTAGCTGGTGTTGATAATCTATCAAATCTAATTCTACATTGGTAGCCAACTGGTACCAATCTATGAGGAGGTTGGATATCCCTCTGGGTAGACAATTGTAATATAGTTCTTTGCTTAATCCATCTTGGAATTGGGAGACCATCTTATGTTCAGGCAATTCTCTTAGACGAGCCACCAGGCTATGAAATTCCCTAATGTATTCAACAGCCGGTCACTTCCCTTGTTTGATCATCCAGATTCTTGCATCTGCCATCCTTGCCTTGGTGGGATCTTTGAACCAGTTCTGTAGCTCTTGCATGAAGGCATCCACCTCATGGAGCTCTGGGACTGCATCATCATATAAGGACACCAACCACTTCGCTGCATCCTCTTTCACGCAACCCACCATTGGGGTGGGTCTGTCTTCATATCTTTCTAAATAATTCCACACCTAGGTCAAAAAGTAAGCCAACTTCTCTGGTTGGTCATCAAATATGACAATAAAAGGAGGGGATTGTTGATCATCCCATACCAATACATATCCGGATGGTATATCAGATCCCTGTGGTGCTGCCTGAGCCTTTCTCCTGCTGCTGTCCAACAGTCAGGTGGTGTTCTAAGCTCTTGTTTAGCAATCAAAATTTTGGGCTCAACTGTTGTCGTAAGTCAAGGACTATCTCTGCCTTCCTCTGCATGGCAGCCTTGCATTGTAAACTCCTTCCCTTTTCTGGAAATTTATCCTCTATGTTAGAGACACCAAAATAATCCAGATGACAAAAGGTCTCCTGCTGGAGCAGGAGGTTAGATTACATGACCTCCAAGATTCCTTCCAGCCCTGGATTGCTGTGGTGTTTCAAAGCTGCCTGAAGCTGCCAGGTATTTGTGATTCTTCCTTCCTCTCCTTTTTCCCTCCCTCCCACTCTCCATCCATATCTTGTTCACTTTCCCATCCCTTCCCTTCCCTTTCCTTCCTTCCCTCCCTTTTTCTTTCTCTTTCTTTCTTTCTTTCTTTCTTTCTTTCTTTCTTTCTTTCTTTCT
>BLBF01000017.1:52806619-52870241 GCA_015471245.1 Laticauda colubrina | reverse complement strand
GTTTTCATACTTGACAATTTGTTGTTTACACTGAGAGCTTATGCACCAGAGACAAACTCGGCCAATAAAGTATTCTGTTCTGTTCTGTTCTACATTGATGCAGTTTTATCTTTGGACATCAGGCATTAACATAGACTTTGAAATCCAAATCTTAATTAAGTTCTCCTCTTTTATTTTTATTCAGTGATTTCCCAATCCATCTATAGATAGCTCTCAAGTTATTTGTTCAACAACCATTCAGTTATAACGGTACAGAACAAATGATACCTATGATCATAGTTCCAATTGTGACAGTGTCTTGGGGATCATTTGATCAGGACCAGAGTACTTGTGGCACCTGGTTTACAATTATGACTTCACGGTGACATCATATGATCATAATTTCCAATGTTCTCTTGCTAGCTTTTTACAAGCAAAGTCAAGGAGAAAGTCAGCAGTTAAGTCAGAAGTTGTGGTCACATCAGGTCCTTGCTTAATGACCTATGCATTTTTGTTTAACAATGGCAACCAAGATTACTGGAATTACCATCACTAAGCAATGTGATCAAAAGCATTCCTTTGCTTTTACAGATCTGTGAAAATCTTAAATGCAGGCATTGGTCAGAAAGTTACTTCTCCATCACCATGGTAACTGCAAATAGTTCCTGTCCAAGGCAGCTAAAAAGGATTACCTATTCCTTTATATAAGCATGCAATTTGAAGTAGAGCTTCCTGCTCTTTGTATATCCCAAATCCATGTGGCCATGTAATTCTATTACTTATTACTAGACATGCCAATTTAATCACAATATTCACAGTACTGTGGACCCACAAAATTCCAAATATATTATTTCCCAGGCAACTGATTCTTTAGATGTCATGACCCATTGTGAATACAATAGGTGAAGTTTTTTTTATCTACCAAACATTTCTACAGCATTATTAATTACTGTAAACAAACCAGTGTCATAGAATGTCTTTTACATTTCTCATTTTTAATCAATATTGTATTGGAGTCATAGTGTTCACTGTTAGTTCAGTATTTTAAAATGCATAATTCAAATATGGAGGATCCATTGATGTCATAATGTTTGTTGTTAGTAGTTTTTCAAATAAGCAATAACATTCAATGGATTTGCATATATATTGTAAGATTGTTTTCCTCCATTGCAATAAAAATAGTAGAAACCTATGCCTAGCTATCTTGAGAGAAAACTATATTATCCTAATAATGATTTTGTATGATGGAAATCACCTGCAGTTATAGTCTTTTTTATATATTTAAAAAAACCATTTTAAAACTAAACAGCTCCTTTTAAATAAATAAGTAAAGTAAATAATATTGTTTCCTTCAAAAAGGGTAAGAAGGAATGCTGATCCAGGGAACATTCTACAGGTTTTTAAAGTAGAAATAGCACAGCAGTAGCTAACATATTTGATACATTCAGTTACTGAAATTGCTTCCTGTGAAAATAATCTGTCAGCAAATATGTCTACAATGACATACTGCATAACTGAAATATATTTTAGAAAATGGCCCAGATGCATATAAATGCCAAAATTAGAATTATTCATGCAAAAACAAACCATGAAAGTATGTCCTGTTCCTGAACACAAACAAAATAATCCATTATCATTCTGCATCCTAGCTGATAAAAATTTGCAAACATAGATATTACCCACTATGGTAACTTACCTATTAGTGTGAACTAATGCATATCCATATTTCTAGATGTATTAGTCTTTGCACCTTACAAAAGTTTACCACTTAAATATGATAGAATTAATCTTGTGAGATAGATTTTATATTATTCCTGGAGGATTATGGAAATGAGTAGAAAGCATGATTGGTCATTGTTGGGGGAGAAAAAGAAAAAAACCAGCTCTCATACGGGATCCATAGGTGTGTTGCCATAGGCCAGGCTTACTATTTTTTGTCTCGATTGTACTCATTTGCATTATAAATTTCAAAATGATTATATTATTGTAAATAAAATTACTAGCAAATTCACTTGATTCTGTAGCAAAGATGTAGCAAAAATAAAGACATCTCAAATTGAAGGCCCACTCATAATAAGACTTAAATAAAGAAGCATGAATAGAGAAAGTCTGCACAATCAAATCAAAGATCAAACCAGTACAACATTCTGGTTATTCCAAAGAAAAACAAATGCATTTAATAGCCCCAACTCTCCTGATCTTTTATAAGACTTTAAAGACCTGGATTTGGCCAGAGCTATGTGCAGGGACCCATTTTCATTGTTTTTATTTTATTTTAGCTCTATTTGCCACGTAGCATAATGTGTTGACATGTATAAATAAATAAAGATGTTACTTTTGCTGAACACAAAGACTTTATTTTATTTTATTTTATTTATTTATTTGGTTTGTCAATTGCTTACAAGATAATACGTACAAGTAAAAACATACTTATGAATATATGGATACATATAAGAAAAATAAAAAAAATAAAAAAACAATAGGACAGGGATGGTAGGCACGTTGGCGTACTTATGCATGCCCCTTAACAGATCTCTTAGGAAAGGGGTGAGGTCAATAGTAGACAGTCTAAGGTTAAAGTTTTTGGGGTTTGGGAAAGAAACCACAGAGTCAGGTAGAGTATTCCAGACATTGACCACTCTGTTGCTGAAGCTGTATTCCCTGCAATCAAGTTTGGTGCAATTAACCTTGAGTTTGTAACTATTGTTTGCTCTTGTGTTATTATGGTTGAAGCTGAAGAATTCATTGACAGGTAGGACATTGCAATATATGATTTTATATACTATACTTAGATCAGACCGAAGGCGGCGTAGTTCTAGGTTTTCTAGGTCTAGAATTTCAAGTCTGGTGGCATGAGGTATTCTGCAACGAGTAGAGGAGTGGAGAACTCTTCTTGTGAAATATTTCTGGATTTTCTCAACTGTGTTAATATCAGATACGTAATGTGGGTTCCAGACTGATGAGCTGTATTCAAGTATTGGTCTAACAAATGTTTTGTATGCTCTAGTTATTAGTGTAATATTACCAGAGAAAAAGCTACGTAAGATTAGGTTAACAACTCTTAACGCCTTTTTGGCTATGTAGTTACAGTGGGCTCCAGCACTTTGGTCATTAGAGATGAGTACTCCAAGATCCTTGACAGAGTTTGGATCATCAACAAGGTCTTGACTAGTCAGCCTGTATTTTATTTTCTGATTTTTTTTTTGCCAATATGTAAGACAGAGCATTTATTTGTTGAGATTTGAAGTTGCCATTTGTTTGACCATTCTGAAAATCAAGGTCTTTTTGAAGGGTAGCAATGTTGTCTGTGGTGTTGAATAGCTTTACATCATCAGCGAAGAGAACACAGTTGCTCTTAATGTGATCACAGAGGTCATTTATGTAGAGTATGAAGAGTTGGTTCTAGAACACTGCCTTGGGGGACACCACTGTTGACAGGTACAGAATTTGATAGGACACTCCCAATTTTGACCATTTGTTGTCTATTTGACAGGAATGCTTCTATACAGTTATGCAGGTATCCAGAGAAGCCATAAGATTTTAGTTTTAGTAGTAGTTTGTCATGTACCACTGAATCAAAGGCTTTACAGAAGTCTATGTAGATTCCATCTATTGCTTTGCCCTGATCAAGTTGTGTAGTCCATATGTTTTTGCAGTGTGAGAGTTGCAGATTACAGGATAGTTTTTTTTCCCGAAACCAAATTGTTTATTAGAGAGTAGGTTGTTTGTTTCTAAGTGGAGGATGATGGATTGGTTAATAATTGATCCCATGACTTTACAGGTGATGCAAGATAAAGAGATTGGACTGTAATTTTCAACTAGGCTGGGGTCTCCCTTTTTGAAGATAGGGATGACCGTGGCTTGTGACCATAGTTTTGGCAAGCAGCTGGTCCTTAAAGATTTTTCAAAGATTATGCTTAGAGGTTCGGCTGTGACAGTGGATAGCTTTTTTAAGAATACTCCCTCAATAGATAGAGATGGTTTTAGATTGTGTCATACTTTTTAACATTGTCTTCTGTAAAATCAATAAGTATTAGATCATTGTTTTTGGTTTGGCTAGGAAATACTGGGCATGATCCATTGCTGTTTACAAATACTGAGCCAAAGAATGTGTTAAAGAGGTTGGCTTTAATGGTGTCGTTGTTGCAGTCTTTACCATTAGGTCCTTTCAGGGGTGGGATGGACCTGGAGTCTTTTAGTTTGTTGTTTACAAAATTGTAGAAAGTGCAGGTGGAATTGGTGTGTAGTAGGTTTTCCTATTGTTTTATGTGATAATTGGTGCATTCAGTCTTTATCTGGTGGCATCAATTTTTGTATTGAGTTATTTTTATATTGATTTATTTAACTAACAATATGCCAAAAGAGAAACAGGTACCAGGATATCAAGACAGATTAACCCTTTGCTTCATTTATATCTTGTCCTTTTCCTAATAGGCAAATAAGACCAAATATAATTTTAGTTTATCTATGGATTATGTAAAATGGTCTTACTGCATTGCTTTCCTACATTTAATTCCAATGGATGGTTTGAAATTATAAATATTGTGTTAATATTTTTCATTTCATGCCATAAAAAATGTATTAGATTTGCATCTAATGTAGCTCTTCTCGGTGCCACTGGTTAAAAATCACAATAATTGGTTTCAGACATTGTACAAGAACAAAGAGCAAACAAATGATATTAGGATTTTTTACTTACATATTTGTTCTTAAAAATTGGTTCTATTTCTTTTGAATAGACCAATCATGTTTTATTACAAATTAAAATGGGAGAAGATGAAGAAAGAAATGCCATGTAGGCCATCATGTGCTTCAAATACATATTTAAGTAAATGTTATACAGAAATCTGTCAATATTTAATATGGCTATAAAACCTTGTTCTGTCTCCCTTTCCCTTTCCCCCAAAAGGTAAGGGATTATACACACACACACAAACACTGACAGGCAAGCTGGCTCGAACTTCCTCACACAGAGGGAAATGGGTCTTTTACTTCACAAAACACAAGGCAATCTACAAAACAATTGTTCTTCCAACATAATAATGAATAAAGTCTAAAGTAAGTTAAACTTTGTCCCATACAAAGTTTAAGGAGAAAGGACACCCACTTTTATCCCCTGTGGGGTGTGGCTCAGCTCACTCTCTGACCCTCCCACACTTCCTATGTTGCTGCTCACATTTCTCCCTATGACGCTGTTTGGGGTTGAGCCAAGACTCCTCCTCTTCACTCCCTGTCAGGGGCTGCTCTGACATGCCTTCCTCCTGATTCATTTCAGGCTGTTCAGTTGTCTGATGGAACCTGAGGCATTTCCAGGGAGGAAGGCATTTCCAGGGAGGAAGGTCCTGGGGAGGAAGGCATTGCCAGTTCTTCCCCCTCATCTACCAGGTCCTCTTCCTCTGACAGCATAGGCTTGGGAGTTGGGCCACAACAAAACCTGCTTGTTTAAAATGCCACTATAATATTATTTACTGACTATCTATATTATTATCACTATATTATTAGCATAGTCAGACATATCTTTAGACTGGATTTGACATCTTTATGCATCAATCAAGTCTCTCTCAAGGATCCAGGACAGGCATATGTTGTGGTTTTGAAGGGACAGGGGAGTCAGAATTAGCTTAACTCTTGCTATCTTGCTTCTTTTTGTTGCGCTGATGTCAGGGACATCATGCTCAATAGATAAGAAGGGCATGAAGATACAAAGAACAAGGAACTACCCAGGGTGGAGTAACCAGGCTACTGTCTCTGATTTATTACCTACATGCAGGGGTGAGATTCTACCAATTCGGCCCAGTTCTATAGAATGGTTGTTACCATTCCTGGTAGCTCGGAGAACTGGTAAATCAGGCCTCTGGCTGGCCCCATGCCTCTCCACCCACTTCTCCACTCCCTGCCCAGTTAGTCCCTATCGCACATGTGCAACATTGTGCGCATGTGTGACATGCCTGAAGCCTGTTTTCACCTGCCTGCCAGGCCATCCAATTGCCTTTCACCACAGCCCTGCCTGATCTGATGATCTCCCAGAGTAAGTGCAAGCCCCAGTCACCTTTCCCCACCACCACTTGCCTTTTGTTTTGCCCCTTCCCCCCCCCCCCTGTCTTTTCCCACCCCTGTTGCCGTCCTCCCCCCCCACCAACTGCCTTTTGTTTTACCCCTCCCCCCCCCCCACTTGCATTTTGCCACCACTGCCGGCCATCTTTCCCCCACCACCATTACTTGCCTTCCATCAGAGAACAGAGAGTCTCCTATTGGGTCCGGCCAGATCAGCAGCTGCTTCTCTGACCTGCTGTCCCCCTCACTTTGGGAAATGACTCCTGGGCATGAGAGAGAAAAAGGATTCAACTGGACTTCTTCTCTGCTGCCCAGGAGCTGTTTTCCCCCCACACCATCACTGCTCTCCATTCCTCCCTGTTCTATTCTGCACTGTGTTCTCCTTTCCCTGCCCCACTTCTCCTGAATCCATTGCTTTGCTGCACTCTTTCTATCACCATATATTGCTTGCCTTTCTCTCCTGTTGATCCCCCCTTGTTCTCCATTCCTCCCCATTCCTTTCTGCGTTGTGTTCCCCTTTTCCTGCCCCAATTCTCTCAAATCTATGCTTTGCTGTGCTTTTTCAATCCCCCTACTGCTTGCCTTTTTCTCCCGTTATTCTCCTCCCCCCCGTTCCCCTTTTGACTTTTGCTGCTGCCACCACCAATTCCCTACCACCACCGCAGTTCCAGGATGCGCTGCCTCCGTGCTTGCCTTCCCGGCAAGAGCCCTCTGTGTGATATCTGGCCATTCTTTCTCTCAGGTTTATTTTGCAAAATCCGTAGGCACTAATAGCAGGATAAATCAAATCATGTGCCCCTGGAGTTCTTCAATGAAATATAAGGTATCAAACAAGTAACAATTACTTACAGTTGCTTTTCAGTCCTGCTATGGACACAAATGCACCAAAGAGGTTTTTCAAAAATAACCAAGACAGTACTGTAGAAATCAAAGATAACTATTTTGATCATTAATAATTGTCTAAAACCAAACTAAGGAAATATGTTTGCTGATATATTAGTTCAGCATCATAAAATTGCAAGCTTTTTTTGTTCACATCCTATTCCTTCTCCTCTATTTACTTGTTTGTTTGTATTGTCATCTTTGATTATTGCATCAGCCACAATTAAATCAATGGAACTGCATCCAGCAGAATTAGTCTAGGTAGAGGGATAATTTGTTATCCTAGGAACTAATAATCCAATATTGAGGCATTGATAATTCGTGGTGATATTTTGCTTGTGTTTTTCTCTGTTAAAGTCATTTTGATCTTATTAGCATTTTTCAACTATTTAAAAAAAGAAAAGGAAGAGAGGTAACACTTCAGATATATTTCAGAAAATGGCTATTTATTTCTTATTATTTAAGGAATGCAAGTTGTATTTTGGAAATTACCAGAGGCATTAACAGAAAGTAATGATCAAAATATGAAGGCATAAAATCCCAATGTCAGCCTTCAAGATCTTCTACTATCGCTTTGCATCTTTCAGCTGTCATAAGAAACAGGGGGGAGGGGAGGTAGGGATAAGTCTGGGAAGTGAGCTGGAGGTTTTACATTCTTCTGTTGTGTAAATGAGGGGGGGGAGCATACAATAGAGTTAGGTTTCTATTTCTCGCTTAGTTTTCTTTTCTCTGCGCAACTGGAACCCGTTATCAAAGTATGCCAAGGTCAACGGACAGAGGCCTCATCATCACCTGAAGATGCCCACATGATCATATTCACAACTTCTAATTGGAAGTTTCATCTGAACTATTGGGGGTGGGAACACTTCGATCACTTTGTATATGTAAATTGCGTGCCTAATTTCTCAGATTCAGAATTCTCTGGTTGCTACCACTTCACTTTCAGTAAAAGATAACTTTTCTCTAATTTAAAGAGTCTAAGTGTTTCTTTCTTGGATTTTGAATGGAGCACCACCTGACATTATTCTGAATCTGAAAAATCGCAAGCAGAGCTCAATCTGGAAGAGAATCCAGCTGTGAAGCCTAGATGGGCAGTGGGGGTTGGCTGGAAAGATCTGGAGAAGGACCCCCCTGGGATCACAACTACCCGCCAGCGTGGAAAAGAGGAGCCATGGCAAGAGAGGGAAAAGAGAGAACTCTTACTGGATCAAGGTAGGAGACTCCTGAATGAAGCCTTTGAATAACCCCAAGCTACACAAAGGTATGAAGGGGAAGGGGGAGTAGCACCCACTAGAAGAAGCAGAGCAGCCCCTTCTCCCATAAATCAACCGAAGCCAGCAGAAGCCCCGGGGCCCTCAGCGGGGGATGTAATTCATAGACAGCGTAGAGATCCTAGACTGCCTCCATTAGAAGTAAAATACGAGGGAAATCCCAAAACCTTGGGATTTTTCCTAGCCCAAGTTTGGAGCTATATGGAAGAATACGGGGAGGATTTTCCCTCAGAAGCAGCCAAAGTGAGATGTGTAACCAGGGCTCTGGAGGGAACAGCTGCAGAGTGGATGGTGACCTTGAATAATGATAATGCTCCCCAGTTGATGAATTATAACCTGTTCATGACTGCACTGCAGGCTAGGTTTGAGGACCCACTGGCAGAGTGCAAGGCCCAGATTAAGATGAAGACCATAAATCGGGGCGGAGGTCAGTGGTTGACTACACACAAGAATTTAGACAGTTAACCGGTCATATCCGAGGCTGGTCCCAGGAAGCCCTGATAGAAGCTTTTAAAGATGGTTTAAATGAAAATGTGTACCAGAGATGCATTGCTAGAAGAGACCCAAATGACTTGCAGATGTGGTTCTTGCTGGCAGAAGAAGTGGAAATTGATGTAACCCGAAGCAGATGGCGGGGAGGTTCTGGGTGGAGTAAGCCTTCCCCCCCCCATGTCCTCAAGAGGTCCCCAAACCTCAGAGGGAGGAGTGGTGGCAAGGCCCAACCCCTCGGCCTGCTTTCAATGCGGGAAGGAAGGTCACCGGGCTGTGAACTGCAAAGTCAAGCTGGAACCAAAGGGGGTGCCAAAAGAAGGGAAGAAACTTGAAAAATCCCCAGCGAAGCCTCGCGAAGCAGCACTAAAGTTGAAAGAGATGGCAGAGGTCACCCCTCCCACAGGAGAGGAATCAGAAACCCCAGTTACCCCTGAGGAGGATGATTTCGACTTGGAAGACAACTTCCTTGTAAGTCCAAGCATGAGCCCTATGACCATTCCGGTGAAGTTAAGGATACCCAATTCAGGGGTCGAAGGGGAAATGTAGCCCTGTTAGATTCTGGGTGCACAAGGTATATAATCAACATGGAAGTAGTGGAGAAAATGGGCTTAAAACTAAAACCTTTGAAGATGCCCATTTCCTTTTGCCAATTAGATGGATCAGTGGCTGGAGGTTGCCCTGCACGTTTTATCACGGAACCTATAAAATGATCATGGGGCATGATGACACTCTGCGTTTTATTGTGGTCCCTGGGATGGAGCAACCATTAATACTGGGATTGCCCTGGCTCCGGAAATGGAACCCCCAGGTTAACTGGAGAAAGGGGTTGTTGCGCATACGCACCAAGCAGCAACCGGAAAAAGAGGGCAGATCTCAGCCAAAGCTTCAGATTTCGATTGAAATAGCTTCCACAGGTACTGAACCTGTGAAAGGGGAGGAGAAAATTCCCAAAGAGTATTGGGATTTAAAAGAAGTGTTCAGTGAGAAGGCCTCGGATGAGCTTCCGTCTCACCGGCCAACAGACTGTGCTATTGAAATTTTTCCTGGGGAAAAGCTCCCAAAACCGAAGTTGTACTCAATGACACCATGGGAATTGGAGGAGCTAAGATTGTTTATAGATAAAAATCTGGAATGTGGTTTCATTCAACCTGCTAGGCCCCGGGTAGCGGCCCCAGTGTTGTTCCGTTAAAAGAAAGATGGTTCCAAACTCTTGGTGGTGGACTACAGAAATTTGAACACCATTTCCGTGGAAAACTTGTACCCCCTTCCTTTGATGAAGGACATGTTGGCCCACCTAGCCAAGGGGAAGATTTTCACGAAGTTGGATTTGAGAGAAGCATACTACTGAATTCGAATTAAGGAAGGGGATGAGTGGAAGACCGCTTTTAAATGCCCGATGGGTTGCTTCCAATTCAACGTTCTTCCTTTTGGTTTACAAGGGGCCCCAGCAGTATTCATGCAGATGATCAATCAGGTGTTACATGAACATTTATACAAGGGTTTCTGGTTTATCTTGATGACATCCTTATCTACACAGAAACTCTGGATGAACATGTGAAACTGGTGCAGTCGGTTCTACAGAAACTGTGTGCCGCTAATTTGTATGCTAAACTGTCCAAATGTGAATTCCATTAAGAGAAAATTGACTATTTGGGATATCGCATTTCATCTGAAGTCATAGAAATGGATCCAGAGAAAGTGCATGCTGTATTGGAATGGGCTCCACCACATACCAGAAAACAACTTCAAAGCTTCTTGGGATTTGCAAATGCCCATCACAAATCTCTTAAAAACAAAAGGGGAGGTGAAGCCAAGGCCGAACAAGCCGTTGGAGTGGTCCATGGAGTGCCAAGCAGCTTTTGAAAAGCTAAAATGACTGTTTGCTGCAGAACCAGTGCTAAAGCACCCGGACATGGAGGCTCCCTTCGTGATCCAAGCTGATGCGAGTGATATGGCCGTTGGAGCAGTGTTACTTTAAATCAATGAGAAAGGGACCTTACAGCCTTGTGCGTATACCTCCCGAAACTATCTGAAACCGAGAGAAGGTGGGCCATCTGGGAAAAAGAAGCTTTTGCAGTTGTTGGGCCTTACTGACCTGGAGACATTTTCTGGAAGGAGCAAAACATCCATTTGAGGTATGGACTGATCATAAAAATTTGGAAGCCTTAAAAACACCTCGAAAGCTGTCCCCTAAACAAGTTTGCTGGGCCCAGTATTTCAAGCGGTTCAATTTCTCACTGAAGTACATTCCAGGGGGGAAGAACTTCATGGCGGATGCTCTCTCTAGACTACTCCAATATAATAGTATGCGCCAGGAGGTGATAAACACAATTGTCTCGACCAAACACTTAGCCGCCCCAGTGATCACCAGAGCCCAAAAGAAGAAACAAGAAGTGGATTTATCGAATGACCTAACCGAACAACTAAAAGAAGCTTTAAAACTGGATGATTGGTTCCTGGCTCATTCAAATGACCATACAGTTAGAAATGGTTTGGCTTGGGTGGGGACCAAGTTGTATGTGCCACAGGTGCTGAGGGGCCAAATACTACAACAAGCTCATGATTCTAAAGCAGCTGGTCACTTTGGATTTGTGAAAACTTTACACCTGGTTAAGTGGCAATTCTGGTGGCCTACTTTAAAGAAGAACATTGAAGCTTATGTAGCTAGCTGTCCAATTTGTGCTTCGGCAAAGAGACCGCCTGGTAAGCCGGCAGGGTTGTTTCAAAATTTAGCTAGACCAACAGCCCCCTGGAAGGAAATCTCTATGGACTTTATAGTAGAATTACCCAAAAGCTGTGGAAACATGGTTATCTGGGTAGTAACCGATTTGTTTTCCAAACAAGTACATTGCATACCTTGTTCCAAGATTCCATCTGCTAAGACACTGGCCAAACTGTTTATTTCACATATCTATAGGCTATATGGCGTTCCGGAACGCATAATCTCTGACAGAGGGGTCCAATTTACTTCAAATTTTTCGAAAGAGTTCCTGAAGTTAATAGGCTCCGCCCAGGGCTTAAGCTCCGCCCATCACCCTCAAACCAATGGGGCCTGTGGGAGGACTAATGCAGTGTTAGAACAGTATCTTAGATGTTACATATATTATCAACAAGATTACTGCTCCGACTTACTACCATTTGCCGAAGTGGCATATAACAACTCCGTACACAGTAGTACTGGATTCACTCCATTTAAAGTGGCTTCGGGACAAGATTTTGTACCCATACCTGAACTTTCTCGTGAAAGGCCTAACATCAATTCGTTGGATGAATGGATAACTCAACTCCAACTTAACTGGCCAGTAACAGGCAAAGCATTAGATGAGGCCCATCAAGCTCATAAGAAGTTTGCAGACAAGAAAAGATCTCCACAGAAATTATATAAAGTGGGCGACAAGGTTTTCCTGTCCACCAGATACCTGCAGACCACTCAAAAGTCAAAGATGCTTGGTGCTAAATATGTTGGTCCTTTCACGATTGAACGGATTATAAATCCTGTAACAGTCCAGCTGAACTTACCGAAAACTCTTCGACGAATTCATCCGGTTTTCCATGTTAGTTTGCTAAAACCTGAACGTTCTTCTGACTTAAGACCCATCCAGGCTGACCCTCCCATACCAATACTGATTGAAGGTGAACAACATTTTGAAGTTAAAGAAATTCTGGACTCTCGCAAATGGAGGGGTCAGCTCCAGTATCTTGTAGCTTGGAAACATTTCCCTTCTTCACAAGCCGAATGGGTTAATGAAACTGATGTTAAATCCCCTAAGTTGATCAAAGCATTTTGTTCCAAGTATCCTGATAAGCCCTAGGAGTGTATTCTTTTGTAATTGTTTAATGATTAATAATTGTCTTTATATTTTCTCCTCTCTCTCTTCTAGGACTGATGGTTTTCCTTTTTCTAGGAGGGCTGAATGTCAGCCTTCAAGATCTTCTACTATTGCTTTGCATATTTCGGCTGTCATAAGAAACAGGGGGGAGGGGAGATAGGGATAAGTCTGGGAAGTGAGCTGGAGGTGTTACATTTTTCTGTTATGTAAATGAGGGGGGGAGCATACAATAGAGTTAGGTTTCTATTTCTCGCTTAGCTTTCTTTTCTCTGCGCAACTGCAACCCGTTATCAAAGTATGTCAAGGTCAACGGACAGAGGCCTCATCATCATCTGAAGATGCCCACATGATCATATTCACAACTTCTAATTGGAAGTTTCATCTGAACTATTGGGGTTGGGAACACTTCCATCACTTTGTATATATGAATTGCGCGCCTAATTTCTCAGATTCAGAATTCTCTGGTTGCTACCACTTCACTTTCAGTAAAAGATAACTTTTCTCTAATTTAAAGAGTCTAAGTGTTTCTTTCTTGGATTTTGAATGGAGCACCGCCTGACACCCAAAGTAAATTTTAAAAAGTACTATTTTTATGTAGAAGTGGTAAAACATTATAGAAGCCAATCAGATAATTTACAGTAGCACATCATCAATATTGTTTTATAATGTCCACTCTTTGGAAATAAGTTTTGTGATATTGAATATTTATACCCCACTCTTCTACGTTTATACAGTTGACATAGATAATAATGAATTACTATTAAATCATTTAAAATGTTAAAAGGTGGAACAATAAAAGCAGCTAAATAGAATGCAGACTAGCTTAAGCAATCTTTTGAAAACTTGATTGAAAGAATTTTGTGCCAAAAACAATGTTAGATATCAAGTGTGCCTTTAGGAACATGATGAATCTCCAAAATGCTCTCCTAATCAACAAGCCCTTCCTGTAAAGTAAACAGAGTTTCATCATTTCTGTAATTCATTTTCATTATACAATGATCTATTATGAAAAGGTAAGTGCAAGATTCAGAAGAGGGTAGATAATGAGAAAAGCAAGAAAGTTCTGAAAAAAAACCCTTTTATTTTTGCTTTATTGATATATTAAGGCAGTGTCGACAACAATAAATTATATATATCCTTTAAAAATAGGGTTTACCACCTCACCACAGCTGCTTATTGAAGGAACAGAACAGAAAATTAGATACCATTAGATACTATACCATATTTAACTTATATACAAAATATATGACAAAAATGCTGGAGCCAAGAAGTAAAAACTGGAATTAAAAATGGAGAGAATAATCAAGAACCTTAAATATACTGATGATACCAGTTCAACAGCGGGACAATTATGCTAGGGAGCAACCCAACACAAGAAGAGGAGGAAGAGGACAAGGACGAGGCCATATCTGGCATTGTCTTTTGGGGTGTACTTCCAAGAGACAGGATGCAAGCTTGGCACTGATTTTTTTACTGCCTTTCTGGGGGGCATGTGATCTTTCATTAAATGTGATTGATTTCCTTAGGATATCTTGTGAGGTGAGTGAGACCAGCTGGTGTCTTTAAATGGTGCAAATGGATCTAAGGATTGCTTCTCCTGGGTGTGCTCTTTCTAGAGAGCTTAAATGACCTCTCTGCTAAAGGGTTCCACTTTATGAGCAAGAGTGGGCTGCTGATAGTTATCATTGCATTTTAACTATTTTAATTCCTGAAGATGCTCTCGCACCCTGCCTGATTTGTAACTCTTGCTTGCAGGTATTTTTCATCTAATGATTGGTATTTAGGACAGCTTTTTTGCAAGCAAAGAAGCTTTTTGTGTTTTTGTACTGGTAATCCTTGACTTACAACAGTTCATTTAGTGACTGGTATAAAATTCAAAGTTATAATGGCATTGAAAAAAGTGACTTATAACCATTTTTCACACTTATGACAGTTGCAGCATCTGCACAATCACGAGACACAATCACAGTCACATGACCACCACGACTAGCCAGTCACATGACTGCCAAGCCTAGCCAGTCACGTGACCACTAAGACATTCCCAGCCAGTCACATGACCACCAAGCCACACCCACAAATTAAGCCACGCCCACAGAACCGGTTGTTAAGAAATTTGAATCCCACCCCTGTCTACATGTACAAAATGTTCACCACACTCTTAGTGTGGCTCTTCCTTACATGCTTGCTGCCTTTGTGTTGGGGAACTGACCACCCAGCTATTTTGCTTGGCTAAATAAAAGCTGTTTTCTTTTTCAAGCATCTGCTTAAGTCTCTTTTGGTGTTTTGATGACTTGAGTACAATCAGACCTTACAGTCTGATGGTGTTAATTATTGCTACATTCTCAGTTATTCTTTAATTCTTTTTGAATGAGAGGGCTTTGTTCTTTCTGAGGAAAAAGTAGGGGAGAGGATATCTCTATTGGGAATGAAAAAGATTCAATATCTATGCTGGCTTCCACTATTGCTGATTCCTCTGGTTTGCCTCTACAGTCTGAGTTCTTTCTGACAGGGTTTTGATTTCTTTGCCTTGAGTAGATCTTTGAAGTTCTTCTAATTTTTCTTCTTAAATATTTCATATTATAAATCAGCATTGATCTGCTAGCCTCTGTTCTGATATTTCTAATTCTGAATGTTGTTTTTTCCAAAACTGGCACATTATTTTCATTCTAATATCTTGTTCTGGGACTTTATTTGTAATAAACAATCATTATTTCTTTGTTTTCAATCTTTATATATTTGCAACGTGTAAACAACTTTTCTTCCAGTAGTTCTGCAGCTTCTGGCTGCTCAGCTAACAGTCCTATAGCCAATTTGTCACCAGATGTCCAGGAACTCCAACTCCTGGGACTGTCCTTGTTGACTCAAACAATGACTGTAAAATATTGGTTGTGATAAATTATATCTCATTAAATTATTTATGGAAGAGACATTCTTCATCTGTATCCTCTAATGAGACATTGGTAGAATCTGCATGGTAGGTTTTCTGCACAGTTTCTATTTCAGAGCATACAAGCTCTACAACCATACCAAGGTAATGACTCACTGAGGGATTATTATTATGTATATTTGTCAATCATCCAATATTTATTAGTTTTCACTTATCAATTAGTTTTTGTCAGCCTGCAAGATTTTCTTCCTTTGCTTTGCATCTTTCAGGCTGTCAAAAGTAACAGGGTGAGGAGGGGGGACATGATTATGAGAAGCGAGCTGGAGGTTTTAAAAAACATAACTGTGTAAGTTGGGAAGGGGAAGATTCTTGCTTCAGCTTCTACCCTATGCCATGTGCAACCACAACTCTTTATCAAAATATGTCAAGGTCAATAGACAGAGGCCTCATCACCACCTGGAGATGTCCACATGATGCTATACACAGCTTTTAATTGGATGAGCCAATTGAACTATTGGGGGTGGGAACATTGCCATCACTTTGTTTATGTGATTTACACGCTCATTTTCTCAGATTCAAGTATTCTTTTGTTGCTACCACTTGACTTCCAGTAAAAGATATATTTTCTCTGATTAATGAAGTCTAAGTACCGTGTTTCTCACATTATAAGGCCGGGCCTTATATTTTTTTGACCCCTGAAAAAACAGCTAGGCTGTCTTTTTGGGGGTGACTTAATTCCCCCCCTTGCATCCTCAGGTGGGCAGGCGGTGACATCTTGGGGTTCAGGAGACCTTTTCCTTCTCCCTTGCTGCTGCAGCATTAGAAGAATGCCGCGGAATTTGGCGCAGCCACGTGCGGCCAGTCAGGGCTCCTCCCTGCATCTGGAGCCCTGAGGAGACACTTGGTTTCACGTGCTCCCGTTGCTGCGTTCCAAGGGAAGGCGCTCACCTGTGAGGATCTCTCCCTCTCTCTCTCTCTCCCTGAAAGGTCTGCACTGCGGCTGAGGAGGAGGAGGCTGCAGCCAGTTTTTTCTGCTTGCTGAGAGGTGAGGAAGCCATGGCTTTGCACAGCAAGCAAAGCGCTGCTCGCTCGGGCAAGATTTGGGAACGAAGGACAGGAGGAGGCATGCACGCACCCATGGATTGCTTTTCTGGCTCTGCCCAGCCTGCACGGCTCTGGCGCGGCCCTGGTGGGATAAGCAGAGGGTCTGGCAAGGAGGCGATTGCTGCCTTGGTGAGAGTTCTGCCGCCGGGAAGAAGGGCCCGCCTGTCACATTTTGCCAGGAGTGAAACTCCCAAAACCGAAACTGTACTTGATGACACCGCAGGAGCAAGAAGAGCTGCAGTCATTTATTGATAAAAAATTGGAAAGTGGTTTCATCCAACCTGCTAGGCCCCAAATAGTAGCCCCAGTATTGTTCTGTGAGAAGAAAGATGGCTCTCTGCATTTATGTGTTGACTATAGAAACCTCAATGTCATTTCAATGGAGAACGTGTATCCCCTCTCCTTGATGAAAGATAGGTTGGCCTACTTGGCCAAAGGAAAAATTTTTACGAAATTTTCAAAATTCTTCTCTGTAGAAGAATTTTTGAAGAAATTCTCTTGACCTGAGAGAAGCATACTACCGAGTTCAAATTAAGGAAGGGAATGAGTGGAAAACTGCTTTTAACTGCCCAATGGGCTGTTTCCAATTCAATGTTCTTCCATTTGGCCTACAAGGGCCCCCTGCAGTATTCATGCAAATGATCAATCAGGTGTTGCATGAACATTTATACAAAGGGGTGGTGGTTTATCTTGATGATATTCTTATCTACATGGAGACTCGTGATGAACATGTGAAACTAGTGCGGTCAGTTCTGGAAAAACTTCGAGCTGATGAACTGTATGCAAAGTTGTCCAAGTGTGAATTCTACCAGGAAAAAATTGACTTTTTAAAGCTATTGCATATCACATGATGGCATAGAAATGGATCCAGAGAAAGTTCATGCTGTTTTGGAATGGGCACCTCCCTGCACCAGGAAACAACTCCAAAGTTTCTTGGGATTTGCTAATTTTTACTGTCAATTTATCCTTGCTTTTGCGAAGATTGCAATATCAATCACAAATCTCCTAAAAATCAAAGGGGAGGTGAAACCAAAGCCTAGTAAACCACTGGAGTGCTCCATGGAGTTCCAAGCTACTTTTGAGGAGCTGAAATGACTGTTTGCTGCTGAACCAATACTCAAGCACCCGGACATGTAAACCAAGCCGATGCGAGTGACGTAATAGTCGGGGTGCTGTTACTACAAGCTAACGAGACGGAGACTCTACAATCGTGTGCATATACTTCCTGTAAACTAACGGAAACCAAAAGTAGATGGGCCATCTGGGAAAAAGAAGCTTTTGCAGTTTGCTGGGCTGGAGGCATTTCCTAGAAGGGGCAAAACACCCATTTGAGGTGTGGATGGATCATAAAAATTTGGAGGCTTTGAAAATGCCTCGGAAGCTTTCTCCCATGCAAGTTCGCTGTGTGCAGTACTTTAAACACTTTAATTTTTCACTGAAATACATTCCAGGGGGGAAGAACTTCATGTCGGATGCTTTATCTAGATTACCTCAATATAATAGTGCTCACCAAGAAGTGGTGTGGCCTATTGTCCCAACCAGACAGTTGGCAGCTCCAATGGTTACCAGAGCCCAGAAAAAGAAGGAAGTTGATTTATCAAATGATTTAACTGCACAATTAAAAGAAGCTCTAAAACTTGATGATTGGTTCCTTGCTCACTCAAATAACTGTACAGTTAGAGATGGATTGGCATGAGTGGGGCCAAATTATATATGCCAGCAGAGCTGAGAAACCAAATATTACAGCAAGCTCATGACTCTAAAGCTGTTGGACATTTTAGATTTGTGAAGACCTTACACTTGTGGTGGCCTACCTTGAAAAAGGACATTGAGACTTATGTGGCTAGCTGTCCTATCTGTGCCTCAGCCAAATGGCCTCTTGGTAAACCAGCAGACTTACTACAAAAAGTGGCCAGACTAACTGCTCCATGGAAGGAAATCTCTATGAATTTTATAGTAGAATTACCTGTATGTGGGGGAAAATTTGGGTTGTAACAGATTTGTTTTCCAAACAGGTACATTTCATACCTTGTCTGAAAATCCCATCTGCTAAAACATTGGTTAAACTGTTTACAGGTTATACATAATCTCAGACAGGGTGTCCAATTTACCTAAAACTTTTGGAAGGAGTTTCTGAAGTTATTGGGCTCCACCCAGGGTTTAAGCTCTGCCCATTCCCCCCAAACCAATGGGGCTTGTGAGAGAACTTACTTGGTATTGGAACAGTATCTTTGATGTTATATAAATTATCAGCAAGATGATTGGGCTGACCTATTGCCATTCGCTGAGGTGGTATATAACAATTCGGTACACAATAGTAATGGGTTTACTCCATTTAAAGTGGCTTTGGGACAAGACTTTGTACCCATACCTGAGTCTCCACAGGAGAAACCTTACATTCAGTCATTAGATGAATGGATAACACAGCTCCAGCTTACCTGGCTGGTTACCCGTAAAGCATTAGATGATGCTCATCAAGCCCATAAAAAATTTGATAAAAAGAGAACTCCACAAAAGTTTTTTTTTCTCTTGACCAGACAAAACTGAGAAAGATCTGAGACTTCTTTTCAAGGACTTTGAGCTTGTTTGGTAAGATCGAGGGAAGAGCATGGGAGAGTATTATTGCAGGTGCTCTTCTGGGTTTTTATCAGTAGCTGGAGTCTGGTGTTGAAGTTTACAGAAAAAAAGACAATAAGGCTCTAGAGAAGAGAGTTATGAATTTTAACAAAAGCCTTGGATAACTAAATAAGGTGCAGTGTGCTCTTTCTACTTTTTTTTAAGCTGTGCTATTTCTTACTTTCACAAACCCCCTCCTTACTAGCTTACTTTTTGTAATAGCTATTTGGATCTTTGGCCTTTTGGAACTTCTTTTAGTCCTCCTTTTTGTTTTTTGAAGTCTAATTTTTATGTTTGCATTTTATTTTAAAGGAAAAGCTTTCATATTAATGTTTTCTTTCTTTTTTTTTCTTTTAAGGGAGTAGCCTCTTTTCTTTTTTCTCTCTCCCTCGCCTGTATTTTTTATTACTTTCCATTCTGTTTTTTTTTTTTTTTTTGGTGGCTTCCTTTTTTTTTCGTACATCTCTTTATACCTGAAACTGCTTAATTGGATTAAGGTGTTGAAGAATCTGAAGAACTACATTTTTTCTTTAGTTTTTTTATCTTCTATTTTTCCGCCTCCTCCAGGGTTTAACAATTTTTTTCCTTTTTCTGTTTATGGTCTTTTCTCCCTTTTTTGACTTTTTCTGCTATCTAACTAATCGATTGGATTAAGGTATACAAGAACCTGAAGAAATTTTCTTTTTATTATGACTATTATTTGGCTTCTTTTTTCCCACTATTTTTACTTTGAATTACAATTGGCTATTTCACAAGTGGATTAAGGTCTAGAAGAACCTGAAGATTTTGAATTGTCTGAAATGAGTAGGAAACTAGCAGCAGCTGGTCCTTCAACTTCTACTTCTTCCTCTTCACCATCTGAAGGACAACGTTCAATGCAGACAATCTTACAGCAAGAAAGAGAACAGGAAATGGTGATGCTGCAAATGATTATGCAAGGAATTCAAAATATACAAACAAGAACAGAGAATACTGAAAAGAGAACAGAGAACATTGAACAAAGAACAGGAAAAACTGATGAAAAAGTGGAGAACATTCAACAAATGATGATGAAGTATGATGAGAGATTCCAAAAAATTGAAGAAGATAAACAAAGAGATAAAAAGATTGGAGATGTTGACAGCAGATTAACTGTGGTTGAACAAGATAAAAGTGGGATGCTGAGATGGACAGATCAGAATTTTATCTCAGATTCCAAAACATAGAGGAAGAAAAGGGACAAAACCTAGCTGAGATAATGAAAGAAATCTTAGCTGAAGCTTTGGAAATAAACAAAGAGAAGATGATGGATGGAATAGATGAGGTTGATTGAGTCTTCACAAGATATGCAATGAGAAATAGCTTACCAAGAGAAGTTCACATAAGATTTACAAAGAAAGCCATTAAAACGCAAATATTGCAAGTGGCAAGAGAGAAAACATTGAAATATAAAGATAAGGAGATTGTGGTCCTGAAACAAATACCCAGAAGAGTGAGAAAGATGAGAAGAGAATACTGATTTCTGACTAAAATTCTACTTTAAAAAGAGGTGAATTATAGATGCCTGATTCCAGAAGGTTTAATGTTCACATGGCAAGAACAGTGACATAGAATTGATTCAATTGAGAAAACTGAATCATTTTACACAGAATATTTTAGAGGGAAAGAGGAGGAGACAGAAAAAAAAGGTGGAGGTTAAAGAACAAAGTGAACCAAGATCTACAAGAGCTGCTAAACCTACCTATAAAATATAATCATGAAAAAGAAAAAACTGATCACAAAATAAAAGGACTTAACTCAGCTGCTAAAAGAAGGAAAACTTTCCATAAATTAGATAAATTAAAATTTACTATAATCTGCCTACAAGAAGTACATATTAAAAAGCAACATGAACAACTGTTGACACAGCCAAAATTAGGGAAAATATTCACTTCTTTGACACAATGCAAGAAAAGAGGAATGGCTTTATACATTAAAGATATTATCCCAGTGAAATTGATCCATACCGATGACGATGGAAGATTATTAATGGTGGACATAATGGACAATAATATGAAAACACTCCTGTTTGCAATCTGTGCCCTGAATGACAATCAAGAAGAATTTTATAGAAAACTGCATATGAAAATAATCTAAATGGACTATGCTAATATAGTTATGATTGGAGACTTTAATGGAATTGTAAACAACAAACTGGACTGTACAGCACAGAAAACAAAACAAAAAAAAAAGACTCTCCCTAAATCCTTTTTTAAAATGATAGATGAAATAAATTTTAAAAATACACGGAGAGAAAGAAATGCTAAGACTAAACAATACACCTTCTATTCAAACAGACATTTATCATGGTCCAGAATAGATATGATATGGATGTCAACAGAATTGTGAGCTAATATCCAAGAAATAAGTATTGAAACAAGTACTTGGGCAGATCACAATCCAATGACAATTCAATGGAAAGGACAAAAAAGAAGATCTAGATGGACGTTAAATAATACTATATTAAAAGAAAAAGACTTCATACCGATGATGGAGAAAGAACTGGCTTTTTTTTTTTCGAGAAAATAAAAAAGAAGACACATCAACGCAGAATGTATGGGATACAATGAAGGCATATGCCAGAGGCTTGATAATAGACTGTACAAGGAAAAGAAATACCATGAAAAGACTAGCCTCTAAGATATTAGAGGATGAGTATAAAGGACTTGAAAAAGAGTTACAGAAAATGCCACAGAAAAAGGACATTAAGTTAAAAATGGATATAATTAAACACAAAATGGGTCTAATAGAAAAAGAAGATTTAGCACAGAAAATCAAAGGCATGAAACAGAACTATTCTGAAGATGCAAATAAACCAGGTAGATGGTTAGCATATAAATTGAGAAAGGAGAAAGAATCAAGGAAAATAGATGATTAATAGATGATCAAGGCCAAGTTTGCTATGGAAGTAAAGAGAAGAAGGAAATTTTACGAGACTATTATGTGAAACTATACACACAAGAGAATATTGACGAGGAAAGAGTTAAACAGTATGTACAGAATGCTAATCTACCCCAGGTACCTAAAGAGATTGAAACAATGTTAGAAAGCAATATAATGATGATGGAGTTAACTGAAGCACTTAAGAAGCAAAACAATGGAAAGGCATCAGGCCCAGATGGACTTCCAGTAGAATTCTACAAAACACTACAAGAATCATTGAACCTTCCATTACTAGAAGTTATGCATGAAGTTATATTAAAGAAGATACCTAAATTATGGTCAGAAGCTTATATTATACTTATTTCAAAAGAGGAGGCCGATCCATTACAAATCAAGAACTATAGACCTATTTCCTTACTAAACGTAGATTATGAAATTTTTGCTTCAATATTGGCATAAAGACTTAAAAAATACCTTAATAATTTTATTCACCCTGATCAAAATGGATTTCTGCCAAAGAGACAAATTAAAGATAATATGGACACTTTTGAATACTACGAGGCACACCCTGAAAAACAAATGGCTTTGATATTTTTAGATGCACAGAAGGCATTTGATAATGTGAATTGGCGATTCATGTTATTACAGCTGGAACAGTGGGCTTTGGTAAAAAAAAATATTCATGCAATAGAAGCTATATATCATCACCAAACAGCAAAGGTAATGATAAAGGGAGAACTGACAGACTCTATTAATATCAGAAAAGGAACAATACAAGGGTGCCCACTGTCACTTTTGTTGTTTGTGTTAACCTTGGAAGTGTTAAATAGAAATATTAGAGAAGAAAAGGATATAAAAGAGATGAAAATTAAAAAGGAAGAATTTAAGTTGTTAGCATTTGCAGATGATTTGGTTTTCATTTTAGAAGACCCACTAGAAACAGCATCAAAATTGATAGAAAAGATAGAGATATATGGGAAGGTGGCTGGTTTGAAAAAGGGCACTGGTGCTTACCTGACATGCCCATTCTCCTTGAGCTGTGAAGAGCATCCAGAAGCAGGAGGTGCTTCAGTCTCTGCTTATCTAGGTAGGCTAGGCTTAATTTGCGGAACGCTCCTCCTCCTCCACGGGACTCCTCCCCAGTGTTCCCCAGTTTTGGCAAAGATGTGAGAAACAAACATCCTTGCCCTTGACACTGTAAAAATTCGTTGGCCGAAACAGGATCCCACCAGACAGGAGAGGGTGGGCTGGATGCTCTTCACAGCTCAAGGAAAATGGGCGTATCAGGTAAGCACCAATGCCCTTTCTCCCATGAGCTGCTCAGAGCATCCAGTAGTGTGACATACCAAAGCTTGACCTGTCCTATGGGAGGGACTCTGTCTGTGTTGGGATCCCCTCCTGGTCCCTGTGGACCCGTTGCAGAACCCTTCTGCCAAAGGAGGCCTCGGCTGATGCAAACACATCTATTTTATAATAATGAAAGGCGATGAAGAGGCCCAGGTTGCGGCACAACAGATGTCAGTGATTTGTGCCTGCGTGGCCCATGCTGCTGATGTTGTGGCACTCCTTGTTGAATGAGCTGTTATGCTCCTGGGCATCTGAAGTGCTTGAGTCTGATATGTTTTCGCTATTGCAGCCCGTAGCCAACGGCCTATTGTGGAGGATGAGACTTGCATCCCTGGTTGTTGGGCTGAAAAAACACAAATAAAGCCTCCGTTTTTCTAAAAGAGGCTGTGCAGTGAATATATATTTGTAATGCTTGCCTCACATCCAGCCGATGCCACTGTCATTCCAGCCCTTGGGGTGACTTGGGACAAAAATTAGGAAGTATCAGTTCTTGTGCCCTTTGAAAGGCTGAATTAACTTTGGGTATGAATGTAGGATCGGGACGAAGGATGACCCTGTAGAATGGAAGACACAAAGATCTTGCCTGATCAACAAGGCTGCCAGTTCTGAAATAAGATGAGCGGAAGTGATTGCTACAAGAAAAACTAATTTATACATCAGAAATTGAAGACTTGACGATTGCAAGGGCTCAAAAGGGCACTTAGTGAGTGCAAGAAGGACTTTGTTAAAGTCCCAAGTAGGGACTTTAACAGTGAACTGTTGGCAGGCATAAGTTTGTGGCTCCTCGAAGGAAACACTGTATGCATGGATGATGGGAAAGGGATAAGAGACCTTCATAAGTGATGACTGATGCCAAGGCCACCACTTGTCTTTTCAACATATTAGGTGATAATCCCTTGTCAAGCCCCTCTTGTAAGAACTCTAGGATCTGCGCCACAGATGGAGAAATGGGTTCAATTTGAGACTTAGTACATCATTTGTGGAAACTGGACCACATGGCATTGTAGGTGTGAATTGTTGAGGGGCGTCCGGCAGCTTGGATAGTGGTGATAACTCTGTTGGAAAACTTTTGCTCTTCAGACGACTCCGCTCAACCTTCAGACAGTCAGGTGCAACCATTGCAGGTCTGGATGTTGAAGGGGTCCTTGGGTTAACAAGACCCTATCTGGTGGAATTCTCCATGGTGGTGATACAGATAGACTGCGGAGGTTTGCAAATCACAACTGTCTGGGCCAGTAGGGAGCTACTAGAAGCAGTTCTGCCCTCTCATCGAGTAGCTTCTGGATGACCTTGGGGATCAGTGGAAGGGGCAGGAATGCATACAGAAGCCCCAGGACCAACAGCAATGGAGCGCATTTAAATTTTCCGCTCCTTGTGAGGGGTATCTGGAAAGACATCTCGGAAGCTGAGCGTTGGGGGGTGGAAGTGAACAGGTCTACTACTGGCTGCCCAAATGTCCTGATGGCCTCTTGAAAGAGGGTTGGATGGAAGTGCCACTCCAATAGATCTATCATGGCCCTGCTTAGCCAATCTGCCTGTGTATTTGACAGTCCTGAAATGCGTTCTGCTCTGATGGAAATCAGGTTGCTCTCTGCCCAACAACACAAATGCCCCGCTTCTCGCATGAGGTGTTTCAACTGAGTGCCCCCCTGTTTGTTTATATGAGCTTTCGCGGTTATGTTGTCAGTCAATATTAATATGTGTTGGTTGCATACCTGTGGAAGGAAGCTGCAGAGAGCCAGGTGTACTGCTCGAAGCTCCAGCCAGTTTATGCTGTGCCTTGGGCTGTGAGGGATTGAAAGTGAGCTCCCCATCCAATCAGGCTGGCATCGGTGGTGATGGTAAGTCTGTGGGGCTCTTTGAATAAGCAACCTTTTGTTTATGGCTGGTCACCAGAGGAGAGATATGAGGACCTGTGATGGAACTTTGACCTTGTATTTGGAGTTGCTTCGGCTGGATCGCTGGTACGGGAGCAGAAACCACTGGAGGGATCTAGGTAGAGCCAGGCCCAAGGAATAATAGATATATATGAGATCATCTTGCCTAACAATTTTGATAAATCAGCTAGGGACACCCTCCTGTGAACTCTGACCTCTTTAACTAATCGATGAATGCTGTTTTGTCTATCTGGTGACAGGAAAACTTTGCCTTCCACTGTGTCTGTGCCCCAGATGGATTAATCAAGTCGAAAGTGTTAAATGACTCTTTTCCCAATTGATTGAGAACCCATGTAGTTGTAGGGAGTGTAATGTAGTCTGAGTATCTATGACTGATTGAACCACTACCCCTGCCATTGTGATTATGGAAGGACCAGTACGCTCATTATTTAATTTATTGTGTCGGTGGTTGGTGTGCCCAGGGACCTGGCCAAGAATGGACAGGGTCCCCTGAAATCAAATCCGCCGTATTTTCTTTTTTTTTTCTTTTTTTTTCTTTTTTCTTTTAAATATGGATATCTGTTTCAAAATTGAGTCGTATCTCAACAATTCATTTATTATTGTTATGAAGTTGCTAGTATTATTATATTGGTGTGATTAATATTATCAGAGCCTATGTGAAAATATATATCAAATGTGGATGTCACAACCAGCCAAATTGAGAATGCCTAGCAGGCCAAATAATCATTCAAAGGCCTTCAACAGCTTCCCTGCACAGGCGGACGCTGGCCTAGGTGCTAAATGTTGTGCTACTGGATAGGGAGAACTGTGAGGGTTGAGCCAACAACACAAATTAACAAAAACTTTGAATATGTTGAAAATGAGGTTGTAATGATTCCTCGGGGTATCTTGTGGGAAAAAACCCCTTCAATATGGAATAAGGATTACCTCACACAGTCCATTGAATTAGCACTCAATGTGGCCACGCAGTCCCTTGACAGTAAAAAAACAAAAACATGGCAACCAGACGTTATTTGTGGTGCGTGCACCAGCAGCAATCTCCCACCAAGAAAAAGAGATAAGTTCCAACAGTCTTCCCTTAGGGCTAAACTGGCGGAGAGGGGTGAAATAACAAGGTGATTACACCTCCACCCCTAAATGGTGCTCTCAGGGGAAAGGAGAAACAGTGATACGACTCAGAAAGGAACTAGAGAAAAAAAGCCTCGCCAATTAAATAATAAAGCGGCTTGGCGATCATAATGGCAAGAGTAGGGCTAGCAGTTGGGTGAAATGCGCACGAAGTCTGCCTGTGCTTAGGAGCACTTCCTGGTAATGTGATCCCCAACGGCCAGATGGCAAGGGCAACGTCGGTAAGAAAAGAACAATTGACTATCTGTCAAACCTTAAAGAGAATTCTCCTGTTTCGGCCAAGGATTAATGAGAAGCACTGCCTATCTCTTACAAGCTAAGCCAAAACTAGGGAACGCTGGGGAGGAATCCCGTGGAGGAGGAGGAGCATTCCGCAAATTAAGTCCAGCCTAGCTAAGCAGAGAGTGAAGCACCTCCCACTACTGGATGCTCTGAGCAGCTCATGGGAGAATAAAGACAAAACAAAAGATTTTGACAAAGAATAAGTTATTAAGAGAAAAGGAAGAACTGGCAGATGTATTGAAAATCCAGGTCACGAATAAAATCAAGTACTTAGGATACATTTGACAGCAAGATGTAGTACACTAAAAGAGAATAACTATATTAAACTTAAGCAGCAGATAGCACTAGATTTGGTGAAATGGGAAAATTTGCAACTGTCATTAATGGGGAGAATATCAACAATCAAGATGAATATATTACCCAGAATTTTATATTTGTTCCAAACAATTCCAATTAGGCTTGGAAAAGATTATTTTGAAAATTTAAATAAAATTGTGTTGAAATATATATGGCAAGGTAAGAAAGCGAGAATAAAGTTAAAACTTTTGCAAGATGCCAGAATAAAAGGAGAATTTGGTTTGCCAAATTGGGAGTTGTATTACCAAGCTACAGATTTGATGTGGGTTAAGAAATGGATAACATTAAGAAATACTAGATTGGTGCCATTAGAAGGACATGATCTGTTGTTGGGGTGGCATGCTTTTTTTTGGTACAAATAAACTAAAATACAAGGTATTTTAGAAGACAGTATATACGGGAGTCTCTGTGGTTAAACTGAGAGAAGACTAAAAGGCAATGTTATTTGAAAATTCCAGTCTGGTTATCGACTATTGAAGCATTTTCTTATCCTATAATATATAAAAAGGAACAAAAAGCTAGATATGGTGAAATACTGAATGAAAAGGGTGAACTTAAATCTATGCAAAAATTCGAGGAACAAGGTATAAAGATGAATTGGTTTTCATATGTGCAAATACGTTCAAGGTATGATAAAGATTTTAAAACAGAAGGTTTCTATGATAAACTGACTGACTGAGATAAGATTTTGACAGGTACTGATGAAAAGGTGACTAAAAATTGTATGGATATTTATTATAAATTAAACTAGAAGAAGAACAAGTTAAAGAAACCATGATTGCTTGGGGGAAGAATTTTGGATATGGGATTGATCTAGAGAAATGGCAAAAATTGTGGTCTCAAAATTATAAAATGACAATGTCAACATCATTTAAAGAAAATTTGTATAAGATGTTTTACAGGTGGCATTTCCTCCCAACAAGAATAACAAGAATGTTCAAGAACAAATCTGAAAATGTTGGAAATGTCATCATACACCTGGCTCATATTATCATTTGTAGTGGACATATGCGGATGCCCAAAAAATATTTTGGCATATTTTTAAAATCCACACGTGGTTGGAAAAAATGACAAAAAAGCATACAGACTTGAAACCAGAGATATTTTTATTTATAATTTTATAAAATTAAAAATATTTTAATTTTACCTGAAATATACAGTAAAGAATTGAAATATCTGATTGTAAATGTGTTAGGATTGTATTTGCCAAAAACTGAAAAAATGAGAAAATATCATCACAGGAGGAAGTTATTAAGAAAATATTGGAATGTACTGAAATGAGTAGATTGACATTTGAAATCAGAGAACAAGATGATAAACAATTTTATAAAATTTGGGATCTATTCTATAAATGGTTAGACAATAAAACATGGTAGAAAGATGCAGATTTTTAGAAAATAATGAATATATAAAGATGTATTTTCTAAAAAATGATTGTAGGATAGATTTGAGATGATAACACGAACTGTCATAAAACAAATTAAGTAAAATATGGATTATCTTGTAAATCATGAATGAATAATATCATCAAATGATTGATTAACAATGATATTAATGTATTTTATTTGATTGACAATATGAGAATATATACAATGTAATTGTAACTGAAGACTATGAAGTGAAAGCACAAAACAATTTGTAAACCAACCAACACACTGTATGTATATATATGGAAGATGGCTTGATGTTTTTATGTTTTGTTTGTGAACCCTGTGGCAGTCCAACTGAAATTACTTAAAACCCTCTGACAGATCCATCCTGTCTTCCATATTAGCTTATTAAATCCTGAACATACTTCCGACTTGAGACCGACTCTGGTGGATCCCCCGTGCCATTGCTAATTGAAGGTGAACAACATTTTGAAGTTAAAGAAATGTTGGATTCTCAAAAACAAAGAGGTTGACTCCAATATTTGGTTGTTTGGAAACATTTTCCTCCTTCCCATTCCGAATGGGTGAATGAGAAGGAAGTTAGAGCTCCTAAGCTTATCAAGGCATTTCATACTAAATATCCTGATAAACCCTAAAAAATAGTATTATGGTGTTACATGTATGTTTTCTGTTATCTTCTATTTTTAAATTTTATAGGACTAATGCCTCTTTTGCAGGAGGGTGAATGTCAGCCTTCAAGATTTTCTTCCTTTGCTTTGCATCTTATTGGCTGTCATAAGTAACGGGGGGAGGAGGGGGGACATGGTTATGGGAAGTGAGCTGGAGGTGTTACAAAACAGAACTGTATAAGTGTGGGGGGAAAGATTCTTGCTTAGGCTTCTATCCTATGCTATGCGCAGCCGCAACTGTTTTATCAAAATGTGTCAAGGTCAACGGACAGAGGCCTCATCACCACCTGGAGATGCCCACATGATTCTATACACAACTTTTATTGGATGAGCCACTTGAACTATTGGGGGTAGGAACGTTGCCATCACTTTGTATATGTGATTTACGTGCTCATTTCCTCAGATTCAGAATTATTTTGTTGCTACCACTTGACTTCCAGTAAAATATATCTTTTCTCTAATTAATGGAGTCTAAGTATTTCTTTCTTGGATTTTGAGTGGAGCATCCTCTGACATTTTTAGTTATCAACAATATAATCCAATGTGGCATAAACAAGCTTTTTTTTCAAACAAACAAAAAGCCCTTTCCTCTTTCTTTCATATCCTTTAATTGCGATGCCATAATGCACTATTGTTACTGTGATTTTTTTCAGAAATTCCATATCCAGACACATCTTCACTTACATCATCACTAACAATTTCCAATGGGACACAAAATGATTATAATTAGATTCTTGCCTGTCATATTTCAATACATAATGGTGCCTTTGCTTCTGTTCATCCAACATCCATTCTGTTCCATCAATCAGCTCCTTAAACCCTATTAACTATATCTATATCTATATCTATATCTATATCTATGTCTATGTCTATGTCTATGTCTATGTCTATGTCTATGTCTATGTCTATGTTTATGTCTATATCGATATCTATCTATCTATCTATCTATCTATCTATCTATCTATCTATCTATAGAAGAAATATACTTACAACTATAATTGCAGTTCAGTTTTAAAACTGAAGTTATCAGTTTCTTAGTAGTAAGAATTCCTGTACCAGAAATAAACTGTATATTTCTTATTTGTATATGATTGCTTTAAATATGTTGCTATCATTAAAGTTGAAAATTATTTTGAAGTCTCATATCAACTTGCTACAATGCATGTCCTATATTGAAATTTATAAAAATAATGAATAATGAACAAAGTTGCAAGCACAACTGAAGGGAATATGTGCTGTAATTAGACTTAGAATAACTTTATTGTCACTTACATATTTGATTTAACTATACATTATTCCTGGGCCACAATTTTAAGGGCCTGTCACATAGGCCGATGGATGCAAAACGTATGTAAAAAGGACACAGCGGACGAGAAAATGTTCCATCCATTGTTATCCACTCTCAAAAGTGCCCCGAATTTGCATAAGCAGAGTGGACAACAACAGAAAGGAACGGACGGGGAGAGGATGTAGGGAGGATGGAAAGTGGATGCTCCAAGGAAGCCTAGCGGATGGAAGCGGATGGAAGCAGATGGCACATCTGCTAGGCTTCTGGGGGAGCACGGCAAAGCGAATGCGCAACAGAAGGAACGGATGCAGAGCGGATGCCGAGTGGATGAAGCAGATGCAGAGTGGAAGCCTAGCAGATGCCTAGCAGATACAAAGCGTTCACTGCGCATGCGGGGAGGATGCATTGCGTCAGCCCCGCAGATATAAAGGGAAGCAGCTCGCAAGCAGGTCACCATTCAGAGGAAAGACCTGCTGCCAGACACAGCTCCAGCCAGCCAACAACCATGAGGAAGAAGCGGAAGCCTGTGCCATCTTCTGCTAGCCCTGGCAAGAAGGACAGGGCCACCATCCCACCCCCTGGCCCTGACTCTGCTTCGGCTGGGGCTTCTGCTGCTTGGGCTGACTCTTCTGGTGCTGGAGCTTCTGCTGGCACTGCTCCTGGTGCTGGGGCTTCTGCTGGTGTTTACTCTGCTAGCGATGGTGCTGGGGTTTCTGCTGGGGCTTACTCTGCTGGCGCTGCTCCTGGTGCTGGGGCTTCTGCTGGGGCTGACTCTGCTGGTGCTGCTCCTGGTGCTGGGACTTCTGCTGGTGCTTACTCTCTGGTGCTGCTCCTGGTGCTGGAGCTTCTGCTGGTGCATACTCTGCTGGCGCTGCTCCTGGTCCTGCTGGTGCTGCTGGTGCTCCTGGTCCTGCTGGTGCTGCTGGTGCTTACTCTGCTGCTGCTGATCCTGGTCCTGCTGGTCCTGCTGGTGCTGTTGGTGCTGCTGGTGCTCCTGGTGCTGCTGGTGCTCTTGGTGCTGCTGGTCCTGCTTTTGCTGCTACTGTTCTTGTTGCTGCTGCTGGTGGTGGTGGTGTGGTGGAGCAGCCCCTAGAACCTCGAAGCCCCTCTGATGAGGGCCCAGATAGCCCTGTCAGAGGGAGGAAGAGGCATACGCATGGACGGGAGAGGAGGCAATACTCCATCGAAGAAGAACATGAGGATGAGGTGCTGGAATGGCTGAGGGAGAATGAGTACCTATGGCGGAAGGGACACTGGCTCTATCGAGACACCAAAAGGAAGCAGGCTGCTTGGAGAGAGAAGGCGGAGAGCCTGGGCTACACTTCGGAGTTGCTCCTCGGCTGGTGGAAGCACATGCACACCTGGTACGGGAAGCTACAACTCAAGAAATCTGTCCAGGACACGGTCAAGCTGATGGACCGCGAGACCTACGTGATGGCCAAGTGCAGCTTCTTGGAGGGTGAGATCCGCCACCAAGGAGCAGCCCCTCTGACAACCCTCTGTCTCAGGCAGCCCGCAGAGAGCCAGTCCTCTTCTGGCCAAGAGTAAGCTCCTGTGATCAGGCAGGTACCTGTGGAGCGTGCCACGACAGAGACCCCTCCGACGGCTGCACTCCCCATGGCGGAGCGCATGGAGGACCCTCTGACACAGTGGGAGCAAGGAGAGGGCACTTCCACCAGAGACCAAACCACATCCACCCCCAGCACCACCTCCACAGAAAACAGGCAGAGAGCCAGACCGGAGGGGCAGAGCCACACTGTCCTGCTGGAGATCAGGGACACCATCAAAAGCAGCGTAGATCTCCTCTCTCAGCTGGTATACACCGACATACCATCCTCCAACCGCAAGCCCTTCCTCACCTACATCAACCAGACCCTCCTGGACATGTCCAAATCACAGTACCAGGTGATCAAGGACAGGATCACCGGTCTTCTTCACAACCCTCCAGACCCAGCTGAAGGTGCTTCCTCCCAGTCCAGGTCTGCTCCTCCACCCCAGGTGATGTCACTGCCCTTCCAAGGCTTTCCACAGGCCTTCACCTACCAAGGCTATGGCTACCAGGAGCTCCAGCAGCACAGGCAGCCCTTCCCAGTCCAGGCACAGGTACATCGTACGCCACTGGTGCCACTGATGCCACCCATGCCACCGACGCCACTGATGCCACTGATGCCACAGATGCCACCCACACCACAGATACCACCCATGCCACAGATGCCACCCATGCCACAGATGCCACCCATGCCTCACCTCGCTCACCTGCAGACCAGACATCCCCACTACACTCCTCCTTCCTCCACCCCAAAGCCAAGCCCAACCTCAGAACATCTGTCATCGGTCTTGGGACTGACACCTCATGTTCTGGAGGAAGGGGCTCTCAACATCACAGGACTGAGCCAGCTCTCTGAGAGCTTCCTCCACACACCATCCCCTGTTGTCCTCTCGGGGCCAGGCAACCCAATGGAACCTCAGACCAGCACTCCAGCAACAGCCACCTCCACAGCACCTGGACCCTTCACCCCTGAGACTATGGGCATGCCTCAGAGTGACTGAGAAGAGTGCCAGAGACTGGGTTGCAACCTGATGACTTTATCTTTGCTTGGGACACTTGGGTCATTTTCTTTTACAGTTTCTTGTTAATAAAGATTATTTTTGCTTCACACACTTGCTTCAGTTCTTTTAGTCAATAAAGTCTTGGTGGAAACTTTTAGAAATGGTTTAAGCCTTTGCATGCTTGTGGGATGGGTTAAGATAGCAGTGGGATGGGCAGGGATACCTTTGGGATGGGTAACAGCTGTGGGATGGGCAGGGATACCTTTGGGATGCGTAATAGCTGTGGGATGGGCAGGGATACCTTTGGGATGGGTAATAGCTGTGGGATGGGCAGGGATACCTTTGGGATGGGTAACAGCTGTGGGATGGGCAGAGAGACCTTTGGGATGGGTAATAGCTGTGGGATAGATAAACCTCCAGTGCAAGCATAGTGGGACTGTATGGTCCACCCTCCCAGGTGCCACACCTATGGCGCTTTATTATCAATAACAATGCAATCATTGATCCACACATTTCAACATAAACACAACTCTTTATTAAATGCCCTGTTCATTGTAGAGCCACTCAACATACATGGCACAACCTCATCAGTGTGATGAGACAGGCTGAAGGAAGCATCCATTAAGCATCTACCATCCTGTCTTGCCACTCCACTGATCCAGCTGGGGAGTTGCACCAGTGTCTCAGTAGGTTACGCTGCTTCTTCCCTTCACGTGAAGCTCTGTTGGCCAGGATGCCAAAGGCATTCTCCACCACCCGCCTTGCCCTGGACAGCCTGTAGTTGAACGTCCTCTCTTCACGGGTGAGGCATCTGGAGGTGTAGGGCTTCATGAGGTAGGTTCTGAGGGAGAAGGCGTCATCCCCCACGATGCAGTAGGGCACATCTTGTGTGTCATTGGGCAGGGGGTCTGGATCTGGGAAGCCCATGATGAGGTTGCGTTCCAGCCCCTCCTTGAGGTCACTTGTGTTATATTCCTGGGCATCTGAAGCTGACCTGTTGCCTGAACCATCGATATACATTAACTTGTAGTCAGCATCAACCATAGCGAAGAGGATGATGCTGAAGAAGCCCTTGTCGTTGAAATAAGTGGACCCTGACTTGGCTGGAGCTTTGCAGGCCACGTGCTTGCCATCTATGGCTCCAACGGTGTGGAGGAAGTTCCACTTCTGATATCACTGCTCTGCAACTTTCTTCCAGCCTTCTTCAGTGGAGGGGCACTGGAGGAGCTCCTCCAGGCATTCTTCGATGATGGCCTGCACCATTTCTCTGACCACAATGCTGATGGTGTTGTGTGGCACCATCCAGGCGTACTGCATGCTGCTGTAGGTGGTCCCTGAGGCCAGGTGGTGCAGAGTCAGTGCCACCTTCAGTCCAGAGTCCAGGCTGGGCCAGAGGTTGGTGCTCTGCTTGGTCAACCTGGGTCTCAGCCGCTCCACAACTTCGTCAAACATGGTTGGTGGCATCCTCATGAAGTTCTGGAATGCACGAGGGTCTTCGTTCCTCAGCTCCACCATCAGCTTGTTGTACAGTCCGTACTCTGCTCTTCTGGTGATCCATCTTCGGACCCAGACACTTCTTGGACGCCTCCTTTTCTTTGCATAGAACAGGTGAAAGAGCCTGTAGATGGCTTCGCACTGTTGTAGAACGATGGTAGCTACCAAAAGGAGTGTGTGATGATCCATGGTGGAGATGACTGGATGCTCTGGAAGAGCAAGAGCCAGATGAAGGCTGAAGAGGTCTGCACAGCAGGGCTGCTGGACTGAAAGTGAGATCCAGGTGAGTTCCTCTCCCTTTTTATGGGAAATATAGTTTTCCATGAGGTGTCCTTTTGCATCCTCTAGACATCCTGCAGACATCCTAAATATCTGAGATACGCCCCCTATACGAACGTTTTTTTCTGTTTTAATGCTTTATATGCGAGCTTTCATCCTTTCTACGTCCGTGCTGCTAACGCTGCATGTCCATTCCCTGTCCGTTTCACTTCCTCCCTTTGTCCATTTTCCCCTGGAGTGGATGTGAGTTGTGCAGATGCGCAGCGGATGCCTAGTGGATATAGCGGACGCGTAACGGATGACGACGGATGTCTAACGGATGTTCCCCTTATGCTTAGCGGATGCAGAACGGATGCATTGGATACATTTTCTGCTCAAAAAGTTTTGTGCAGCTCAAAACTTTTTGAGCGGATGAATTGTCAATAGACGGATGCTGGACGGATAGAGAGGATGAAAAATGGACGCAGTGAGTACAGAACGGAAGCATCGTGTTAACCAACGGATGGCAAGTGTTTCTCTCCGTTTTACATCCCCTTTGCATCCATTAGTGCTGTGTGACAGGTGCTTTAGCTAAAATCTATGGTGATACTGTAACATTTTTCGCATTAATAAAGGTGCTTCCAAGTGAGATTATTTAAAACTGTTAAAAAAGTAGTCATAAAACAGCCAAAAGCAATGCATTTCACAGAGTAATATTGAACAGTTTAATACTGAAGAAACAGTGTTAAATGAATGATTCCTCTTTATCCAGATGACTTGTAGCCAAGAAACTGATGTCATACTATTTGTATCCATATTAATAAGAGCCTCAATACATTCTTTTGCCACTAAAAGCTCAACAAAATCAACTGGTATTTTTAAAGCACAATTATAAAAATGTCAATATACTTATATTACTTATTTAAAAAAATAACTAAAAAGTTCTATAATATGCATGGGAATTTACATACATATATATTCATGATTATCACCTATGACTGAGCTATAGCCCTATCTGCTTTATCTAGGATTCCCAGAATCTTTCCAAGAAAGGGAAAATTGGACTCATGGTAGAAATTATCTAATACAACTGAATCAAGAGATTTAAGAGCAGATATGCTTCTTCATGACAACTCATAAATCTCCCAAATTCAGAACTCATTCTGCAGAGAACTCTATCTTTTCCTCAGGTAAAAAAAAAAAAATGCACTCACTTCAAGACATATTTTCCCAGTTGTCTGACTAGACTGTTATAGTGATGTCAGACCATACATCTTGTTTAGGTATTGGGATTTAAAAGCTGACCAGCTATAAAGCTGATGCAATGTAAGACTGATGCAATGAAAATGAATCAATGTTTTCCGTAGTAATGTCACAGTGGAGTTGGGAAGAGAGAACGGGCTCCATCTCTCATGCTAGGAGCCCCTTCAGAAGGTTGCATGTCTTGGGGGCAGATGTGGTAAAGAGAGGGAACCCAGGGGGCAGCATGGTGGAAGGCAACCACCTGCTGCAATGAAGGGAAACCTCTCAAATCCAGCACAAAAGTGTTAGTCATGGTAATATGACAACCAGAAGCCGTGACAGCCACTAAACAAGAAGATCAGCAGAGTGTGGTATCAGACAGGAGTTAGAAACCCCAGGAACCATAAAAGAAACAGTGTGAGAGGAAAGGGGAAGTCCCAAGATCAGCTAGCAGACAAGGAAGCTCAGACTGAGAGAGACGGAAAGTCTCAAGAGACAGCAGTGAAATGGCAGAGTGAGCTGTATTGTAAAGGAAGAGAAACATTGCCAGAAAGGATTGGAATAAGAAAGAGGATGTGGAGAGAGTGAGCGTAAGTGAACGTGAAAGTGAAGTAAGAGCTGATAAAGTTGGACAAAGAAGGGGAAGGGCAAGCCGAAGAGATGGAGTTGGAGGAAAGGAACTTTTTTGAACTGGCAAAGAGAAGTGACTAAGCAGTATTGTGGGAGGATTCAAGAGGAATGGCAGAAGGAAAGACGAAAGTGGAGGTGTAAGGTCAGTGTTGATGGGAATGGTTGGAAGGAATGGGATGTTTTGGAGAGAAAGAAAAATGAAAAGGGCTGATTCAGAGAGAGGAAGAAACAACACACTACAGGACAGAATAGGTGAGGCAACAAACAACAGATAGAGTATGATAGAGAAAGAGACAGTAATACTTGTATTCAACAGAGAACCTGAAAGTAAGGTGATAAACAAAATAGTTGTTCTACAAAGTGCCTTATCATATGCCTATGTTTATACTGTTTATATCTTTGATAGAGTCTCGAGTTGTAACATTAATCTAGAGTATATATCCTAAATATACATTATACAATATAGAAAAAAATATGTACCCATACTGTGAAGTAGAAATTTTTGCTTATTATACCAGATTACTGTTGATTGTACTTCAATTAAAGTGAGTAGAATATAGTGTATAGTTATTATATGCAGATTGTTTAGAAGGTTATTTAAGTAAACTTATTTAACTATAAAGATTAACATTAATTACCAAGCAACATTGTAAACAATTATAAAGTAGTGAGATTATATTATATAAAGAGGTTATAAGGCTATGATATAAGATTATAATATATTAAATATCTTTGATTATATTAAATATTAGAAGGGAAACATAGAAACTGAAGGGTTGGAAAGTGAAGACTTATATAACGTTGTTAAAGAGCAAGTGAAATTAAGTGTATATACAGTGGATGATAGAGTGGAAGAATTTATATAAAATATTAAAAATGACAACCACAACTCACTTAAGGACTGGAAAGAAAACACCCTCAAACCACTTTTTGGCATCAGCATCACCTTCAGGATAGAGAGCTATAGACATCATGCTTAGCATAGAAAAATCTGGTAATATAGCAAATACACAGATGATGCAGATGACACTACTGGCAATACAAGAAACCATGCTCAAAATACAAGAATCCATGATCAAGAACCATGAAGAAATGAGAGGCAATATACATAAATTAGATAATAAAATAGGTAAAGTTCAATAGAGAATTGAAAAAAATCAAACAAAGAATAAAAGTGGTGGAAAGCAGAACGGAACAGATGAAAAAGAAATTGGAAGAGATAGACCAAAAACTACTAGCAATAAACAAAGAGTTAGAGGACTTAGAAAGAGTTAGAGGACTTAGAAATGGAACGAGTGGCCTTCTATCTATGCTTCCAAAACATGATTGAAAATAAAGAAGAAGACCTGAGAACAATCATGGCAGAAATGATAGCAGAAGCCACCCAGTGGGAGACCGGAGAAATTCAAAATGATGTTGAAATTTACAGGATACACACAAATTACACTAGGTGCCATAAGCTGCTTAAGGAGATACACATTAGATTCAAAGAAAACAATAAGAGATTAAGCTTATAAAGTGAGAAAGAGATGAATCCATGACATATAAAGGTAAATACAGATGTTGAAACAAATCCCCAGACAAGTAAGAGAACAAAGGAGAGACTACCACTTTTTAACATCACAATTGATATAAATAACATTTAGGTGGCTTATCCCAGAAGGCATGCTTATAACTTGGCAAGAGAATAAATTAAAAATAGTCTAAGGAAGGCTCAGGATTTTTATGATGAACTGATGATGGTAGAAGAAGAAATCAGTAATAAAGAAGAGTTAGAAAGCAGAAGTTAAGAAGAACAGCATTTGGAAGAAAAAAAGGTCAGAACAAGAAGAAATAAATAAAGAAGAAACAGAACAGGGTGAAGGAGAAGGGATCAGGATGAGAGCACAGAGTGAAAACAGAATAAACAGAAGACCGAGACAACTGTACAGACAATAAAATGGAAGAAGATATCAAATTGATATCTATAAACATTAATGGATTGAATTCCCCCAATAAAAAGGAAACAAACCTTTAATAATCTCCAGAAACAAAAGGCAGACATAATATGTCTTCAAGAAACATAAATTAAAAAACACCACCAAAACTATTTAGAACAAACAAAATTAGGAAAACTATTTGTCTCTCTGGCAGATCAGAAAAAAAAAGGGATAACTGTATATATTTAGGAAAAAAAATAAATGCAAAACTAATCTACTCTGATGATAGCGGAAGAATAATAATGGTAGAAATCAAAATTCAACCAAAAAAAGTATTATTAATAAAAATCTATGCCCCAAATGAAAACCAAAAGGAATTCTATAACAAAGTACATGAAAAATAATAGAACCAGGACAGGAAAACATTTGCTTATTAGGAGACTTTAATGTAGTGGTGGATATAAAGTAGGATTATAAAAGTACTAAAAAAAAGAAAAAGAAAAGGAGGAAAATACCACCAAAAACATTTTTTGATCTGGCCCATAAGTTGAATTTGAGAGACAGCTGGAGGGAGTTAAAGGAGAAAGAAAGCAAATATACTTATTATTCAAACCCACATCAATCATGGTCTGGAATACATATTATTTGGATGAATAAAGAATTAGAAAATAATGTGAAAGCTATTGAAATAATAATTAACATTTGGACAGACAGATAATTTTGTAGATAATTTGGAAAGGCCAAAAAAAGAAAAACAGAAGGTGGACATTGGATACCCAGATATTGAAAGAGAAAGAATATATACATTTAATTAAAAAGGAAATGGAATGTTTTCTTAGAGAAAAAAGAAACCAAGATACAACTTTACAGAATCTATGGGACACTGCAAAAGCCTATAGAAGAGGAACAATAGCATACATAGCCAGAAGAAATAAAGAAAAATGGAAAAAACAAAATGAATTACAGGAAGAACTAAAAAAAACAGAAATAGCTCTACAGGAGAAACTGCAAAATGATAAAATAAAGAAGAGACTTAATTAAACATAAATTAAACTTACTAAATCAGGAGGAATATGCAAAAAAAAAAAAATAGGCAAAAAAAATTTGAACATGCAAATAATCCAGGAAGACAGCTGGCCTTTAAATTAAAGAAGGAGAGGGAAAATAAATTAATTCAACAACTACAAGATGAAAATGGGAAGCCCCAAAACCAAATGGAAGAAAAAAAATTATTTAAAAATACTATGAAACTCTATATAGACAGGACCAAATAGCGAGGGAAAGGATAGAGCTTAAAGAGAAAAGTTTGCCACCAATTACAGAAGAGAACAAAGAATTGCTAGATAAGAAAATAATACAGACAGAATTGGAAAAGCAATCCACAAACAGAAAAACAATAAAACCCCAGGCCCAAATGGGATTCCAGGGGATTTCTATAAGGCTATGCATGAAACCATTGTTGTTACAGGTATACAATGAAGCTTTTTTAAAAGCTAAATTACCAAAATCATGGGGAGGAACCTACATAAAACCAATACCAAAAGAAGCTACCAACCACTCTCAAGTTCAGAATTATAGGCCAGTCTTACTGCTAGATGCTGATTATGAAATATTGAAGAATATAATGACAAAAAGAACGAAAAAAGTCTTAAATGAAATAATACACTCAGATCAAAACAGCTTCCTCCCTAAAAGACAAATTAGAAACAATATTAGGACAGTAATGGATCTATTGAAATACTTTGAAGCACATCCAGCGAAACCAGCAGCACTGATTTTTCTGGTTGTGCAAAAAAAGCTTTTGTTAATTTAAATTGGGAATTTTTTCTATATCAAATAAAAGAGATTAAGTTTGGGTCAAATTTTGAAAAGATGGTAACAGAAATTTATTCTAGCCAGAAAGCTAGTGTTAGGGTTAACAGTGACTTTACTGAAAGATTCAACATAGCCAAAGGAGTGATACAGGGTTGTCCATTGTCACCTCTAATCTTTATTCTGGCAATAGAAATTTTAACACAGATTAGGAATAAAAAAGAAATTACAGGAACCAAGATGGAAAAGGTAGAGTATAAAACGCAGGTGTTTTTGGATGACATTGTATTTTTTATAAAAATTCCAAATGAGGTCGGGAAAATATTACTAAATGAAATAGAAGAGTTTGGTAAAGTAACAGGCCTTCAAATTAATAAAAATAAAATACTCGTCAAAAATTTTACAGAGCACCAAAAAAGAGAATTAGAAAAGGAAACAGAGCTGCAAATTACAAATAAAATTAAATATTTAGGCATCTGGTTGACAGCAAGATGTTCATTGTTAAAAGAGGACAATCACAATAAATTAATGAATTAGACGAAGAAAAATTTGGAAATATGGGAAAAATTGCAGTTATTTTTAGTGTGAAGGATTGCCACAATAAAGATGAACTTGCTACCAAGATGGTTATACCTATTTCAGACAGTTCCTATAAAACTAAATTTTTTTTAATGGGGAATTCAATAAAATGGTAACTAAATTTACATGGGAGGGCAAAACTCCCTGAATAAGATTAAAATTATTACAAGATAACAGAAACCAGAATATGGCTTCAGACTCCCTGGCTGGGAATTATACCACCAGGTACCAACACTAATATGAATTAAAGAATGGATACCCTTAAATAATAAAGAGAACATTAACCGGAGAAGGACACAATTTACAAATTGGGTGGCATGCTGTTTTGTGAGAGAAGAAAAATAAGATATATTCACATTTCAAAAAACATCTTATCAGAGATGAACTACTAGAGATTTGGAGTTTAAATTAGGAAAAACATGATATTAAGATACCAGGCTGGCTTTCAACTATGGAAGCAATGATCTACCCAAATACTTTGTATATTACTAAAATGATTAGTTACAACCAACTAATAAATAACCAAGGAAATTTAAAGATGAACCAAAAATTGAGGGAAGAAGGAATAAAGAGAGACTGTTGGCCCTATTTGCAGTTACAAACAAAAGACAAAATATATATATAGAAGAATTTGGCATAGATAGAATACCACAACAAATTGATAAAATCTTATTAGGACCAGAGGAAAAATTTATAACTAAAATGTATAGCTACCTTCTAAAATTTGATAGAGAAGAGGAGGCAATGAAGCAAGCAATGATTGCTTGGATGAAAAACTTTGGATATAAAATACAATTAGAAGATTGGGAAAACTTTGGACAAAAAACTATAAATTAACAATGGCAGCCACACATAAAGAAAATCTCTACAAAATGTTTTATTGCTAGCACCTTGCACCAGCGAGATTGGCCAAAATTTACCCAAATTTGAACCTGGTATGTTGGAAATGTAAAAAGAAACCAGGCACCTTCTTTCCTATGTAGTGGTCATGTTCTATAGCAAAGAAATTTTGGAATAAAATAAGGATTTGGCTGCAAGAAATTACTGGTTTAAAAATAGAATTTAAGCCTGAAATGTTCTTATTAGGGATAATCAGAGGTGACTACAAGAAAGACATTGAATATATAATAATACAGCAGCTAGAATGATGCATGCCCCAAACTGGAAATTAGAGAGTAGTCCCACAGATAACATGATTATTTAAAAAATATGGATTGTGCAGAAATGAATAAACTTACAACGGAATTGCAGGAGAAGGAAGAAAAAGAACACAATACAGTCTGGGAAAAATGGTTATGTTTGGTTAGATAACAAGAAAAAAGATAATGTAAAATGTAATGATGTATGTATATGTGTATGTGTGTGTATATATATATGTATATATATGTATGTATGTATGTATGTATGTATGTATGTATGTAAATGAACATGGAAAAGTTGATGCCACAACTTACTGCAAAAATTGTTTTGTTTTTAAAAATGTAAATATTTAATAAAATTTATTAAAAAGAAAAAAGAAAATGAATGCCAGTTTTAGACTAAGAAGGGGTCCACTGAAATTTTATCACCTTAAGAGATGTTTATATAAGGCAGCCATTAGATGGCATATTTTCTTTCCTTGTATCCTGTATCCATTGCAGAGTTCTCTATGTAGAATTAAGAAGATTGATTGCTTATCAAGTATTTGTCTACCATTTATATTATTGTATATGTAAATAAACCACTGTTAAATGTTTAAGTCTCATAATAGTAGTCATACTGCAAATTCTCTGATATCTTTGGGTCTTTTCAAACTCCATTCTGATATCATTGAAACGTTCATGGCTCACATGGAAATCAATGTACATACGATTTTATGGGCATATACTTGTATCCTGCAGAATATTGCATCAAAGTCCAGTCTGAGATGCTAATTACATATGGTATACATAATATTCTAATATTTTCATCCTGAATTTTATACTACCATTAAGTTGCATTTTACAACAAATGGACATAAACATAATTAAAGCCCATGTCACACTGGCCAACGGATGCAAAAAGGACACAGCGGACGAGCAAAATGTTCCATCCGTTGTTATCCGCTCTCAAAAGGGGCAAAAATTTGCATAACTGGAGCGGATAACACGGACGCGGGGAGGACGCAGGGCAGATGCAAAGCGGATGCGGAACAGAAGCCCAGCGGATGGAAACGGATGGGAGCGGATTGCGCAACCACAGGGCTTCCGGGGGGCCTCAGCAAAGCGGAAGTAGAACGGATACAACGGATGCAGAGCGGACGCCGAACGGATGAAGCGGATGCAGAGCAGAAGCCCAGCGGATAAAGCGGATGCACAGCGGAAGCCTAGCAGATGCACAGCGGAAGCGGAACGGATGCCGACCGTTAATTGTGCATGCGGGGGGGAAGTATTATGTAAGCCCCCCGGATATAAAGGGAAGCAGCTCGCACGTGGCCAGCATTCCGAGGAAAGACCTGCTGCTGGACACTTCAAGTTCCTTGCCTCCCCTGCCAGCCTGCCTTCCAGCCAGCCTTGGTTCCTGCCTGCCTGCCTGCCTTCCTGCCAGGCTTTCTGCCAGCCTTCCTGCCAGGCTTCCTGCCAGGCTTCCTGCCAGCCTACCTGCCAGCCTACCTGCCAGTCTTCCTGCCAGCCTTGGTGCCTGCCTGCCAGCCTTCGTGCCTGGCTTCCTGCCAGCCTTCCTGACAGCCTTGGTGCCTGCCAGCCTCCCTGCCAGCCAGCAACCCCACAACCATGGGGAGGAAGCGAAAGCCTCAGCAACCTGCCGCCATCCCTGGCAAGAGGGACAGGGCCAACCTCCCGCCCCCTGCCCCTGACTCTGCTTCTGCCGGGGCTTCTGCTGAAGCTGCTCCTGGCGGTGGTGCTTCTGCTGGTGCTGGTGCTTCTGCTGGTGCTTACTCTGTTGAAGCTGCTCCTGGTCCTGCTTGACCTGCTCGTGCTCCTGGTCCTGCTCGTGCTCCTGGACTTGCTGGCCCTGCTGGTGCTTACTCTACTGCTGCTGATCCTGGTCCTGCTGTTCCTGCTGCTGCTGCTGCTGCTGATGATGATGATGCTTATGATCCTGCTGGTGAGGATGATGATGCTGATTATGATCCTGTTGGTGAGGATGATGATGATGATGATGATGATGATGATGATGATGATGATGATGATTCTGCTGGTGCTGCTTCTGCTGCTGGTGATGTGGAGGAGCAGCCCCTACAACCTGGGAGCCCCTCTGATGAGGGCCCATCTGGTCCAGTCAAAGGGTGGAAGAGGTGTATGCGACACGGGAGAGGAGGCAATACTCCATTGAGGAGGCGCACGAGGATGAGGTGCTGGAGTGGCTGAGAGAGAACGACTATCTGTGGCGGAAGGGATACCGACTGTACAGGGACACCAAGTGGAAGCAGGCTACTTGGAGAGAGAGGGCGGAGAGTAAGGGTTACACTTCGGAGGTGCTTCTTGGCTGGTGGAAGCACATGCACACCTGGTACGGGAAGCTCACCTGAAGAAATCTGGCCAGGCCACTGTGAAGCTGACAGACAGAGAGACCTACGTCATGGCCAGGTGCAGCTTCCTGGAGGGTGAGATCTGCCACCAAGGAGCACCAAGAGCCCCTCTCACTACCCTCTCTCTCTGGAAGCCTGCTGAGAGCCAGTCCTCTTCCAGCCGATAGTCAGTCCCTGTCTCCAGGCAGGTTTCTGTGGAGCGTGCCATGGCGGAGAACCCGGGGACAGGTGTGGTAAGCGTGGTGGAGTGCGTAGAGGACTCCCTGGTGCGGTGGGAGAAAGGAGACATCGAGTCCACCACACTCCTAGCCGCATCCACCACCCCCAGCTCCGCCTCCGCAGAAAGGCAGAGAGCCGGACAGCTGGAGGGGCAGAGCCACAATGTCCTGCTGGAGATCAGGGACACCATCTGCACCAGCATAGATCTCCTCTCTCAGCTGGTCCACACTGACTCCTCATCCTCCAACCGCAAGCCCTTCCTCACCTATGTCAAATAGACCCTCAAGGAAATGGCAGATCCACAGTACCAGCAGGTGAAGGACCAAATCACCAAGCTGCTTCACAACCCTCCAGACCCAGAGGAACCTGCTCCCACCCAGTCCAGGCCTGCTCCTCCACCCCAGGTGATGTCCCTCCCATTCCAAGGCTTCCCACAGGCACTCACCTACCAGGGCTATGGCTACCAGGAGGTTCAGCAGCACAGGCAGCAACCCTTCCCAGTCCAGGCACAGAGTCATCGGGCGACACCGTTGCCACCTGTTTCACTGATGCCACTGATGCCACCCACGCCAATGATGCCACCGACGACAGCGATGCCACCCACGCCAATGATGCCACCGACAACAGCGATGCCACCCACGCCAGTCCTCACCCAGCTGCAGAGCAGACAGCCCCACTATACTACTCCTTCCTCCACCCCACAGCCAAGCCCGGCCTCAGTACATCTGTCATCAGTATTGGGGCTGACACCCCATGGCATGGACGAAGGACCTCTCAGCATCACAGGGCTGAGCCAGCTGTCCGAGAGCTTTCTCAACACACCATCCCCTGTTGTCCTCTCGAGGCCAGGCACTCCAGGACCACCCACCACCACAGCACCTGGACCCTTCACCCCTGAGACTGGGCACACCTCCGAGTGAACAAGAAGAGTGCCAGAGACTGGGTAGCTGGCTACCTGTGGACTTTATTTGGACATTTGACTTGGGTAATTTTTTTTTACAGCTTGTTGTTCAATAAAGTTTATCTTTGATTCACACACTTGCTTCATTTGTTTTTTTTTTAAAAAGTCTTGGTGGAAACTTTTAGAATTGGCTTAAGCCTTTGCATGCTTGTGGGATGGGTTAAGATAGCAGTGGGGTGGGCAGGGATACCTGTGGAATGAGCAGGGATATCTTTGGGATGGCTAATAGCTGTGGAATAGATAAACCTCCAGTGCAAGCATAGTGGGACTGTATGGTGCACCCTCCCAGGTGCCACACCTATGGCCCTTTATTATCAATAACAATGTAATCAATCATCCACACATCTCAACATAAACACAACTCTTTATTAAACGCCCTGTTTATTGTAGGCCCACCCAACATACATGGCCCAATCTCATCCATGTGATGAGACCGGCTGAAGGAAGCATCCATTAAGCATCTACCATCCTGTCTTGCCACTCCACCGCTCCAGCTGAGGAGTTGCACCAGTGTTTCAGGAGGTTGCGCTGCTTCTTCCCTTCCCGTGAGGCTCTATTGTGGCCTTGCATATCCTGAGTGTCGATCAGGTTTCGCCCTTGCCTCCATTCCCCAGGCTCCATGTCCCCATTGCCTTGTTGACGGTCCATGAGCCTGTTCTGCAAGACTGGGTAGCGGGCGCGCATGAGATTGTGCAGGATGCAGCAAGCTTCCATGATCCTCCTCACGGTCTCTGGGCGATGCTGCATGGTGGTGAGAAGTACCTGGAACCTGTTGGCCAGGGTGCCAAAGTCATTCTCCACCACCCGTCTTGCCCTGTACAGCCTGTAGTTGAAGATCCTCTCTTCACGGGTCAGGAGTCTGGAAGTGTATGGCTTCATAAGGTAGGTTCTGAGGGAGAAGGCGTCATCCCCCACGATGAAGTAGGGCACATCTTGTGGGTTGTTGGGCAGGGGGTCTGGATCTGGGAAGCCCACGATGAGGTTGCCTTCCAGCCCCTTCTTGAGGTAACTGGCGTTGTATACCTGGGCATCTGAAGATGAGCCGTTGCCTGAAGCATCGATGTACATGAACTTGTAGTCAGCATCGACCATGGCGAAGAGGATGATACTGAAGAAGCCCTTGTAGTTGAAATAAGTGGACTCCGACTTGGCTGGAGCTTTGCAGGCCACGTGCTTGCCATCTATGGCTCCAACGGTGTGTGGGAAGTTCCACCTCTGATACCACTGCTCTGCAACTTTCTTCCATCCTTCTTCAGTGGAGGGGCACTGGAGGAGCTCCTCCTTGTATTCTTCAATGATGGCCTGCACCACTTCTTTGACCACAATGCTGATGGTGTTGTGTGGCAACCTCCAGCCATACTGCATGCTTTTGTAGGTGGTCCCTGAGGCCAAGTGGCGCAGAGTGAGTGCCACCTTGAACCCAGGGTCCAGGCTGGGCCGGAAGTTGGTGTTTGCCTTGGTCAACCTGGGTGTCAGGCGCTGCACAACTTCGTCAAACATGGCTGGAAGTATCCTCATGAAGTTCTGGAACGCCCAAGTGTCTTCGTTCCTGAGCTCCACCATCAGCTTGTTGTACAGTCCGTACTCTGCTCTTCTCCCGATCCATTTTCGGACCCAGACGCTTCTTGGCCGCCTCTTTTTCTTCCCATAGTAGAGTTCACAGAGCCTGTAGATGGCTTCATACTGTTGCAGAAGGATGGTGGCTGCCAAAAGGACTGTGGTACGATCCACGGTGGACATGACTGGATGCTGTGGAAGAGGAAGAGTCAAATGAAGGCTGCAGAGGTCTGCATCGCTGGTCTGCTGGTCTGAAAGTGAGATGCAGACGAGTTGCTCCCCCTTTTTATAGGCAGTATAGATGTCCCTTTGCATCCTCTAGGCATCCTCTAGGCATCCTCTAGACATCCTTAATATCAGAGATAGATCCCCTCTGAGAACGTTTTTTCCACTTTAAACGCTTTGTTTCCATGCTGCATCTGTTCTGCATCCGTTCTGCATCTGTTCCACGTCCGTTCCGCTTCCTCCCTGCGTCCGGGCAGATGCGAGTTTCGTGGATGCACAGCGGACGCCAAGCGGATATAACAGATGCGTAACGGATGCGCAGCGGATACGTAGCGGATGCAGAACGGACGAACTGGATACATTTTCCGTGCAAATGTTTTAGGCAGCCCAAAACTTTTGGAGTGGATGAAACATCCATAAACGGATGCTGGATGGATAGAGAGGAAGCCAAACGGAGGCAGTGAGTACATTGCGTTTTCGAACGGATGGCAAGGTTTTTTGTCCATTTTACATCCTCTTTGCATCCATTGGTTCAGTGTGACATGGGCTTAAGAGTGTAGTAGCAGAGATGAGAGATACATTCTATTACAGCCCATCTGGAACTGTTAAAAATACCGAAGGCCAACTGTAATATTCATATATCATATCATGTCTGCTTATCTCTACATAATCTTTTACAATATTATTATTATAAAATTGTCTCCAACTGTGCAGGGTTGGATTACAGGTTCTCTTGGATTTAGAAACAATGACCAATACAAGTATCTGTCATTTCTTCAGTGGAAGAAGAAAAGGGGGGGGGGAGACTGATAAAGAAATCCTTTCTTGATCTAACCTGAATATATTTAACCTTATTTCGAATTTGCATAACCCACACATGATACATTGGAGGGAAAAAAGCCAGATGGCTGGAACCTATCACCTCTGAGAGGCACAGCCAGGAGATGAGAAGATAATTGAATTCTTCCTCACTAATATTTTGACAAAATCACCAACATTACGTCAAGTAAAATCACATAAGGAGAGAGTATGATATTCATGAAATATGCCACTTAAGCTCACCTACTTATACTCAGGGGTAGGATTCAAATTTCTTAACAACCAATTCTGTGGGTGAAGCCTAATTTGTGGGTATGGCTTGGTGGTCATATGACTCGATGGGTGTGGCTTGCTGACTGGGCATGGCTTGGTGGTCATGTGACTGGCTGGGTATGGCTTGTATGTAAATGTTATAAATATTTTTGTAAATATTTATTTTTTTATAAAAAAGCAACTTTTATCCAAAATCAGGCAAAGGTTGAGTTGCTCACAGAATCAGATTCATTCAGAGATCTATCTTTCTGCAATCAGCTACCTGAGTCTGTCACATAAAATTTGCTTGCAAGCAAACTCATAAAATTTGCTGATAAGTAAACTCACAAAATTAACTCATAACACACTATGTATGTAAATATAACATTTTTTATGAAAAAAAAAGAGCAACCTTTACCCAAAATCAAGCAAAGCACGCAGGCAGATTGAATTGATCCCAGAATCACAGATCCACTTAGAGATCTGTGTTTCGGCCATTTGCTACCTGAATCTGCACTGAATAATAGAAGTTTCAAGCTCAGCTCTGCTTTTAGATTAGCTAGAAAGCAAGAAATCTGATGATTTCCTGCTTTCTAGCTGATCTAAATCTCCCGGCACAGCAGAACTGCTGATGGTCGGAGGAAAAAAAAAGGAAAAATAGCAACTTAGCAGGCAAGTTTGATGGTGCACATGCCACGTAAGGAGTGAGTGGGCGGGCCGGGGCCAGCCAGTGGCGCAATTTGCCGGTTTTCTGGCAGGTAGAATCCCACCCCTGGTGAGAGTGTGTTTACCTCAGCTGTGCCACCTGGACAGCTGATAAGTGCTGCACAAGAGTGTGCAGTGTTTGAAAATCCTCTTCTTTCCTTTTTTTTCAATCTCGGCTGAGCTGCACAAAGCAGCTAAGGTTGAAAAAGCAAGAAATAAAGGACAGCCAAGAGCCCAGGCAGGCAGGTAGGCCAAACAGAACAGCAGTTCGGTATCTGCTATTCTTCAGAGCTACCGGTTCTATAGAACCAGACTGAACTGGTAGCATCCCACCCCTGCTTATACTTTATGATTGCTTCCAATAACAAAAAATCATTTCCCCATGGCTAATATTAATCTAAAGGAACAAACCTATCTCAGTGATGGGATTCAACAAATTTTACTACCAGTTCTGTGGGCATGGCTTATTTGGTGGGTGTGGCTTGGTGGTCATGTGACTGGGTGGGTGTGCTTGGTGATCATGTGATTGGATGGGCATGGCCAACTCAATGTCACTCACGTCAAGGGGCCTTGCCTGGCCCCTCCTGTCCCAGCCATTCCTTATCACACTTAGCCTCGACATATCTATAGTTCTGTAAAAATGTTATTCACCTTTTTTTGACTTTATTATCTACATACTATAGATGTACTTTCATGGATCACTGAAAGGAGGAAATGGCTCACATGCTTTGCCCCAGAGTGTGATAGGCAACAGGCTTTTAAGGGCTGTCACAAAGAAGTGGGGGTAATATATTTTCCAAAAAAGCAGAATGCAAACAAGAAGCAATGGGTGTAAACTGAACAAAGAGAGAAGCAACCTAAAACTAAGGAGAAACTTCCTGACAGTGAGAACAATTAACCAGTGGAATAGCTTGTCTCCAATAGCTTGTTCTGGGTGCTCAATCACTGGAGGTTTTTCAGAAAAGACTGGACAGCCATTTCTCTGAAATGGTATAGGATTCCCCCAAGGTCCCTCTAAGTGTTATTCTGTTATTCTGACACTTTCCCAGGATCTCTCCTCAAATTTATTTCATAATTTCACATATAAAAGCCATTCATGTAATACAACCTGCATATTGTTCAAAACAGTTATTATTATGGCTGATGTTTGACAGCAAACCTAAGTCAAAGGTCATAAGAGTGCTTCTTTCTGTGTATGTATACAAAATATCACATAGGAGGAATAGAATATTAAGCTGGATTTATGCAACCTGATGTACAAAATAAACACACACATATTTATGCTCTGGACTAGACATTGATGTAAATACCTGAAAAATATGTGGTAGCCCTGGGCAAAAGAAAAGCAGTAAAATCACTCTAGATGTAGTGTAGGGACAGTGTAAAATATTAACACATGATAAATAATAAAACTGTCAAGTTCCGTGGAATCCTTGCCCGACTGCAGTGTGATTGCGGACAGGAGATTGCGGACAGTTTTTCTCATCAAAAGAAAAACATCATCAATGTCAGCTGAGTAGATTAGAGGCTGAATAGTTTAGAAGAGAGTTTAATCTGAAGAGAGGGGGAGGGAATGCTCTAACCAGCCACCTTGTTTATCTGGAATGGACTGAGGAGACGAAAGGAGCGGTGGAAAGGAGTTGCAACAGAATGTGAGGGGAAATCCCTGCTGTAATTGGTAAGCAGTTAAACTGGAGGGGGTAGAATGGGAGGAGTATGGTTGTGGGGAAACTAAAGCCCCTGTCCCACTGCATCAATTGATGCAAAGAGGATGTAAAATGTTAAAAAACGTTGGAAAATGCTATGCACCCGTTGTGTACTCATTGCATACATGTTTCATATGCTCTATCCATCGAGCATCCGTCCACTGAAATTTCATCCATTCAAGAAGTTTTGAGCTGCACAAAACTTTGTGAACGGATGAACTTTCTGCTGTGTATGATGTAAATCCATGACATCCAAGCAACAAACATTCTATGTCCGTTTATCATACGTTAAACGTCTGCTGTATCCTCTCTGCATCCTCTGGGCATCCCCTCAACTCACATCCGCTGCAGCTGAAAACGGAAAGAGGGAGGAAACAAAAGGTACACGGAACGTCTATACAGCGTTAATAGCATGGAAATAGAAAGGATGAGCAGTGAACGGTTTGCATCCTATATACATCCCCTAGGCTTCCTATGAACATCTGTTTAACATCCCCACTACATACTACCCACGTCCATTCTTTTCCTTTCTTTTCCATTCTGTTTATGCAAATTTTTGCCACTTTTTAGAGCGGATGACAACGATTGGAGCACCCCCGAAATTTTGCTCGTCCGCTGTGTCCTTTTTGCATACGTTTTGCATCCGTCGGCCAGTGGGACCTCGCCTTAAGGATATAGCCAGGAATCAGGGATAGTGTAGGACTTTAATGTAGGACTATGGGTTTGGGAAATTAGGGGTAATAGGATAATTGGGACACAAGTGTAGGGCAGAGATAGAAGCTTTTAGGTGGGTGGAGTAAGGGGATAAATTGCTCTGGAAGGCAGCCGCTTCCAGCACTAATCTTGTTTGGGTCTACTGTGCTTGCTGATTTACTGTACATAGAAAATAAACTACTATAAACCATTCCATTTGTTGCTTCATATCTACAGATTCCAGGAAAACAGCTCAGAGAAACAGTTAAAAATAATAGCATAGTTTTCTCTCTTTCTCTCCCTTCCTACTTCTTTTTCTTTCTTTTTCTTTCACATGCATACAAATGCAGAAATACAAACACACTCACAAAGATAAAGCCATCATCGTGATTTTTTTTTTACCATCCAATTTCCATAGTTTTAGGGAAAGGAACCGCAATATTTTTCCCCAAAAGAAGAAAAGAAGCATCTACGAGCAGAGGGAAGAAGAACTAGGGGGAAACATGATAGTATTGTTACACACACATGCACGCACACACACACACACGGCTGATCTGGGATGATCTCCATTCAGCAGCGGGTGGGGGGGAAAAGGAAGAAATGGGTGGCACCCCCCCCCACCCCCAGCCCTCTCTTTCTCTCTTTTGCGTGCACGCACGCACACACATACACATACACCTGGCTGGTCTGGGACGATATCCGGTCAGCAGGCAGGGGAAAAGGAAGAAATGGGCAGTGCCCCCCTCCAGCCCCCCCCTCTTGCATGCACACACATACACACACATACACACACACTAGCTCAGCTGCATCAGCAACGAAACGAGCCAAGCAAGCCTGGGAATGGTGGTGGTGGTGGGGGGCTTGGCAAGCTCAGGGGATGTTAGGTAAGGGGAAGGCAAGCTCCGGGGACGCTGGGGGGTGGGTAGCGCAACTTGCAGGCTTACCTTTCAGCAGGAAGATCAGAACTACTCAGTTGGGACATAGGACCAGGCACCATGTGGGAAAGCAGGTTAAACCACGAGGACCCAGTGTGGAGTGAAGAGTGAATAGGCGGGGCGAGCATAGGGCGTGGCAAGTGAGCAAGCTGCGACTGGGAACTGGTTCAGGGGTGTGGTTAGCCAGAAGTCGTTACCTGTTCGGCGACCCATGCCAAATTATCCCTCCCGGTTCTCCCGAGTAGGTGCAAACCAGCTGAATACCACGTCTGATCTGTCTGCTTTCAAGTCTAGCTTTATCCTTAATTCATTTTCTATAATTTATTTTACATGCCTTTAAAAAAAATACAACAGTTTGAACAGAAGCTTTCCCATTAAAATTAAATGATTCACATTCCATTTATAAAAAAGCAAAAAACAAACAAACCTGGATTTATTTTATAAATCCCGGATTTATTATTTTATAATGAATTTTTCCAACAAATAAGCATAATAACAGCAGTAAAAAGTTTTCTGCTATAGCATTTTTTTAAAAAGTCCTCGAATTACCCCTCAATGACCCCCCAATATCATTGTTAAAAAAGTGAGTCTCTCAACTACTTTATTTTTTTTCTTGGGCCTTATTGCAATATTCTAAAAATTTCTCAGATCCTTCACAAAGAAACACTTCTAATTTAACTGGAATACATTATTTTCATTCTCAGATTTTCTGTTTCAGAACAGTGGGAAGTATGCTCTTCTCCTTCACTCATTTCTATATTTAATGATGTTTGGATGTACTTGCAAGAAAAAGAATCATTTAACTTTGGAGCCACCTGGGCAAGGGCAGCCTGCTGCATCCAGGCCCGGCTGCATCTCCTTAGCAGTGATCCTGGCCCCAGCCACCGCTGCTGCTGCCTCATGAGCCAGCCAGCCTAGCCCAACCCCACTGGGTGCTCCTGGACCCGTCTCCTGGGGACTGTATGCCAAAGGATGAGTGTTGCCCAAAGAGGCCAGCGGGCAAGGATTTCACATCCAACAAAGGGACTGGGTGGGGGGCTTCCTCCCTCTTTTGGGCAGATTAACAAGGGAACTTCAAGCCAGGCATGTCCCACAGCCCCTGCCTCACCCATCCCCACTAGCAGCTCTGGGCTGGGCAGCAGTTCAGTATTCTTGGCTGGCCGCAACCCTGGATCCTCACCTGCCCTTCCCTTTATCCAGCAGCTGATGGCAGAGAGAAAAGGGAGACAGGTCTGAGCTGCTGCTACCCATCCCCATCCCCCTGCCCATATCTTGCTCCCCCCGCTTGGACTCTCTACAACTCCTGGGCCTCACTTGCCTTTGTTGCCAGCAGGCAAGAGGGGCCAGGGGCCATAAGGCTGCACTGCACACATTGCCCATCCACTAGTTAGCCCTCTCTTGCCAGCCAGCCCAGTGAGGGCAAAGTGTCGGAATGCCTGGCCTCCTGACTGCCTGCTTGCCTGGTAAGGTTTGACAATGGGGGAAGGAGACCAACTCTGGGCCAGCCACACTTTAACAAAGGGCCACCTTGGGGGAGGGGGACACAGCAAGGCTCACCACCTTTTGGGATCTTGCCCTCCCTTCCACCTTAGGTCCTGCATCCAGCCTGCAATGGGATGATGCAATAGGGACATCTGTCCAACCACCTGCCAGGAGCACTGCTGCTGGATGCTGGCCTGGTTGGGATGTGAAGGGCAGGGCACTCATGTGGAAGCACTGAAGGAGGTCTTTGGGAGGGATCAGGTCATCCAAGGCTTTGCTTCCTGGGAAAGGTTCTGTCGTGGAGGGCTATATGCCTGAAATAGATGCATTTTCTCAGGCCTCCTACCGGAGGCCTTGCAGAAGCCAAAAGCCAGGCCCAAAAGGTGGCCAAGTAGGTCTCCCTTCCCCACCTCTCAGGCCAGGTGAGGAGTGGCTGGAAGGGGTGGGGCAAGGGGCAGGACAGGGTGGGGCCAGCCAGTGGTAAGAGCAGCCAGTTCATCGAACTGCAGAAAAAGTTAGCTACAGGTTCTCGCGAACCAGTACAAACTAGTGAATCCCACACTGGTCCATACTCCATTGCAGCTTATTGAAACTTGAAGTCACCTCCCCCCTCAGACCTAACCTTCCACTGCCACTTGAGCCAGTAATGATAGAGGGGGAACAGCAGTTTGAGGTCCAAGATATTTTAGATTTCTGTAAACATACGGGATATCTTCAACATTTAGATTTCACAAAAAGATTTCACAGAAGCCCAAAACGAATGGATTGGCCACTTCCACATTAGGGCTCCTAAACTTTTGAAGCGCTGTTATAATCAATATCCTGATAGACCTAAATGAAATTGTTCTGTTTTAACCTTCTTCTCTTCCTGTTTATTTTGTTTTGTTCTACAGGACTAACATTGCTATTCAAGGGGCAGCATGTCATTTCTACCATCATATCCTGCTATTCTGTTGGAGGGGAGAGAGGAAGAATGGATGACATTTTCCACATGTTTTCACTTTTGCTGTAACTAATTGGGAACTAGGGAGAAGGATTGTCTTTGGAGATGGAGCAGACTCCCTCCCAGCTGGTTCCAGCCTGGTTCCAAGGCCGTTGTGCACTAAGATTTACCTGTTATTTGCCTAGCATCTCAACATTCTCAAAGCATCCATGCAGCAATACATTGACTGCCGGTGGACTGGTTGGGAGTGGGATTTGGGGAAATGGAAGAATTGCTTTGTGCCTTCAGCTTCAATCTGACTTTACTGAAACTACTTTCTCTCAGTAAAAGTTATTTTGATTCAGCTCAATGGAGTCAAGAGTTTTCCTTTCCTGAGGGACCGGCAGGGGCAGGCCCTTATAGAATCATGATAAAAAATGAAACCCAATATATGACTGCATACTGTCAACCAATAGCTAAAGGCTAGGTCACACTAGCCGACGGATGCAAAATGTATGTAAAAAGGACACAGTGGACGAGCAAAATTTCCATCTGTTGTTATCCGCTTTCAAAAGTGCCCTAAATTTGCATAAACAGAGCAGACAACAACGGAAAGGAACGGACGTGGGGAGGATGTAGCAGGGATGTAAAGCGGATGTTTGTAGGAAGCCTAGCGGATGGAAGCGGATGGAAGCAGATGACACATCCGCAGGGCTTCCGGGGGAGAACAGCGAAGCGGACGCGTAGCGGAAGGGGCGGATATGTAGCGGATGCATAGTGGATGATGCGGATGCATTACGGAAGCCTATAGGATGCATAGCGGATGCGCAGCAGATGCAAATCATTCAATGCGCATGCGGGGAGGATGAATTGCATCAGCTCCATGGATATAAAAGGATGCAGCTCGCAAGAAGTCAGCATTCAGAGGAAAGACCTGCTTCCAGAGACATCTTGAGAGAACACCATGGGGAAGAAGAGGAAGCCTGTGAAGGAAGAGGAGGAGGAACTCCTGCCAGCCCTAGCAAGAAGGACAGAACCACCATCCCACCCCCTGGTGCTGACTCTGAAGCTGCTGGTGCTTCTGCTGCTGCTGCTGGTGCTCCTGGTGTTGCTGCTGCTGGTGCTTCTCCTGCTGGTGCTGCTGGAGCTCCTCCTGCTGGTGCTGCTGGTGCTGCTGGTGATGCTGGTGCTTCTCCTGCTGCTGCTGGTGGTGGTGCTTCTCCTGCTGCTGCTAATGGTGCTGCTGGTGCTTCTCCTGCTGCTGCTGGTGCTTCTCCTGCTGGTGCTGCTGCTGGTGCTGCTGTTGTGATGGACCAGCCCCAAGGCCCTCAAAGCCCTGCTGCTGAAGGCACTGAAGGCCCTGCCAGAGGGAGGAAGAGGCAAGGCAAGGAGAAGGGGGATAGGAAACAGTACTCCATTTCCGAAGACCATGAGGAGGAGGTGCTGGAATAGCTGAGGAAGAACGAGTACCTGTGGAGGAAGGGCCACAGGCTCTATCGTGACACCAAGAGGAAGCAGGCAGCTTGGAGAGACAAGGCAGAGAGCCTGGGCTACACTGCAGATGTCCTCCTGGGATGGTGAAAGCACATGCACACCTGGTATGGCAAGCTGCACCTGAAGAAATCCGGGCAGGCCGCTGTCAAGCTCACTGACTGGGAGACATATGTCATGGTCAGGTGCAGCTTCCTAGAGGGTGAGATCTGCCACTGAGGAGCAGCCCCTCTGTCAACCCTCTCCCTCAGACAGCCCACAGAGAGCCACTCCTCTTCCAGCCAGGAGACAGCTACCATGTCCAGGCAGGTGTCTTTGGAGGGCCCCACGACAGAGACCCCCCCCCGACAGCTGCACTCCCCATGCCAGAGGACATGGAGGATCCCCTGTCTCAGATGGAGCAAGAAGAAGCAGCCACCAGAGACCAACCCACACCCACCCCCAGCTCTACATCCACAGAAAGCAGGCAGAGAGGCAGACCGGAGGGACAGAGATACACTGTCCTCTTGGAGATCAGGGACACAATCAAAGCCAGCACAGATCTCCTCTCCCAGCTGGTCCACTTCAACATACCATCCTCGAACTGCAAGCCCTTCATCACGTATGTGAGCCAGACCCTCATGGACATGCCTGAGGCCCAGTATCAGGCGATGAAGAAGAGGATCACAGCTCTTCTGCATCATCCTCCAGGCCCATCTGAACCTGCTCCTACCCACTCCAGGTCTGCTCCTCCACCCCAGGCGATGTCACAGCACTTCCATAGATTTCAGCAGCCCCTCGCCTACCAAGCCTACCACTACCAGGACTTCCCACAGCAGAGGCAGTCCTTCCCAGTCCAGACCCAGGTTCCTCAGATGCCACAGACACCACAGACGCCTCACCTGACCCAGCTGCAGACCAGACAGCCCCACTACACTCCTCCTTCTTCCAACCCACAGCCAAGTCCTTCCTCAGAACATCTGTCATCAGTCTTGGGCCTGACATCCCAGGTACTTGAGGAAGGGCCTCTCAACCTCACGGGACTGAGTCAGCTCTCTGAGAGCTTTCTGCACACACCATCTCCTGTTGTACTCTTGGGGCCAGGCACCTCAATGGTGCCTCAGACCAATACTCCAGCAACAGCCACCTCCACAGTCCCTGGCCCCTTTACATCTGACACCATGGGCACGCCTCAGAGTGACTGAGAAGAGTGCCAGAGACTAAGTTGTTACCTGTTCACTTTATCCTTCCTTAAGACACTTTACTTGGGTTATTTTGCTTTTTAATAAAGTCATACGGTTTGTTATTAATAAAGGTTATCTTTGCTTCATACACTTGGTTCATTTTTTTTATTGAATAAAGTGTTGGGGAAAACTTTGAAAAAAGGGTTAAGCCTTTTGCATGCTTGTGGGATTGGTAAGGATAGCTGTGGGATGGATAGCTGTGGGATTGGTAAGGATAGCTGTAGGATAAGAATAGTTGTGGGATGGGTAAGGATAGCTGTGGGATAGATAAACCTCCAGTGCAAGCATAGTGGGACTGTATGATCCACCCTCCCAGCTGCCACACATATGGCCCCTTATTATCAAAAACAATTTAATCATTGATCAACACATTTCAAAATAAACAAAACTCTTTATTAATGCCCTGTTCATTGTAAGGCCACTCAACATACATGGCACAATCTCATTAGTGTGATGAGACAGGCTGAAAGAAGCATCCATTAAGCACCTACCATCCTGTCTTGCCACTCCACTGCTCCAGCTGGGGAGTTGCACCAGTGTTTCAGGAGGTTGCACTGCTTCTTCCCTTCACGTGAAGCTCTGTTGGGGCCTAGCACATCCTCAGTGTCTACCAGGTTTTGTCCTTGCCCCCATTTACCAGGCTCCATGTCCCTATTGCCTTGCTGGAGATCCACGAGCCTGTTCTGCAGCACTGGGTAGCGGGTGCACATGAGATTGTGCAGGATGCAGAAAGCTTCCACGATGGTCCTCACAGTCTGTGGGCAATGCTGCATGGTGGTGAGAAGTACCTGGAACCTGTTGGCCAGGATGCCAAAGGCATTCTCCACCACCCGTCTTGCCCTGGACAGCCTGAAGTTGAAGATCCTCTCTTCACGGGTGAGGCATCTGGAAGTGTCGGGCTTTATGAGGTAGGTTCTGAGGGAGAAGGCGTCAACACCACAATGAAGTAGGGCACATCTTGTGTGTTGTTGGGTAGGGGGTCTGGATCTGGAAAACCCATGATGAGGTTGCGTTCCAGCCCATTCTTGAGGTCACTGGCGTTGTATATCTGGGCATCTGAAACTGACCCGTTGCCTGAAGCATCAATGTACATGAACTTGTTGTCAGCATCAACCATGGCAAAGAGGAGGATGCTGAAGAAGCCCTTGTAGCTGAAATAATTGGACCCTGAGTTGCGTGGAGCTTTACAGGCCACGTGCTTCCCATCTATGGCTCCAAGGGAGTGGGGAAAGTTCCACCTCTGATACCACTGCTCGGCAACTTTCCTCCAGCCTTCTTCAGTGGTGGGACACTGGAGGAGCTCCTGCACGTATTCTTCGATGATGGCCTGCACCACTTCTCTGACCACAATGCTGATGGTGTTGTGTGGCACCCTACAGGCATACTGCATGTTTCTGTTTGTCGTTCCAGAGGCCAGGTGGCGCAGAGTCACTCCAGGGTCCAGGCTGGGATGGAGGTTGGTACTTGGCTTGGTTAACCTCGGTCTCAGACGCTCCACAACTTTGTCAAACATGGCTGGTGGCATCCTCATGAAGTGCTGGAATGCACGAGGGTCTTCATTCCTCAGTTCCACCATCAGCTTGTCATAGAGTCCAAACTCCACTCTTCTCCCGATCCATCTTCGGACCCAGACAGCTCTTGGACGTCTCCTTCTCCTTGTGTAGAAAAGATGAAACAGTCTGAAGAGGGCTTGGTTCTGGTTTTGAATGATGGCGGCTACCAAAAGGAGTTTGTGATCCATGGTGGACATCAATGGATGATATGAAAGAGCAAGAGCAAGGCTGAAGAGGTCTGCACACCAGGGCTGCTGGACTGATAGTGAGATCCAGGTGATTTCCTCCTCCTTTTTATAGGAAATGTCGGTTTTCTGCTAGGTGTCGTTCCACATACTCTAGACATCCTCCAGACATCCTAAATATCTGAGATACGTCCCATATACGAACGTTTTGTCCGTTTTAATGCTTTATATCCGAGCTGCATCCGCTTTCATCCTTTCTATGTCCATGCTACTAACACTGTGTGGATGTTCCACGTACCTTTCGCTTCCTCCCTCTTTCTGTTTTCAGCTGCAGCGGATGTGAGTTGTGCAGATGGCCAGAGGATGCTGAGAGGATACATTGGACATGTAACAGATGACAATGGACGGAGAACGTTTGTTGCCCGTATGTGTCGCAGATGTAGATCATACGCAGCAGAAAGTTCATCTGCTCAAAAAGTTTTGTGCAGCTCAAAACATTTTGAGCGGATGAAATAGCAGTAGATGGATGCTCGACAGATAGAGCGTATGAAATACGTACGCAGTGAATACACAACGGATGCATCGCGTTTTCCAACGGATGGCAAGCTTTTTTGTCCATTTTACATCCTCTTTGCATCCGTTGGTTCAGTGTGACATGGGCTTAACTTTGCAATGTGTATGGTATTTTTCTCTGAAATTGAATAACACCATCGAAAGCACAACTGGAGAACTCAATAGACTTTCAGAAAATATAAACGAGAATGATTTCTGTGCATACAATCCATCATGAATCATGGTGTATATATTACCTATAATTGGACTTCTAATGTCTTTAAATAATGCAAATTAGGAAGTATATAAAGAGAGCAAAGACAGAAATTAATAGTTCTTTTATTCTTATTCTCTTTTTAAAGTTTTTTTTTTACTTTTTGCATTTTAAATTTTGTAAAAATAGCTATCTGTCAATCTTTCTATCCATCCATCCACCCACCCATCCAATTTATTAATCAATTTTATATAGCAACCATCTCACTATCAAAATGAGCAGTTTACAAGTGAAACACTAAAACTCATTTTCAAAATAGAAAAAAGATTTAAAAATGGAGAGAGCACTCTCAAGTCACTAACCACTCCAACTTCTTGCTTGAATATGCATGCATGATCACACACATTTACACTTTTATGTTATCTAAATAATAGAATGCCAAGAATTTTTAATTACTGGTACATCATATAAATATCATCGTGCTGAATATAATATCTAATTATTATATTTTAACAAGGAATCTCATCCACCATACCCTAAAGACTGAGAGAACAGCCAGCTTTCTTGAATGCCATCAAGCTGGACATGATCCACATATCTGGCGAACTGTCATTTAAGAGGTCAGGCATTGTGACAGAAGTAAGATTACATATTTTAATCAACAGGATGCAGAATTCAACCTCCTGAAAAGAACAAGAAGTTGGGTTACATCTTCAGCCTTTTGCTCTTAGAGATATTACTATTCACTTAGAGTTAATTATTTCAAGAAAAGATTTTCAGATTCCTGGATTATTCTTTGATATGTACTCTTATAGTGTAAAACAGAGGTGTCAAACTCAAGGCCCATGGGCCAAATCCAGCCCACGACGTGGTCGGATCTGGCCCATGAGGCTGTCCTGGAAACAGTCAGGGGGGAGCACATCACTTCAGCTCAGCCCTGCCCCACCCCTCCCAGTAGGCACACATAGGCACATGAGGCAGTGGGCGCACACATGCACAAGCCCAGCCAATGCCATCCTGGCAGACATGCACACGCACAGGAGGGCACACACACACACAGGCCTGGCCCATGCCATCCTGGCAGGCACAGTAGGAGGCAAGCATACGCACACCCAGGCCCAACCCTACAGAAGATGGACAAATGCATGCCCACTGGGATGGAGTGGGCTGGGTCTGTGCATATGAGCACCTGCATCCTGTGTGCAAGTGTGCCTGCTGGGATGGCATAGGCTGGGCAAAGTGATATGTGTGCCTACTGGGATGAGAGGGCAGGACCGAAGTGACGCTGGCCGGCCCCATACCATTTCCAGCACAGTCACCCTTAACAGCCTTTCAGGTGTGTGTGAATGCGTGGGGGGCAGGAGGGAGGTGCACCAGGTCTGCCCAGCCCAAAGGAGGTGAAGTGGACAGCTGGAAAGACCGAGGAGAAGTAGTAGAAGTATGCCCATTCTCAGCAGGCAAAAGGTGGTCAGTGCGAGTGGGGAAAGCTCATTCTGCATTGGCGCTATGGCCACCCAAGCCCAGCTGCAATTACATGCTCCCCCCCCCCCATCTCTGCTGGGCCTGGGTCACCAGGGCTCTGATGGAGATCTGGTTTCCCCCACTTGTGGTGTCTGTTTTTTGCCTGCTAGGCCTGGGCATGCTTTACCACCTCTATTCAGTTTTTCCAGTTGGATATTTTGCCTCCTTTGGGGGCAGGCTGGGCAGGCCTGCTCTGAGCACACCTTCTGGAAAAGCCGGCTGAGTGGGGAATTTGGCTACAATCCTCAGCTCCGAATGGAGATGTGGCGAGGGGGTGCAAGATAGAAAGCTGCCTTCAGTCCAGGGAAGAGACCATAGTGTGGGAGGCTCCGTTTGAAGAAACTGTGTCAGTTGGGCAGCACCCCAAAAGCACTCTGGAGCTGCTGCTGGAAGGGCAGGGCAGGGCTTGGCTTTCCTTGTCAAGCAGCCCTAGTGAAGGAGGCACACCACTGGGGTTCTCTAATCCTAGCAGCTCCTGGGTGGCAACTCTGCCACCATTCGGCAGACCTACCCAACCCAAAGGAAGTGAAGCAGCCAGCTAGAAAGACATGTTCCCCTTGCATACCCAATGCACCTGGACACCACCAAGGCCACCAGCAGCTCAAGCCCAGGCCCAGCAGGCAAAAAAAGACCATCACAAGTGGGGAAAGCACTGGTCAAGCCCTGGTTATTCAGGCCCATCAGAGATGAAGGGGGAAGGCATACAATCTCAACTGGGTTTGGGTGACCATAATGCCGATGCAGATCGAGCTTTCCCCATTTGCAATGACCACTTTTTGCCTGCTGGGAATGGGCCTACTTTTAACACTTCTTTTTGGCCTTTCTAGCTGGCCACTTCATCTCCTTCAGGGTGGGTGAGTCTGCAGAGTGGTGGCGGAGTTGCCACCCAGGAGCTACCAGGAGTAGAGACCTCCGGTGATGAAACTCCTTCACCAGGACTGCTCGGCAAGGAAAGCCAAGCCCTGCCTTGCCCTGTGAGAAGGAGCTCCAGAGCATTTTTGGGATGCTACCAGACTGACTCAGATCCTTCAGACGGAGACCCGGAGGGTGCTGTTCCTTCCATGAACTGAAGGCAGCCTTCTGTCTTGCAACCCAACCCTGCTGCATATCTAAGGTGAGGATTGCAGGCAAATTTCTCAGAAGATGTGGCTCAGGAATAGTGGGGCTTCCCTCTGTGTGAGCAGGTGAGTTGGCAGGGCACTGCCCGAACCAATGCCTGGGGCTCAAAGGCCCTCTTCCTCCTGGGACAGGCATTGCTTCCTACCCCACCCCGCACCCCACTTTGGTGAAGCCCAGCTGGGTGCCACAAGTTAGGTCTGGTAGCAGACAGGGAAATGCCATGCCCTCCTCTGCTTCCTGCAGGGACTACTGGAGCACTCCTCTTGTACATCCACTGTTGCAGTCAGGTTCATGAGGGGAACATGCTCCATACACAGGTCAAGGGGAAGATCCACGAGGGGGCTGAGGAGAAGATGACCAGCAGTGACCTTGCTCTCCAACTATCAAAACAGACAGTGGGATGGAGTAAGTGACATATTCCTTACCACAGCCTTTGCTTGCTGCTTGGACAGCCAGCCCGGTGCTGGCAACAGGTTCTGGAGCAGCAGTATATGCCACCTGAGGGGCCGACAGGCTGCATCTACATCTGAAAACCATTCCCACCACACACACAAAAAGGGCAGTGAGCCATGGTTTTTGGCTGTAGCTGCACCGCCCCCGCCTCGCCTTACCCCATTCTGTGGGGTGAGCCTCCCACCCCCCCATCAGAGACACCTGGATTCCTTTCCCAATCCCACCCAAACATACAGGCACCACCCACATGAGCTACATCAAGTAGGCCAAGGGTGGTATTCAGCAGGTTCTGAACAGTTCTGGAGAACCGGTGTTAAGCCTGGGTTCCCCAACCAGGGTTAGGGAGACGAGCTAAACAGAATGTGCAGCGTTAGTCAGATAGGCACACAGATAAATGAGTGAGCTAAGCTTGTATGTTTATTAACATACAGTAAAAATAACAGATACGCTTGTGCTATCAAGAATATA